>MEJB01000022.1:507895-793869 GCA_001752375.1 Rhazya stricta | reverse complement strand
CATGTTCATGCATTCATGCATGAGGGTTACTTACTGGGCTTTTTAGCTCATTCCTGTTGCTTATGTTTTTCCTTGCAGATGATATATAGCCAGATGGGGTGAGGAGGTCGCTTGTGGGCGAGCTTTGATACCCGAGAATTGGTTTTCGAATTTATTTATGAAATAAGATAAATACTTCTGAATGTTTTAAATTATTGAAGTTTCTTTGTGATTTTCGTTTATTTTGAATGGTTTAGAAAGACTTCCGCTGTATTTCTATTTTGAATAATTATTAAAATGATGAGGGTTTGTTAAAGTTTACTTTTGAAATAGATAGTTGTTTATTTTAGAACGGAACGACGTGGCATTCTCAACTTAGGACTGTTCCTAATCTGGGGGTGTTACAACTTAGATATTCATTGTTTATTCCAACAGTGTCATTTGCCAATTATTAATCCATACTTAGTTTCCACATTACCAATTATCACGTCTTCTTGAGGGTACAATTTAAACTCCTTAGCTCGGGTATTAAACCTAATCTATGTTCTCCCACAATTTTACTCTAGGATATAAGTTCATAACTCATAAATTTCAATATCAATTAATAATGTTTTCACCTTTTAAGTCCACAAAATTCAAGTGTCGCGAAAATGGTATTGGATTCGTTGGCATGCACTCTAGCAGCGCGTGTGCAATGCCTAGCGACTAGACGCCCAGGCACCTAGGCGACTCGATGACCAGGTGCCCAGGGGACCCGGTGACCAGGCACCGTGCGCCGTCCTCTAGAGCTAGTGGCACATGCGCAGCACGTGCGCGACTAGGACCGCCGTTCGCATGCCCGGAGGGTATTTCTTTCCCGAGCATGATTGACACCATTACATCTTAGATTCGATACCATACCTAAGGTTCGAGATTTGAAGTGAATCCTTAGTTTCTTTATTTAAATTAACCGAATGGCCTAAGTTTTGTATTATGTAATAATAATTAAGAAATAAAATATGGAATACGTTTAATATGAAATTTAAGTTAGTATGATAAAGTAAAAAGGAGGATATAATTCTAGAAATATTGAAATATAATTTAGGGTGAAATTAGGGTCTGTATGATAAAATAACATATATTGTGATTACGATTATTATTGTTATTTTAAGAACAAATTAGGAGTTATGAAATTAAATTGTACTATTGGAAGTTTGATTTTTATTGACACAGAAAATCATCTTGAGAAATTATTAGTTAAGGTCACCATAGGAAAAATGATGGAGATATTAACAGTAAACACCTGTGTTAATTGAATGTATTTAGTTAAACAAGTTTCAGATGAATATTCTTTGTGTAATAATATTAGGATACTGTGGCACATTAACGTTGTGGGCAACCAAGGCACCCCCGCTAATGAAAGTAAACAAATTCACTAAGGACTACAAGTAAGTAAATTCTCACATTCTCATTAACGTATATGTGTTGTTGTTATAATTAAATTGCTCTTAGGTGAATTGAATGTGCATTGAATCTGAGTCTATATAAGTAAATTTTCACATTCTCATTAACATATATATGTTGTTGTTATAATTAAATTGCTCTTAGGTGAATTGAATGTGTATTGAATCTGAGTTCTATGTAAGTAAATTACGACATTCTCATTTAGTGATGATGCAAGTATGTTATTATCATGATTAAATCTCTATGTGAATTGAATGTGAACTCATAATGGATATTGAAGTGAATTTTTGAAAATCACCACAATCTCATTAATTATAATACGAGTGTACTGTTATTATAATTGAATCTTTTTATGCGAATTGAATGTGAATTGATAATTGCTCTTATGTGTTATAATGTGATATTACTTCCAGTATGTGAATTTTATTACTCATTGACATGTTAGAAATTTTAAGTCAAGGGTTCATATGGTCAATGTGCATGTAGATTTCAGTAGTTGCATATTCTCTTGTATYGACATAATCATACATCCAAGAAATGAAATGTTTTTAAAGAATGAAATTTGGAAAAGTAAACGTTTTGAGGAATGAAGTTTTAAAGATGTTATTTTTATGATGAATGGTTTCCAAAGGTTAAGGATTTTGAAAAAGGGGTGCAAAGCCAAAGTCATGAAAGATGTGAGTAGGAAATGGGGCGTGGGGGACTAGCGCACCCAACCTAACCCTCTTGCAGGGTGTGAAATTCATGTATTATTCACCTTTTATGAGGTGATGTTCAGGAAAAGATTAAGTAATGTTAATCGCTTTGTGGTTCTACCGGTAGAAAATCTGATTGAGTTCCAAAGAATAATGGCCCACTGAAAGCTTAATGGCTAGGCATTACACTAAGTGAGCTCACGATTTTAAAGGAATGGAAATATTTGAAAAGTTCTTACATTTTGAAAGGAAACTTTTTATGAGAAAATTTATGAAATGGAAATGTTTAAAAAGCTTTTATTGAGAAAGTGGAATTTTATAACTTATGACATATAGGGCATTATTCATGCATTCATGCATGGGATTTGCTTACTGAGCTTAGTAGCTCACCTTATATTTCCTTATTTTACGTTTCAAGTGATGATTAATCAGATGGTGCATGGAAATCATTTGGGAGCAGGCATTGATACCTAAGAGTCGTTCTGTTAATTAAATTTTTTATTTATTTATGAACTTGTTGAAAGTTTAAAATTTATTCCTTTATTGTCAAAAGCTTCCGCTAAAATTTAAATATATGAGAATTAAGTCGGTGACATTCCTGGATTAGGGTAGTTTCTGATCTGGGGGTGTTACATAATTATATAAGTCATCAAATTCCAATATTGAATAGTAATATTTTCACCTTTAAATCAATAAACTCTAAATGTCGAGGAAGTGTGTTGTGCCCTAGGAGTTCACTCAGGCAAGGTACGCGCAACAGCCCTGGTCCCACACAGTGCCTAGTCACTCGGGTGTCTAGGCGCTTGGCTCCTGGGCTTCCCCTATTCTGGAAACCGGTGAACAGCTAGCAAGGACTCAGCTTCCGAGTTGCTACTATTTCAAACATCCTCTTTGGGCGGACGAAGGCAGTGAGTAACCGGTAGTAGCTGCCTAGCTGAGTCATGAGGCCTGGATCTGGTGAATTGGTCTAATTGGCTCTCATTCTTACCGATCGATGGAGCAGTAACACAGATCCGACACAAGTGAGCTGCTCCCTTTCTCGAGAGTTTTGTCGAAACCAGGAGTGTGCAGGCTTCGGTGCACTAGGCCAAGGATCCGCCAGTCAAGCGTAGGGCCCAAACAAGCGACAGACTGCATCTAGCAAGCTCTGGACATAATCGGGCAGACGATGACAAGTAGATCTGACGGCACTCATGCATACCAAATGAGCAGAGAAGCTGCGTTGGCGCGGACCGTGAGAGAGAAAGATCTAGGTGGTAAGGAAGTCCACTACGGGTGATCAATAGCGGTGACCTAGGCGACAAGGATCGCAGTGAACTGGGTGGCAAATTTGGGGAATTCGCAGCTCGGGTAGCAATCTCCGATCACTGTAGGTTGTTCCAGGTAAAGGCAAAATAGTATTGCCGAATTGCAGTGGTGCGGCGACAGGAGAGAAAAGATGGTGCGTACAGTGGGGAGGGGGTGCAGCGACTGGAAGGGCAGCGACAGCGACAAGAAAAGAAGAAAGAGGCGATGTAAGCGGCAGGTAGGGTTTAGGGGGAGGGTAGACGGCTGATTTAGGGTTGTTTCTTTTTTTTTTTTTTTTTTTTTTTTGAACTTCAAACTTGGGCCATAACCCAACCCTTTGGGCCTTCCTATTCCATAACTAATCTAATCCATTAAATTAAATTATATGGACCTTCCTTTCGGTAAAAATCTAGATTCTGAATGAGAAACAAATAAGCCTAACAAGTTGAGCCACTAACCAACCAAGGACCCTCTTTCGATTAACACGATAATCTCATACTTATTAAACTTACMATAAAATAATAACCACATAGAAAATTATCCAACCCTAGTTGGCACACATAATCATACAACCATACAAAATTTATAAAAAGTAAAATCCTGTTGTTCCAGACTCAAAATTCCCAGATAGCTTAGTTTGCTTCCTTTGCACGCCATCACCTCCATCGTTGTCCTTTCAATTTTACTCCGGTGATGTCCAGGCACACGGCGACCTCCCTTGAATGTACACAGCGGTGACTATAGATCTCTCTTTCATTTTTGGTGGTCAGATGGAGAGCAGCAAGCACGGCAAGCCTTCAGCCCTCTTTCGAACCTTCTGCCTCCTTCTGCTTTTGATAGCAGCATGCTCACTTCAACCCCTTCTTGGTTTGCGACGGTGAAGTTTTTGGCTATTTTCCTCTGCGTTGGCCGTAGCAAAGAACAGTGACCAGTGACCAGAGATAAGGACGAGCCTCTTGTCTTCTTCTCCTTCCAGTGGTATCCTCAGCGATGGATGGTAAGCATCCAAATTGCAATGAAGTAAGAATAGCCAGGAGTTGTACCAAACTACCTTTCGAAAAGGCCATTCAGATTGGGCCCTTGATTGTGACCAGCTCCTTTGTCGACGGTGTGACATTGAGCGCACTTGCTCCTAAAGATCTTTTCTCCCACTTTGGCATCACCAGGTGGTGCTTGCTTGAAGTTTGCAATTTCACTTATTAACACCAAAAAAACCACTTAGGGCTTCAGCTTCGACGAGAGAGCATTTGGAGAGTCTTTCCTAGGGCTTTTTTTGTTCTTCTTCTCGACCTACAGCCGRGAAGTCTCCCTTTTTTCCTTCAGAGTCTCTCCTGGCAACAAGACATTTTTTCCCCTTCCATTTCCTTTTCCCGRATCAAACCGATTTCCTTGGCACATGACTCAAAGAAACACAAGCTCCTTCACTGTCCTTGCGATTGATTTCCAGGTTCTTTCACTCCCATATCTTTGATTGAAGATATTTCCAAAGCTGCTGCTTCTCTAGCATTTTGCCTTGAACCAGAGCTCCATACCAGTAGAATCACCTTCAAACTCGCAAAACTCCAAAGACAGCACAGAGCCTGAATTAGTTTACAAGATTCAGAATTACCTTCTCTAGCAATTTTAGGATGTTCCTTTCAAATGCTGAGCAGCAATTACCTCTTTAGGCAGGCATTTTTTTTGCCTTCTTTTTTTTTTTTTTTAACGTTTTCTTGCTTCTGGTATTCGCATAGATTTTGGCCTCCTTTTCTTTATTTCTTTGTTTCTTTTTTTAAATTTGGGGTAAGGATTTGCTAACCCATTTGGCCCAGGCTTGATAGGGCTGAATTGACTTGACATGCTTCTTCTTTTTTCCTCTTTTACATTCCTCCCTTATCCTTTAGTTTAGGCCATGCATCTATTAGGCCCGAACTTTACCTCTCTTTTTCTTTTTTTCTTTTTATTTTCTATGTTTTTCATTTATCTTTGCATCACTTTTGCATATATTCTTTTAACTTTTTTTTTTTGAAGACTCAATATACTTAATTTTTTTTGACAATTTTGAAGGTTGTGCCTCTCTAAATTCCTAGTGAAATGGATATCAAGGATTTTGAGAAGTCAATGCCACACATCTTCATCTCAGATAATCGAAGGGGATCTCAATTTAAACCTATTACTTTGGACGTTCTTCCGATGGCATCAAGATACCTAAATGCGAATTGATCTTCGAACGATGCAAACTTTCACATTGGCAATTGGTCGTCAACATGCTCCAAGGAAGTAGTCGACTCATCCTCTATCTCATCAACCTGGGAAGTTTCACTGCTGTTGTCTTCAACTCAGGATACGAACAAAAGCTCCATAAATTTATATCTTCCTTTTGGCTATTGTAATCTCGCAAGACTTTTCGGAATGCCCCCATCTCAAACTGTCAAGACTAGCTTCACATAGAATTACTAGGAATAGTTGGAAACTATTCTTGTAAAACATAAGGAGCTCCTTCGTAAGATGAAAATATACGATGCCATCCATGCTTCTTTGTTTACATATGATCGCTTAGCTATGTCATGCATGCCTTTTGCGAACTTCGCTGTCCATCAACTAACACAGTACACACTTCCTCTGCCAAGGAGCTTTATGAGACTGATAATAAAGGCAACCCCTTGCTTTGTGAAAGTTGTAAGTTTCTCTTTTTTGCCTTTGGGAAACTTGCGAATGGTGACCTACATGGAGTTTTACTTAACAATTGGAGCCAGTTTTGGTTTAAATGACCAAATAGGTATGCACCGCCTCCCCCAAGACTGTATAATTGATGAACTATAGTAAAGCCAAAGACATTGAACAACCCTATATGCATTGTGGATAGGACTTCTTTGACTATTATGGAGGGAGAAAATGAACTATTCGATGTACTTGACATCCCAAAGTCTTTGAGAGAGGATGTAAACTTGGCTGCATTTTTTTCTTGCTGGCTATGTAAATTTGTTCTTCCAGGCAGAGAGATCAATTGCATTCATCCTAGTGTCTTTAAGGTGGCTAATCATATGGCTTCTGGGCGGAGCTTGTCACTAGCTATAATAGTTTTGACGAGTATCTACAATGGTCTGAGCAAGGTCTCCCAGTCTCCATTTCTAAAGGAGTGTCGTGTTACATTCCCAATTCATTACGTGTATGCATGGATTGCTCAGTACTTTGACACCTATTATGAGAGTAATGGTTTTGTTTCGACTACAAGGATGATCAAGTTCCATGGAGAGAAGATGGATAAATATTTCACCCTTCAGGCTGCACAAGCAATTTTCAAACGCATAGATCCTTCTTCCATTACGTGTATCTACATGACTGGCGACTTCAAGCTACCTTTGGCGGATGGTGGGACTTTATCATCAACTTGGTTTGGTTACTTCATTAGTTTACGCTCCAACTTCTTAACCCTTCGACAGGACTCCATGTATTTGATAGAACCTTATAGTCCGCACAAATTCTGTAGGTAATTTAGGTTTATTTCAAGACATTCCTATTGACTTGAGAGAGAAACCTTACTCGGACATATTAGAGGATGTCGTTCGACTTTGGAAATCATCTATTCACCTTAAGACATATGCCCTTGTTATACTTCCTGTAAACACATCAAAGCCACTTACTATGAAGGAGTATAATACTTAATGGGTTTCTCGCTCAAGTGGTATTGCCAGAATTTCTTCTAAAGAAAAAGGTGTAGCAATCTCTAGTCCTCGAAAACCTTCTTCTACTTCTAAAGAAGCTGTAATTCCTTGAATGATAAGATACTGTTGTGCCTCTTTGAAGTAAAATATCAATCTGGAGTTGCAGGTTCTTCTATAGTTGGCAAGTAAGTTGATACCCTTGCCAATGAGAGTGGGATAGTGAGTGATAGTGAGCAAGATCGACCATGGAATTATCCTTTAAAGAGGAAGAATAAGACATTAGTTGGTGCTACTACCTCTTTTGGCTTTTTGCAAGGAGTACCTAGTTCGACTATGTCCCCTCAGACTTTAGCATTTCATGTAAGTACATCACTCTCAACATAAATATACTTAAGTTTAGATTTCTTTTAACTCTTTAAATTTCACAGTTAGGGACACTTGAAGATCTTCCATATGCAAATGAAGTTCCTCTTGTTACGGATGGGATCGAGAATGTCTTGCCTCAAATCGACTTGTGTGAGAATGACGATGATATTGCTCAATTTCCTATGCTTACTCTGCCATTGATTAGCAATTCTGTTGAGAAGCTAACTAATATACATTTGGAGACCAGTGGCCCACCTCTTCCTTCATGAAATGAAAGGGCAAGGCCTTCTCAAAGGTAACCTATTGCTGCCACCTTTTCTGAGTTCCATAGAGTTGACGTTATAAAGAATATTCAACATTAATATCTTCAACTTTTGTGGCGCCAAGTTATTGATAAGCTTACTTGAATGCCAATTGAATCCATTTCGGCTATTGAGGAAGTAGTGTGGAGAGTACTTGAAGAGATGAAGAAGATGAGTCCTATTGAACTTTTTACCTTTAAGGAGTATTTAGTTGATCTCTTTGACATGCTCCGAAATATAACTCTTTGAGATCCTCCGCATGTGACTTGATGGCTGGGGAGGTGCATTCTGAGTCTTTTTCTAGAGCCAAGCCGCAACTCATGAAGTCCAAAAAGAGTRGCCAAAAAACTTCCATGAAGATTGACAACCTACGAAAGGAACTTGACGCTCTTGAGAAAAGGAAGAAGGAACTCTAAGCTAGACTTGAGGAGAGTTGCGAAGAGTTGAGGAATGTAGAGATTGCTTGTTCTGCCAAGAGAGATGAAGTTGTTGCCATTGAAAACACTCCCTTTCAATCTGACAAGGCTATGAAGAACTTGGAAGATATGAAAAGACTTCTCAAAGTAAGTAAGGAAGAAATAGTTAATTTGCAATTGAATTTTTTAATTGACTTTATTTCGTGCCCCCTATTCAAACACTTATTTTTATGTAGTAAATGAATAAAATTTACATTTCCTCTTCTATTTTTTTGTCTATCTTTTATGTACAAAATGTTTACTCGATTATGGATTATTTACTCTATTATATTATGACTGAACTTAGAAATTGATTTCCAAGCTGCCTACATATTCTTTTAAAAGGAATCAAATCAAAACATAGTTCTAAGATGTGAAAATTTTTTAAGGGAAGGTCGTACATAGTTTAAGCTCTTGCAGCCAGGAGTATCCATTTTTACTAACTTAGACTTATTAGAACGTTTTAGTAGTTTTATCACATATAACACTTTCAGTGGGTGTTTTTCGCAATTTTAGCTCATGCAGGTTAGGAGCATCTTGAATTTGCTTGAGACATTTAGATAGTTTTAGCTTTTATCAAGGAGCATGTGCAATTTAGGCTCATACACTTAGAGCGTGYTGAATTTGTTTTGTAATTTATGCATACTAGCACTTCAAATACTTGCCATTGATGGGGCCAACACCTAATCCATCTTTGTCAACAAGCATGTAAGAGCCACTTGAATATACTTTTTGCACAACATACGAACCATCCCACTTTGCTGTGAGCTTCTTTATCTTTTGAGGATATAGGATCAGCCTTTAGATTGCGAGCACCATATCACCCACTTGAAAAGAACAAGGATGAATTTTCTTGTTGAAGGCTCTAGAGATGCGATCTTGATAAAATTCCAGGCGTTGTTGCACTTCCAACCTTCTTTCATCAAATGCTTCTAACTCTTCAACACGCAAACGCCCATTTTCTTCTTTTGTGAGCCTTCTTAGATAGCTATCCTTAACGAAGGTAGACGCTCAAGAGGAAGAACTTCTTCAACACCATAAGCCAAAGCATATGGTGTAGCTTGGGTTGGAGTATGAAATGTTGTTCGCTACGCCCATAGGAATTCTCCAATTTTTAGATGTCAATCTCATTTTCACCTGTCAATAACTTTCTTCAGCAAGTTGTAGAGAATCTTGTTAAAAGCTTTAGCTAATCCATTACCAGCTGCATAATACATCGAAAAGTTGTATTGCTTGAAGTTGAACTTTTCACAAAGTCTTGCAATTGCACTATTGTGAAAAGACCTTTCATTGTTAGTGATAATGTATCTTGGGACTCTATAGCGACATATGATGTTCGTGTGGATGAAGTCAGCAATATTTTGCTTTTTCACTTCCCTCAGTGCTACAGCTTCAGCCCAGTTCAAGAAGTAATCCATTGATACTAGGATGAACATATGTCCAGCAGATAACTTTGACAATAGCCAAACTATATTAAGTCCCCATGCATCAAATGGCTAAAATGCGACTGTTGGATGCAATGGTTCTGGTGGCTGATAGATGTAATTGCTATGGATTTGACAAGCTTGACATTTGTGGGAATATTCTAGACAATCCTTTACCATTGTAGTCGAGTAATACCCCATCCTTTTGATCTGAAAATACAGCTTGGGTCCAAATTGATGAGCTCCGCATACACCCGAATGAACTTCTGCTAGCGCTTATTTTGCCTCATCATGTCCAAAACAACACAAGAAGACTTCTTCAAACGAACGTCGATAGAGGATAGGTTGGTAGTAAACAAACCTCAAAGCCCGTCGCTGGATGTTACTTTCCGACGTGGTTCTTCAGGTAGGATACCATAACATAGGTAATCAATGATAGGATGATGCTAATCTTCTTTATTGACATTGCTGGCTAAAATGATATTGATTGTGCTACCTGCATGTTCTTTTTCATCATCTTCTTCATTTTCTGATAAAGGAGGCACAACCCAATTTTGACAGACCAAAATTTGATTTTATAGATTCGGCAGTAAGAGGACAGAAGTTAATTCTACCAGAGCATCCGCCTGTTTAATTTCATTCCTTAGCACATGTTCTATACTTATATTACCCTACCATTCCATTATTTGTCTTGCATACTTACAATATGGAAAACGTTCGGGTTTCTTCACTTTATAGACATCAAGGACTTGATTGACTATCAGCTTCCAATCTCCATAGACCTTGAGTTGCGGCTCTTGCATTTCCGTGGCTATTTCCAATCCAAGGATGAGTGCCTAATATTCAGCAACATTGTTTAAACATTGTTGAGTCAAGGAGAATGAATATGGAAGGATATCGCCTTCAAGTGTAATGAAGATTAATCCAACTCTAGCTCCATCAAAATACATCTTCCATGGAGGTAAGACTTCAACCAACAAGACATTTTCATCTGACAAATAATTCACCAAGTCCCATTCAGTAGGTAAGGGGTGATCAGCCAAGAAATTCGCCAAAATTTGTCCTTTCACAACTTTCTAAGGAATTTAAATTATTTCAAATTGTTYTAACTGTAAGTACCATCTTGCCAAGCGATCAGAAAGTATGGGTTTAGTCATGATATATTAGATTAGGTTTGCCTTGGAAATGAGTCACACCATATGAGCTTGAAAGTAGTGTTTTAGCTTCTGAATTGCAAAAATGAGAGCTAAACACAACTTTTCTATTGAAGAATACTTCAACTCATTTGGAGTAATCATTCTACTCAAGTACTATAAGGCATTTTCTTTCCCTTCCTCATTTTCTTGAGCAAGCAAAGCTCCGACAGAACATTCTTCAGTGGAGATATAGAGCAACAAAGGCTTCCCTTGTATTGGCATAGCCAGGACGGGAGATTTTACCAGGAATACTTTTATACTTTTGAATGCATTGCTATAAGCTTCATCCCATTCGAAAGGTACTTTTTTTCGCATCAATCGACTGAATGGTTGACATCTGCCAGCAAGATTGATATGAATCTTCTCAAATAGGCCAACTTCCCTTGTAACCTCCAAATGTCATCACGTTCTGAGGCTCTGGCATTCTCAATATGACATCCACTTTAGCTTGATCAATCTCAATGCCACATTGGGGCATAATGAATCCCAGAAATTTTCTTGAAGCAACTCCAAATGCGCATTTCAAAATATTCATCTTCAATTGATGACGATGTAGTTGTTTAAAAACTTTCCTTAGATCTTCTAAGTGATCATCCCATTTTTGTGACTTCACAACTAGAACGTCCACATAATATTCAACATATTTATGGAGCACGTCATCGAAGATTTTCTACATTGCTTGTTGGTATGTCGCTCCTGTATTTTTAGATCGAACAACATCACCTTGTAGCACTAAATGCCCTTAGGAGTGCCAAAAGCAGTCATCTCTTGATCCCTTGGTGCCATCCGTATTTGATTATAGCCAGATGGCCCATCAATGAAGGATAACACCTCATGTCCATTGGCTGCATCGACCATGAGTTCGATGATAGGAAGGGGAAACTCATCATTCGGACATGCATTGTTAGATGTTTGAAGTCAGCTCATATTCAGATTTGACCATTCTTCTTTCTTACAAGCACAATGCTTGAGATACAAGTAGGGTATTTAACCTCTAGAATGAATCCTGCCTCAATGAGCTTGTTAACTTCTGCTTCAATTGAAGGATCAAGTCAGGGCGAAAATGTCTTTGTCCCTGCTTTACTGGCCTAGCCCCTCGTTTGATAGCCAGATGATGAACTGCAATATTTGGGTCTAGGCCTAGTGTTTCTTTCTACGTCCAAGCAAATACATCCTTGAATTCTTGTAGAAGTTGGGTGTACACTTCACTCTCTTTTGAAGATAAAAGAGCACTTATATAGATCGGGTGTCGATCTTCTTCAGTGCCCAAGTTGATTTCTTTCAACTCATCTACAGTAGCTTTCGTGCCTTCCTCAAGTTTAGGAGGTGCTTCTTTGGCGTCTTTTTCTTTATTATGTTCATCAATAATGCTAATATGGTAAGATGAGCCAACACTTTCTTTGTCTTCCTCCTTTAGCTTTGTATGAATTATGGTTTTCAATTTAGCTTTGAGAATGTTAACGCAATTCACAAGAAGTGTACTTTGCCTCCTCATCCTGGAAGGTATTCTGCTTCGACATTCATTTGCATCGATCTCTACATATGAAGGCTTTTCAACCTTCTGCATTTTCCTAGATTCTTTGTCTACTCCCCAATTTTTTGAAGGCAGAATTTCTGTTTGATCTTCTTCCTTGGGGTCCCAACCACTTAAAAATTGAGGCATGAGAGTTTACTTCCCCTAATCGGTCAAAGACTGACTTGTGAGCCACTGCCAAACATTCATCTTCCACTGAGATATAGCAATTGCTTACTCGCTTTATTGCTATGTGCACATGTGCATGTTGCTTAAATCCGATGCCTGCTAGTGAGCTTTTCACAGAATACCCATTTTATTTTAGCATCTTTTGTGTCTCATTCAGGCCATGACCCTTTGACTCAGTAATAAGTCTTCCTAATGTTTTCTGACTTCGTAGGTCATATCTAGCTTTAGCTAGGAGTTTGTATGCATTAAGGTTAAAGGCATCTTTAGTTGTTTTCGATGCTAACGAACCATGCTCTGCCATTGGCCCCACCTCAGGTCGTGCAAAACCTTTCAAAATAGACTTTGATTGCTTTAGCACCTAGATCTTGGTCAAAGGTATAGTAAATCCTTGTAGAGATTTGACTTTAGAAAAAGGGGATTAGCCTTCTTTCATCACTGATTTTGGAGTATAATAGAGAATGATAGGTGCTTGAATGTGTTACGCTTTTATCTTATTGTTTTCTATATTGCCCATGAATTTTGCAGGATGATGAAGTGCTTCCTTAATGAAGGTTTGAGATTTGGAAATGACATTATCTTTACCTTGAATTTGTTTCTCTAGGACTATCTGACTTTCACTAAACGATATGTTTTTGCCGCCAAGGTAAAATTTTACTTCTGCAATATATGTTTCTGCTTCCGTGAAGGGTTTGTCATCAGCAATTACCTTTTTCATAGCACCATGATCGATGTACTTGAAGCATCGGTGGAGTGTTGGGGGCATAACCCCATTGTCATGAAGCCAAGGTCTTCCRAGCAATATATTGTAAGAGGTTAAGCCGATCACATGGAGTAGACACTCGATGACATCTCATTAATTAGCAAGTCTAATCGAATGGTGCCCAACTGTAATACCCCCAAATTAGGAACTGTCCTAAGCTGAAAGTATTACATCACTTCACTCGCAATTAATCAACTCTCCATTTAAAACTCAACAATACCTAAAAGAGTTAAAAATGTGTTTTAACAAATCCTCACTATCCCAACATTTAATCAAAACAAAAATCGCACAAACCTCAAGAATTTAAACCATTTAAAGAAATAATTATCTTATTATATAAAATTGATTTGAAACATGATCCCGGTTATCATAGCTCGCCCACAAGCAACCTCCTCGCCCCATCTAGCTACACATCATTTGAAACACAAAATAAAAGAAAAAGAATGAGCTAAAAAGCCCAATAAGTAAACCTCATGCATGAATGTTTAAACATGTCTTGCATGTTATGAAATCATAAAATTTCGCCTTTAAGATGAAAACTTTCCAAACATTCCCTTTTCAAAAACTCTTTACAAAACCTTTCCTTTAAAATTTACTCACAGTAAAACATTCCATTTCCTTTCATTCGTGAGCTCAAGAGTGTAATGCCTAGGCACTAAGCTCTGCAGTGGGCTATCTTATTTGGAACCTGATTCCATTCCTACCGGTAGAACCGCAAAGCAGTTAAAATTACATTTCTTTTAACTTCCATACTTTCACCTCCAAGGAGGTGAACATTCCATTCTTACCTACCCTCCAAGAGGGTAGGGTCAGGTGCACTGGTCCCCCACGCCCCATATCCCACTCACATCTTTTGTGGCTAGGTTTACACTCCTTTTTGAAAACTTTAAAATTTTCAAAACTTAAACATTTTCTTTTAAAATTCTATTTCCTAAACCATTCACTTTCTAAATGTGTAAATGGCTCATGCCAGAAGTGATGTAGAATTCTAACTACATACTCATGACATGAAATGTATACAACCGTATATAAATTATCATTCGACAAACAGTACAAATATGAAACATGATAACATATCATTCGACATAAAAGTAATACAGGATACGAACACATGTAACATTCCACACAATTTACACATATCAACACACAATCCCATACACTAAACGAGTTCAGTTACATTCATTCATAACGTTAATGAGATGTGAAGATTACTTACCCGAAGTCCTTTACGTTAGCGGATTCTTACTTAAATTGTGAAGTAAACTCCTTTAATCGTTCTCAACGCAAGGCCTCGAAATGACCTAGTTGTGATTACAAAAAAGGAAGTCTACTTAGTTCAATCATCCCAACTTAGATATTATGTGTTTAATCCAAGAATGTCCTTATCAATTATAAATCCATATTCAGTTCTCATATTATCAAGTATCACTTTTTTTTTTAATTTAAGATTACAATTCAACTCCTTAGCTCGGGAATAAACCTAATTTATGTTCTCCCACCAATTCACTTCAGGGCATAATTATGTACAAGTCATAAATTTCAATATTAAGTGTTAGCATTTTTACCTTTAAATTCACAATATCCAAATATTGCGGGAGCGGCATTAGGTTCCCGGGCGTGTGCTCAAGCGGCGCGCACAATAGCCCTGGGCGTCTGGTGCTGCTGGGCGCCCGATGCTTGGCACTGGCGCTGGGCACTGCTGGGCTGCACCAGGTGCTGATCCTTGACGCACGACCAGAGCACCTACTGGCGTTGGACACTACTGGGCACCACTCCGACTCTGCCCCGGCAAAATCTATTTCTGATCACCGCTCCAACGACTCTGAAACTGGCGAGTTGAGGAGAACCTGCAACTGGCTTGGCCAACCTTCGAGCAGCACGACTGTGTGCAGCAACAGCTAGCAGAGTGGATCTGGTTGATGCTCCTTGTTGCATGACCAAAGCACCTGTTAGCGTTGCGCTTGTTGCTGCCCTTGTTGAACGACCACGCTGCAAATCAGCGGGTCATGATTTTGGTCGTAGACAGTGGGACTCGTTCGGTGGCTCAAGCAGCAAAGAAGAGAGTAGAGTGACGGCCAGAAATAAGAGATCTATCTTCAGTCGAATAGGAAAAAATCTTGAGCAAAGAAGGAGAAGYAGACAGCGACGGCAGATCTGGCGTGTCTAAGTCATGCAGATCTGGTAGCGCAGAGAAGGAATGACGACGGCGGATCTAGCGAATGGTGTCACGCAAATCCGTTCATGCCGAGAAGAAGAAGAAGAAGAAGACGGCTATCCAGATCTAGAGGTGCAGATTGCGCGCCTCTGGCGGACATTTTGGTCGGTGCTGGCTCGGACACCGATCGTTGATTCGAGTTCGAGAGTGAGAGAGGGAAGCCGGAGAAGAGACCTGAAGTGGTCTGCTTGGCTCGACAGGACCAGACAATCTCCCAGCGTGTGCCTCACAGTGACTCGAGCAAGCGACCGGTCAGCCTTGGCGACGCGCGCTGCGAGCAGCTTCCTTCGAGCACCGGCATGGTCTGGTGTAGCGAGCGGCCTGCTGATCGCGAACTGCAACTAGTAGCGGCCACTTCGAGCATCGGCAGTGGGAGAAGGGAAGAGAGAAGAAGAAGCAAGGAAAGCTACAACGAGCGGCGTTGGGTCAAGCAGAGGGAGAAGTGGCACACAATTTCACGCAAAATCAAATAAGATTTAATAAAGGAAAATTTTCGGGTATTACACCAATGCTCTTTGACCTCCTTGATTAAAGCTTTGGATATGAGGCAACTTTGAGAGAGTTCTTCAGTGGGAATCCCAAGTTCTTTTAACATGCGTAGAGAAAGGATGTTAAGTGTTGAATCTCCATTTAGCAATATCCGATTTACCTTCTTTTCTTGTACATAGCCTCATATGAATTGAGGTCTATTCTGGGGTTTTGAACTTAGCATCAAATTGTCATCATTAAAAATTATGGCCATCATACATGCGACTGAATTTGAAGAGTATCCCTTGGCTTGCACAAGGCAATCCTCTTAAATTGAATCTTTTGGAGAGGAAGGGTTGGAATTACTTACTTCCTTTCTATCTGTGATAGAACCAGATATAACTCCAAGATTATCAATTAATGTTCTTGGAAAGAACTCTCTCAATGTAATTGGTTGTCAATACTTGGGTATGTATAACCCCTTTGATTTGTTGGCGACCTTTTTAGGAATAACTGTATTTGGCTTTAGTACATTTCTTTTTATTTTTTTGTTTGTTGAATGAATTTCTTCTTTACAAATTTCTTTTCATGATTCTTTCAGCATTATACAATTGTCTAGCCTTTAGAATTATCAACTTTGCCACTTTCAATATTTTCAGACGGCTTTGCAAACATATCTATCACTTAGTTGACTGATTTGTGAGAAGATTCAGGTGAGGGCTTTCTGTCGAACTCAATCGCATCGAACTACGCAAATTTGATCTCGACAAAGCATTCAAAGGTCGTGAGACATCCGCAGCATTTGCATTAGTAGATCTGAAAGAGAAAGTGTCCAGTATGATACTTATTTGATTAGCAGCCACTCTTTCTTCTTCCAGCAAAATGCGTCCTTTACGAGCTAAATCCATCACTTTGTCCTTAAAGATGAAGCATTTCGTGATCGGGTAGCCAAGAAGATGATGATATTTGTAATAGTTTGGGTCTCCCAACCATCCTGCTTCTTCAGGTCTTTTCATCTCTCACAGTTTGATGATCCTGGCTTTCAGCATATCATCAAACATCTCTAAAACGTCAGAATCAAAAAATGGATATTCTTTGTTTTGTATATCTTTCAAAGTCATGCGTCCTTTTCCAAGATCTGGAATAGCATTTACTTTCACCGTAATCTTTCTGCTCACTTTGGTAGGTATCATGACKGGCACTGCAATTGTTGTCATGGATGTTTTCGTGTCAAATTCGAAAGATGYTTTGGTTATT
The DNA here is from genome assembly GCA_001752375.1 of Rhazya stricta. Taxonomy (NCBI): domain Eukaryota; kingdom Viridiplantae; phylum Streptophyta; class Magnoliopsida; order Gentianales; family Apocynaceae; genus Rhazya; species Rhazya stricta. The sequence goes on along the minus strand of MEJB01000022.1, from coordinate 776,676 downwards.
TTATTGAAGTCAAACCTTTCCTTCTTTCGCGGAGTGGGTATTGGAACTCCTTGATCTCCGTGTGGTGTAATGCTCAACTCTATATCATGAACCTGGGTAGCCAATTCTTCAAAGGTTCTTGGCTTGATTCCTTTCAAAATGTATTGGAGGCCCTAATGCATACCTTGGATGCACATCTTGATCGCAGATATTGGAAGAGGTGATCTCTGTAATGTAGGCTCAGACTTCTCCATCAATTGATGTATTCAATGACGGGTTCATCTTTTCATTGCTTGGTATGGCTGAGTTCTAACATTCTTACCGTTCAAGATGTACTGCTAGAAGCGATTGAGGAATTCATGCTCTAGTTCATCCCAACTGTCAATGGATTCGGCCGTGCGGTTGATGTACCAGTCAAACGTGTTTCCTTTGAGAAATCGAACAAATTGCTTGACAAGGTAATCACTATATGTGCCAGCATTGTTGCAAGTCTCGATGAAATGTTCAATATGTCATTTTGGATTTGCCTTACCATCAAATTGCTAAAATTTCGTAAGTTGATAGCCTATGGGCATCTTCAAGTTATCAATCCTCTTGGTATATGGTTTAGAATATGCCAAGGAAGATTTAGTACTCCTTTCATTCTTGTCCTTGATGGCGTCTATGATAAAATTCTTCAGTTGGTCAATAGGGATTAGTCCATCTAACGAGACTTGAATCGTTGCGGCTTCTTTTGAAGGTCTCGCTTTTCTCATGTCTTCGGTCTCGAACTCGACTTGAGGTTGCTTCCCCAAAACTCTTGCAAATCCTGACATGTTTGAAGGCAGAGGATGTTTTAGAGTAGATTAGCTTGTTTATCCAACATTGTCAAGTCGATTCAGCAGTTGAGCGATTGTGAGATCTTGCTGTTGAGTGTGTTTTGCAAGATTTTCCACTAACTTTGTCAGATTTGAGATCTGTTCTTCAACAGTTGAGATGTCCACAATCATAACGGGTATAGCGGATAAACTTGTGGTCGGATTTTCATGAGCCATCATTTTGAGCTTCAGATCCTTTTGAGGGGTGGCTGGCATCGAATCTGAAGTATATTCGTCATCAGCATGTATGGACTTCTAGGGTTTGGTTCATGCATTCAATAAAGACAGAGTTGTTCTGATAGCAGATCTAACTCCCACCTCCTGAGAAGGAACGTCATGTGAACATGGGGTTGAATATTAGTAGATCTGATCATATGAGAAGTACTCTACCTTTTTCCCAGCATCAGATAGAGCCTTACTCCGCGTCAAGGGTCCTGCATATGTGGCTGGCATGGTTAACTTGGCGGCAGCACCACGTGTTGCAGATCTAGAAGGGCTAGCCTTTGATATGTTGTTCTTGGGGACCATTGTTAAATTTGACTTGATTTGTTTAGAAGAAAATAAATGAACGGTGGAAATTGTCCCACTGGGCATGACAAAATTTGTTTACATGAAACTCTGGCATCTGAAAATAATGTAAAAAACAAGAGAAATGCGAAAACAATTGTATATTGATCTTATAAATTTGATAAGGTGGGTGTTAGAATTTCTAAAATGTTCTCGTGGTGAGAAATTGATCCTTTGTTTCTTCTCTTCAAAATTTGTCAAGGGCTCCGTGGCTTGATCTTGGGGTTTGAGAGAGATTTGATGCTCTTTCTTCTAAACTTCTCTCACCTTGATATGGAATTCTGGACCCCTTTCTCTTGTGCTTTGCCCTCTATTTATAGGCAAAGCGAATTGATTTGATTAGTCGAGATGACACCTAGAAGTGACGTGGCGTCACTTGATTCGCCAAGCTTTCCTTGATTTCTATTGGTTGAACATTGACATCACTGACACGTGTCACCATTTCATTAGTTGACATGTCATATACTTCCAATTTAATGGAAGCATTTAAAATTGATTTTTTGATTATTTAAATACATTATGAAATTCAATTTAATAAAATTTCCATATCTACACCTTRGACTCAAAAAAAGCCATTTGTCCTGCTTGATTTTCAAGGTTCTTATTGGAAGCTTCTTGGTTTTGGAACTTAGTTTTGGCATCAGTGATAAATTTGCTAACCAAGTATTCCAAATTGGATTTCTTTTCATGAGAATGGAAACTCGGGGGTTGTTGTGTTCTAGCATTGGAATTGTAACTAACACTTGCATTTTTGTTCCATGAGAAGTTTTGATGATTATGCCAACTGGGGTTATAGGTATTGGAATAGGAATTATTAGGTCTAGGATTAGGACCTACATAGTGTGCATCTTCTTGGGGTTTTTCTGGAAGTTTGGATTAGGATAATGGTTTTGTGGGCAATTTATACTCTCATGAGTACCACCACAATGTTCACATGTCATTCTACCTCCTATCCCCAAATTCTTAGAAATTAGAGCTAGTTTGGAAAGTATGGTTTGGGTTGCATCTAATTCCATTGCACTCCCTCTCCTAGCATTATTGTTTTTCTCATTAGGCCATTGATGACCAACCAAGGCCATTTTCTCAAACAACTCCCAAGCTTCTTAAGGTAAACTTATGCATAATACTACCACCACTTGCCGCATCTATCATAGACCTAGATGCTCCACTCATCCCATTATAGAAGATTTGGATTTGCATCCACAAAGGTGAAGCATGATGCGGGCACCTTCTCAAATAATCCTTAAACCTCTCCCAAGCGTTATATAAGTTTTCCCCACTATCTCAAACAAAGTTGGTAATATCATTTCTAAACTTCATTGTTTTGGAAGGTAGGAAATATTTGTTTAGGAAGGAGGAGGCTCATTAGTCCCAAGTAGTTATAGATCCGAACGAGAGGGAGTTTAGCCAAGACTTAGACTTATCCTTCAGAGTGAAAGAGAATAGTCTTAACCTAATGGCATCCTCACTCACCCCATTTTGCTTGAAAGTGTCACAAATCTCTAAAAAATTAGAGATATGAGCATTTGAGTCCTCATTAGAGAAATCATATAATTGTACACTTTGTTGGATTATTTGGATTATTGTGGAGTTAGATCTCGAAGTTATTAACTAATACTCAAAGTCTAGTGATGGTAGGATAAGCCCCTTCCACCATTGGAGTGGCATACTATCTAAGGGTTTCACCCTCTCCTCATTTTCTTGGTCACCCATTCTCTAAGCCTCATGAAATTCATATTTCTTATCCTTATAATTGCTATTATCCCAACTCTATTATTTCACTGTCTATTGCCTTAGCTTTTTCCTCTCTAATTTGTTTCCTATTGTCTTTAACAATAGTTTCAAGATCCTTTTTATTAGTCTCCAAAGGTTCATTGGAAGATCTAGTACGCATTCAAAGTAAGGAAACACATAACTGAAAGAAAGAACAAAACAATCAAAAGAAAATGGTCTGATCTTAAAGAAATTTAATAACTATATGATATCAATTAAAAATCTCTAGCAACGGTGCCAAAAACTTGGTTCACTAATTCTTAGCAAGTGAAATAGTGTAAAAGGGACTATAGTGAGTGAATCAACCGTCGATCCCACAAGGATTTTTAATCAAGTACCAAAATTATRAAGTTTTCCTAATTTAAACCTACCAATGAGTGATATCAATTAACAACTACAAGTGAAGAAAAAGTACTAGAAATTCTAATTATGAGGTTAACTACTAAAGTTCCAAAGATGTTTATGGAATAAAAAGGATTTGGTTACGATATTGATTTGATTTATTCTAATAATAACCTAAGTTAGTCACACATTTATTGCTAAAATTCTCAAATCCTATCTAATTGCTAAAGGTAGAATTTCCTAAGTTAGGTTTTACCCAATCCCTAGGAATAAATCCCCTAAGTTCAATTAACTAAAGTCATATCGCTATGTGAATTAAGTTGTTCAAAATTGCATTTATGAATTATGAAATTCCCTGACTTCACTAACTGTAGTCACCTTCTATCAGAAACCGCCCCAATAGAAGCCGATTATATCCCTAGTCGGTTTAATATTACTGGTTACCGTTACTAATTCCTAATCAATTATTTCATCTCCCAGTCCTTCACAATTGAGTACAAAATCAATCTATGGGTAGCTAATCTATAAGCACATTAAGAATGCCACGACGATAATTAACAACTAAGATAGCTTGGGAATAAACAATAAAGTACAAAAACTACTCAAGTCATTATAAAGAAAACATCTTCTCAAAAACCCTAACCAACAATAAGAATATAGCCTAAAAAATCATTAAATCGACCATGGAAAACATAATAGATATAAACAATCATGAAATGGAAAAGAAAGAACCCTATTTGATGAACAAATCCTCATGTAACTTGATTGAATATATCTCCAAGATGTTCCTCCAAATGAGTTCTTCAAGTTCTCTTTCTCAAAAGTATGAAAAGACTAAGAAAATGTAATGTAAGAGTTGTCTTTTAGTGTTACAACATGTTCTATTTATAGAAAAAGCAAGAAAACCCTAAAAACTAATGAAACCGTGGCTGGATTTTGCAAAAAATTGTGGCCCACTTTTTCTCGCCGAGCAAAGGCTGGTGCTGTTGCTAGTAAAATACCAGCGCCGAATCCATTTTCCTCCTCAAAAGCTCTAAAATATCCACCATTTGAACTGTTTGTCTTCAATATGCCAAACCAGGAATGGTTTTTCCAAAAAATCGAGGCTGGATTAATCAAAAACCTCAAACAGGCACTGATTTTTGGTAAAAATCGAGCAGATTTTCCTATTTCTATACTTAGCCAAATTTTGAGGTTTTTCAACTTTTAGAGATTACGCTTCGAACCCAAACTTATCAAATTCGTTCTTTGGCCTCTTTCAGCTCTTCTAACTTCGATTTTTTAGATAAAAACTTGCAAAAAAACATTTCAAACCAAATCTAATGTAATACAAGGTCAATCAAATATAACTTAACAAGAATTGGCTTAAGTAAGGGCAAAAACATAGTAAAAATGTGACTTTATCAGGCTCCTAGTGAATTGTTGTTTTTGTCACAAAAAATATTACTTGTAGTCAATTATTATTTTTTATCAACAAGGTGTATACTGTAAGTAGCACACTTATTTTTGCCACGAAATATATTTGTAGCTAGTAAAATTGCATTTTGTAGATAAATAATATCTTCATCCTACTTCTCAAACAGACTAAAAATTATTTTGTAATTATTGAATAGCAAGAGTTACAAATTTATTCGTAACCGTTACAAAGGTATTATTTACAAAAACCTTTGTTGATAATGCTGTTTTTTTTAATATGAAAAAATCAGTAGTTAATGTTCATTTAGATTTATAATATGATTATAATTTGTTTTTAGTAATTATTATTACAATATTATTTCTTATATAATTTATTTCATTTTTCCTAGCTGATGTCACAACAGCAATGACAATAATATAGGAAAGTAAAGTTATCRATAAATAATAAAGAAGGCTCATATTCATTAATAAAGAATGACTCAATATATAAGGAAATATTTACAAMTATTTTCCTAATATGAAATCTAGAGCTAGTTGAGCTGGTATGTGACAAACCAGATCAAAGAATYGATGTTCCTTTGGAGTTTCCAAATTAGACCATACTATACATCCATTTTTAGAACACAAGCATGTAACCGAGGAAATCGATGACACATATCCTTGCCCTATGAGCACGGCTTAGAATTTTATTTCTTCTTTGCAGCATTTTTTTTTTTTTTTTTTTATACGAGCTGCTTCTCTTTAGACTTGTTGAATCCTGCTCCACTCTCCTGTCAGCAAAATATAAATCATGGTATGAGCAAACTATCCATCTCTTTTTCAGCAAGGTAAGCCTTCCATGGCATAGCAAGCATAAATCATTGCAACAGAGTGAACACCAATAATCAATTGATGTACACGTCAAAAACTTAGTTCAGATAAATACCAATTAAAAACCAGTATGGAACATAGATAAAGCATACCCAATAAGCAACTTGACCGATCAACTCCTGCCCCTGTCTACCAACATAAACCTGAACGCAGCATGAAGTTGGTTAGCACCATATGAGGTGGAGAGAAGAAATATGGCATCGGAAGTATAAAATACATGTACTTATGTTCTGAAGAAAACATTATTGATCTAACTCAAGACAAAGGTGAACTGGAAATACAATTTGAAGTCTGATTTATACGGAAAATATAGAAATACAGTTTGAACACTTACGCAGACACATAATATCTTTAAACTTACTCTCGTTCCATCAGATGCTGTGTACCAACGACCAGCAGATTTTCCAACCGTGGCTATCCTTCTTTTCCCAGCATCTTTAGGAATTGCAGCACTACTTCTGGGATTCACATTCTATCGGCTCCTTCTTTTCCCAGCTCTCAGAAACTCGAGACAACTTTTGAACCTTTGAGTTTCTCACGTTCTTCCGGCCTTTATGTGCTTAACTTGGTGTTCTGTTTCTGCTTTGCTTGTTTGGAAGCTTCTCTTACAGAACAATCACTGAACACTTCCGAAAATGTCATTTTGGAACTTCCATGACTGTAGAAACTGAAAGCCATTAACCATATTGCTCAACTGTGGCTAATAGATTTTCACGAATGCAAGATCGTTCATTTTGTAGCCCTAGAAGGATCTGAAATACAAGAAATAGATGCTGTTAAATCATCTTCTTTTGTTTCTTAGGAGTAAAAGGGTCCTTTGGAGGGGAAGGGTTACAGAACGAAGAAGAATAACAGTTATTGACTCATTGAAAAATTTCACAAACACAATGTTTAAGCTTAAGCAAATCGACAATATGTTCACAGCATAGGTGCATATCTATCACAAGCGACCTAATTAAATACATAAACGAGGAAAACTTTTAGAACGGATTTCTTCAAAACTCAGAACTTTATATTCATTTGATCAGATTTTCTAGAGGAAAAGAAAGCCTTGAAAATGTAAGGTTCAGAAAAATAGGTACAGGTGGAGAATTAAACTTATTCAACATCAACAAATTCATGTTAACGTAGCTTAAAAAATCAACGATGTGAACTGTAATTCGAGGAATAAAATTACAAACATGGTTTTGGAAATTGGAGATATTATTTGGTGAGCATAATGTCTCTAATAAAAGCACAGAAATGTAGTAACGAACAATTGTTTCTCAGAAGAGCAAAGAACCAAATTGCAGAGTAATTAGAAGAATTTCAACAATTAAAAAACTATATTGTCACTTTTCAAGGATTAAAAAACAAAAAGAAGAGAAGCACAAACTCTACTAATCAGAAGGAGCTTCTTGATCCCAATTTTCATAATAGATCTGAGAGTACCTAACTTATTCCAACTACCATATTGAAATTTCAAACCAACCAGAGAAACAGAAAACATGAATTGCAAGTAGAGGTACCTTAGTAAATAAATAGAAGCAGATCACTTCTTGTAGATTACTTTATCTGTTTCTTCCTTGACAGCTTCGCTGAATGTATAATATGTAAACCAAGTAAGGAACACAATAAATAGTACCTTAAACCTCATAGACATTGTCTAATTCAACTGTACCACCAATAGAAAAGACAATATCCAAATTTGAGAATGAGGAAATTAAGAAAAAGGCATCTGCATGACATGATCACTAAAATTAAGATAATACCCTAATAACAACCAGAACTGTTAACGTTTGAAACATGCCCAATTACCGGGTTTTAAAGTCCGCTATAAAAACACACAAAGAACAAGTACTCTTTTCAACACAATACAAAACTTCACGATTCAAGGTTTCAATCAGACAAGCTGCAATATTCCAAATTAACAAACATGTCCATCAGGCTGAAACATTATCATAAAAACTGTAAATAAAATCAGAAATTTTGAAAATTTCTAGTGGAACTCTTCCATTGGAGCCAGAAGATGCTGCCCACGTGGATCATGCTACTCTGTGAGTAAGGATTTTCTTGTTGCTTAAATAGTTATTCAAAAAACCTAGTGTTAAAAATATGTAAATTCTTTTGGGGTGTGAAGTGGGAATGAAAATTCAATTCAACCAAACTTGTACATTAACACATCTTAAAGTTCAAAGTCATCGAAAAGGAGAGGGAGGGATTAATAGACATACCCGAAGATAGAAATCATTGTCATGCCATCTCAAGCCAGAAACTACATTATGACCTAGTTTCTTCAACAATTTTTAATCACTTGTCGATTGCAATTTTCTCAAATTTATCACAGGAAACTGTTAGAAAAAGTTGTGTTATATTGGTGCAATTGATATGGGATGAAGCACAAAGCATAGAAGAATAGCACATAGCTGGAAATGAAATGAAGAAGCGACTTGAGTCAGGTGTTACACACTCGATACAAGTCCTGTTTCGATGGTTTCCTGATAGATTTCTATGCGTTAGAAATCATAAAAAGGTGCTATTCATGTCTCTTGAAGGATGGCAATTGAACAAAGTTTATATGGATTTTTCTTATGTTGACAACACATCTTTATGTATAAGAGATGTGATTCAAGAGGTGCAACCTATTCTACTTTGAGTTGAGGAGATTTGTGCAATTAAAAGAGAGTTTAAGTGTCTTTTCAACACTTAGAAAATTCTAGGAATTTCAATTCGTTTTTTAACTCTCTTCAACCTCATATCAAGAAATCTTCACTCCATTTCTACATACCTTAAGCCTTGTCTTATCCACCAATACAACCTTTGAGCTATTCCAAAGTATTGTATTTAAGAAAGCTTTCATTAATGATTCAAGGCTATTCTAGTTGTTTAGTTGTGGCATATAGACATTTGTACTGTTAGTGATCTCTTGTAATATTTTTAAATGTGAAATAAAGCATTATTTCCTTCAATCTAAATACAATAACATGGATGCTATGATGAAAAGATCGTTGGCTATGTCTGAATCAAACATTTTCAACAATGAAGACAAGTTGGACAAGTTTGATGGTTCAAACTATCTAAGATGGCAAGATAGGATGAAGTGGCTACTCACATTTTTGGATGTGTTCTACATTCTTTCGAATGATCTTCCACTAATTCCACCATTGGACACACATGCAAGTGAAAAGAAGAAAGAAGAATGGAGGCTTGCTAAGGAGAAAAGAGAAGCAGATGAGACTCTATACAGAGGATACATTCTCAACACACTTGCTTAGAACCTCTATGATATCTACTCCCTTCTTGGGACGGCAAAAGAGGTATGGACTGCTTTAAATGAAAAGTATAAGCATGTTAAGATTGGTACTGATAGATTTCTGGCTGTTAAGTATTTTGAGTATAAGTTTGATGAAAAGCTTGAATTGTTAGATCAAGTTAGAGACTTGGAAATCCTTACTTCCCGTTTGAGAGCAATAGGAGTTGTTATTCCTAATGCTATTCAGATTGGAGCAATTCTATCTATATTTCCAACTTCTTGGATGGGATATATAAAGAAGGTGCTTCATTCTAGAGAAGTCTTCTCTTATGATGACTTCACTAGCAGCCTACAAATTAAGTGTGAGAATCGCTRAAGAGATGTAGAGGGTGATGGCTTGACTAACAAAGCTCATCACATATCACTTGGGGAATCAAGTTCTGGGAACAATTCCAAAGCCAAGAAAAGAAAGATGTTCAAAGTTAACAAGAAGTCTTTCGAAATTGCTAAGAAAGACCGAACATGTTTCCATTGTGGGAAGCCTGGGCATTACATTCGTGAATGCAGGTTTCGTAATTCAAATCATGATAATGATGGGATGAATCGTAGGAATGTGACCAACATTGTAACAAGTAACAATCAACAAGAGGATTATGTTGCTATGGTGACTGAGGTTAACATGACAACCATTGAAAGTCAGTCAAGTTGGTGGTTGGATTCTGGTGGTACAATTCATGTGTGCAACAATAAGGAGATGTTCAAAACACTCAAAGAGATTGATGCACAAGAAGATCTTATCATGGGAAACAATGCTGGAGCAAACGTCTTGGGAAAAYGAGTGGTGGACTTGGAATTCACATCTAGAAAGAAATTGTCACTACAAAACGTATTTTATGTACCTTCACTTAGGAAGAATTTAAATTAAGCAAATTTACTTTGGATGAATGGCTTTAAGATTGTATTAGAATCTGATAAAGTGGTAGTGACAAAGAACGGAGTATTCATTGGAAAGGGATACTCTGTCGATGGCATGTTCAAGCTTTCCATTAGTATTAATAAAATGAATGTTATTTATTCGGTTGAGTCTTTTAATTTATGGCATCCTAGAGTAGGACATTTAAATTTCAAAGCATGATTATTTTAAATGTCAAGGATTGATAGGTGATAAATGTGAGATTTGTGTAAAAGCAAAAATGTCTAAAAGACCTTATAAGAAAGTTGAAAGAAGCACAAGAATCTTAGAATTAATACATAATGACATTCGTGAATTGAATGGTGTGCTAACTAGAGGTGGTAAACAATACTTTATCACTTTTATAGATGACTATTCTAGATTCACTTATGTCTACTTACTAAGGACTAAAGTGAAGCCTTTGAGAAATTCAAAGACTTCAAATCCATTATCGAAAATCAGAAGGAAGCTAAGATTAAAATGCTTAGAAGTGATAGAGGTGGTGAGTATTTTCCAAAAGAGTTTGATCAATTTTGTGATCAAAATGGAATAATACATCAAGGAACAGCACCTCATTCTCCACAACAAAATGGGTTGGRAGAAAGAAAGAATAAATCTTTGGTTGAGATGGTAAATGCAATGTTGCTAAACTCCAATTTAACTAATAACTTGTGGGGTGAAGCTCTTTTAACAGCTTGTCACATCTACAATAGAGTTCCTTCTAAGAAGTTTAAGACTTCTCCATATGAGTTATGGAATGGTAAGAAACCCAATATTGATTATTTCAAAGTGTGGGGGTGCATTGCATATTACATGATTTTAGATTCCAACAAAAAGCTTGGTCTTAGAGGGACAAGGAGTGTTTTTATTGGATATGCTTCAAATTCTAAGGCTTATAGACTATTGAGCTTAGAAACTAATAAAATTGTTGAGTCTAAAGAAGTTAAGTTCTTTGAGAACAAGTTTCATCATGACCCCATCATTTCAAGTGGAAATGATGTATTAGATTTAACTAAAGAAAGAATAGAAAATGTAGGGGTAAGATAGATATGAAAGGAAGTCATTGAATCAAGTGAGCTTAGATGTAGTCAAAAGCAACGAGTTGAGAAACACTTGAGTTTAGATTTTGTTTTTCCAGATTCCATTATTTTCTTAGTGGAAAGTAATGGAGATCAAATCTATAAAGAGACTCCTTATGTTCTTCAAATTGATAAAGATGTGCCAAATACTTATAGTGAAGCTATGGCATCCAGAGATTCTATCTTCTGGAAAGAAACCATAGATGATGAGATAAATTCCATCATGTCAAATGGCACTTGGAATCTAGTTGATTTGCCACCTGGTTCTAAACTAATAGGGTACGAATGGGTCTTTCAAATCAAGTACAACACCAATGATACTATTTCTTCCTATAAGGCTAGATTAGTTGCTAAAGGGTTTACTCAAAGAGAGGGTATTGATTACTTTGATACCTCTYCTCCTGTAGCTAGGATCACATCAATAAGCATGTTGTTTTCATTGGCATCCTTGTATCACTTATTTGTACATCAAATAGATGTAAATATTGCATTCCTCAAAGGTGATTTGACTGAGGAAGTCTATATGGACCATCCAGAGGGGTTTATACTTCTTGGGAATGAGAAGAAAGTATGTAAATATGTGAAGTCCTTGTATGGACTAAAACAGGCTCCAAAGCAATGGCATCGAAAATTTGATGATGTGATACTTTAAAATGGTTTTAGATAGAACAGTGTTGATAAGTGTGTGTATCACAAATCAAACGAGAAGTATGTGGTTGTTCTATGTCTTTATGTTGATGATATGCTAGTTTTCAGTAATAGCATGAAAGGCATAGAAGATAAAGAGAAATATCTTACTTCAAACTTACAAATAAAAGATTTAAATGGAGTAGATACAATTCTTGGAATTAAAGTTAAGAGACACTACAATGGGTTTTCACTAAACCAAGCTCACTACATTGAAAAGATGATTGACAAGTTCAATTATCTTAAGATTGAAGACGTTAATGCTCCGTTTGATTCAAGTGTCAAACTGAAAGCAAGTGAGGGTAGAGCCATTACCCAATTAGACTAAGCTAGAGCTATAGGAAGTCTAATGTATGCAACTTATTATACTAGACCTGACATAGCATATGCAATAAACAAGTTGTCAAGATACACTAGTTGTCCTAGTGAAGATCATTGGAAAGCTAGAAAAAGAGTACTTAGTTATCTTAGCTTAGTGTATAATGACTTTCCAGTAGTATTAGAAGGATACTGTGATGCGAGTTGGTTAACTCTAAATGATGATTGTAAAGCAACCTCAGGTTAGATTTTTATAATTGGTAGTGGTGCTATTAGTTGGGCTTCTAAGAAGCAAACTTGCATAGCACATTCTATCATGGAATCAGAGTTTATAGCTCTTTGTGCAGCATGCAAAGAAGCAGAATGGTTAAGAGAATTCTTGTGTGAATATGAGTTGTGGCCACAACCGATGACAGTCATTTCTTTGCATTGTGATAGTAGTATTGCATTGTCTAGAGCTRATAGTGATGTCTACAATGGAAAGTCTAGCCATATAAGCATAAGACATACTTATGTGAGAGAGATGATAACAAATGGGGTGATCACTTTGACTTTTGTGAAGTTCGGAGAAAACTTAGCAAACCCGCTAACTAAACCTCTCTCCAAAGAGCTAGTGAAAAGAACATGTAATAGCATGGGTCTTAATGAATAAATCTTAGCACCAGTGATGGAAACCCAATTGTTGTCTAGGAAATTGATCCTAAATGAGAATTCAATGGGTACAAACAAGTCACTTGTTATGTGCTTGTGAGCTTAAATTTTACCATTAAGTTTGAAGCTTTTGAGTTATGATTTGAGGATGATCCATGATCTTAATGGAGAATCTAGTTTAAAAAACTAATGGTTCATTATCGTTACCGATGAATGCATCCCAGTAACTCAGATGAGTTTACTCCACCTTTGTAAACATAGAAGTAGGCCGTGTCGATTAGTATAGAGTGCTCTAGCTATAAATGTTCACTAACTCGTGGGTGTGCATATGGCCTTTAATAGTGCGTGCAGAGGTGTGTGATTTGAGAATATAATGTATATAGGGTGTGTGATGCTTCCGTCTTCAACACATAGGAGTCGAATGTCCAACTCTTTAAGATGCATTCTACTTCATTGAAGATTTGAGGTGTTTACACTATGTATGGGTCCAATGTCTTAACATCCCATACTTATGCTCTTGACTACATGAGGAAGATAATTTAACACAACTTGTGGGGGATTGTTAGGAAACGTTGTGGTATATTGGTATAATTGATATGGGATGAAGTATAAAGTATAGAAGAATAGCACATAGCTGGAAACGAAATGAAGAAGGGACTTGGGTCGAGTGTTACACACTCGATACAAGTCCCGTTTCAGGCAATGTCCTGACAGATTTCTATGAGTTAGAAATCATGAAAAGGTGCTATTCATGTCTCTTGAAGGATGGCAACTAAAACAAAGTTTATATGGATTTTTCTTACGTTGACAACACATCTTTATGGATAAGAGATGTGATTTAAGAGGTGCAATGTAACACTCGGAATCTCTCATTATTTAATTTTGTTTGATTTTACGTGAAGTTGTGTGCCAACTAGAGTTAGACATTTTATATGTGATTAATATTTTGAAATCACTCGTTTAATAGGTACGAAAATATTGTCCGTGTCGAATAAGAGTTATCATTTGGTTAAAAGCTCGACTCGTGGGCCTGTTTATTGGTTAGTCGAAAGTTGGGCTCTTATCGAAAGGAAGCCCGTTATATTTAATTTACGGATTTTAGGTTAAATTTGGATGGGAAGGCCCGACGAGTTTAGGTTACTGCCCAAAATAAAAAAAGAAAATATATAAGAAAATAAAATGAAAGAAAAGAAAAGAAAAGAAAAGAAAAAGAAAAATCTAAAGAAACCCTTCATCTTCTACCCGCCGCCGCCGCCACTCACGTCCAGGAAGCCCTACCGCTATCACCATCTTCTTCGTTTTCTGTCATTCACCGTGCAACGCTGCTCAATCGACGACGAACCGCTCAGCCTTGGAGGATTTTGCCATGACTCGGCTAGACCTCGCAACCCCTGCTGGATCGCACATTGTGTTCAAGGTCGCCACTCTCCGCTCGCCAAATCGCTGATCGCCTGGGTTGCGATCGACGAGCCACCAGCATTTCGAGTCGGACTACTATAGCTCGCAGTTGTTGTCGCCGTTCACCGAGGCTGCTCGGGTTGCTGCAAGACGCACTCCAGGAGGATCCATCCGGTAAGCCATCTTCCTTTTCTCCTTCTCTGCGCAACCGGATCTACACTATCATTCACTAGATCCGCCATCGCCACTCCTTCTCTATACAAGCGATAGGATCTGTGCCACACCGTCGCCAAATCTGCTATCGTTACCCTTTTTCCTTCTCTGTATAAGCGATTGGATTTGTGCAACACCGTCGCCAAATCTGCCTTCGTTACCCTTTTTCCTTCTCTATACGACCGAATTTGTGCGACACCATCGCCAGATCTACTGTTGCCATTTTCTTCCTCTACTTTTCCTCTTCGACTGAAGCCAGATCTCTTGCCACTAGCCATCACCTTGCTCTCTGTCCTTGCTGCTCATGTCGCCGATTGCCCTTTACCGTCAACTAGTCGCTGGAAGTTGATCAGAAACATTGCCAGTCAGCTAAGTTGTTTGGCCAAGAACAAGGCCTGGTACTCAATAGTGCCAGATCTAGCCGTGCCCAGCGCCTGTGCCAAGCACTAGGCGCCCAGTGCCAATGCCAAGCACTAGGCGCCCAGTGCCAATGCCAAGCACCCAGGTGCACCGACGCCCAGTGCTAGTGCCAGGCGCCTAGGCACCCGATTCCCGATGCCCAAGCACCCAGACGCTCGAGAACCCAATACCATTCTCGCAACATTTGGATATCGTGAATTTTAAGGTGAAGACGCTAACACTTAATATTGAAATTGTATGACTTATACATAATTTTGCTCTGAAGTGAATTAATGAGAGAATATAGATTAAACCCGAGCTAAGGAGTTGAATTGTAACCTTAAAAATGTGATATTCGATAATATGAGAACTAAATATGAATCTATTAATTAATAAAGGACATTTTTGGATTAAACACATAATACCTAAATTGGGARGATTGAACTAAGTAGACCATCTTTCTGTAATCAACTAGGTCATTTCGAGGGCTGACGTTAAGGTCAGTTGAAGGAGTTCACTTCACAACTTAAGTAAGAACCCGTTAACATAAAGGACTCCGGGTAAGTAGTCCTCTCATCTCATTAATGTTATGAACGAATGAAATTAAACTCTTTTAGTTGCTCTAATATGTTGTGCATGGGATTGCATGTTGATGTGTGTAATCGTGTGGAATATTATCATGTTTCATATCTTGTACTAATTGTTGAATGTTATGTTATATAAGGTTGTACGCATTTCATGTCATGAGCATATAGTTAGAATTCTACATCACATTTGGCATGAGCTATTCACACACTTAGAAGGTGAATGGTTTAGGAAATGYAATTTTAAAGGAAAATGTAAAGTTTTGAAAATGTTAAATTTCTCGAAAAGGAGTGTGTAAACCTAGCCACAAAATATGTGAATGGAAAACGAGGCGTGGGGGACCGGCGCATCTGACCCTACTCTCTTGGAGGGTAGGTAAGAATGGAATGTTCACCTCCTTGGAGGTGAAAGTATGGAAAGAAAACTTTTTTTTTTTTTAATGTTAACCACTTTGCAGTTCTACCGGTAGGAATGGAATCGAGTTCCAAATAACTATGGCCCACTGCAGAGCTTAGTGGTTAGGCGTTACACTCTAGTGAACTCACGAATGAAAGGAAATGGAAGTAAGTGAATTTTCAAGGAAATGTTTTGTAATGAGACTTTGAAAAAGGAATGTTTGGAAAGTATTTTTTTCATTTAAAAGGCAAAATTTTATAATTTCATGACATGTAGGAAAGGTTGATGCATTCATGCATTGAGGTTACTTACTGGGCTTTTTAGCTCATTTCTTTTACTTATGTTTCATTTCAGATGATATGTAACCAGATGAGGCGAGGAGGTTGCTTGTGGGCGAGTTATGATACCTGGGAACTTGTTTCAAACTTATTTTATGTAATAAGATAATTATATTATTTTTGAATGGTTTAAATTCTTGAGGCTTTCGCTATTTTCATTTTGAATAAATGTTGAGTTTTAAATGATAGTTGATTATTTGCCAGTAGAATGATGTAACATTCTCAGCTTAGGATAGTTCCTAATCTGGGGGTGTTACATGCAACCTATTCTACTTTGAGTTGAAGAGATTTGTGCAATTAAAAGTGAGTTTAACTGTCTTTTCAATACGTAGAAAATTCTAGAAATTTCAATTTCGTTTTTTTAACTCTCTTCAACCTCATATCAAGAAATCTTCACTCCATTTCTACATACCTTAAGCCTTGTCTTATCCACCAATACAACCTTTGAGATATTCCAAAGTATTGTATTTAGGAAAGCTTTCATTAGTGATTCAAGGCTATTATAGTTGTTTAGTTGTAGCATATAGACATTTGTATTGTTAGTGTCTCTTGTAATATTTTTAAGTGTAAAATAAAGTGTTATTTGTCTTAGAAACCACAATATAATGGTCCAGAAACTATCAGGAGGTTGAAAAAGTTATATCCTGCAGTCTCCAGCAATTTCCGTGTTAGCTTCCTTTGAAAGTTCCAGCTTCATTGTCTATGGCATGGCAGTGACCTGAGGTTCTAGTCCATTTGTTTCTCCCTTACAGCCAAATAGCAACGGTGACAGAGGCAGGGTTAATCTCTGTTAATCGATTAACAACTACTATGTTAATCGAGAATATCGGTCAAAGGGCCTTTTCAAGAAATATTTGTGCGAAAGATGTTTGACCAAAATAAGAATGATATAAGGGATTTAAAATGTTATTATTATATAAGGGTGATTAAACTACTTTTACACCTTTAGTACAAAAAATAACATTTTGAAGACTTTCTTTATAAATGACAAAATTTACTTTTCTTACACTTCATTCTCACGTGTCTTTCAATTCAAACGTCTCTTCACCCATTTCAAACTTTGAAACTTACCGCCAGTTCATATCTCTCAAGTTCTTCATCTTTTTAACCCATTTTATGACCGAATCCATTTTTTCAAATTTTTTGATTGACTCCATTGTTTCGCATTTTCGATCGACTCTGCTAGCAAGGATTCTCATCTCAACTTCACAACAAGCTTAGAAATCTCTTTCYCATCATCTTAAGGTAAGCACCTCACTTTTCATGCTRTGTGWTATTCTAGGGTTTGATAGTTTCTATATGTTGATCATGATATTTAAGGTTTGCAATTATTTTATGATATCGGCATTGACCGTGCATTTTGATCATGATATTGTGACGTTGTTTCCAGATAACAGTTCACGACCTTTATAGACAGTAAACCCCGTTATAAGAATTTCATAAGAATTCCTTCTCATTGCTTACATAACATAACTCTAATAGCATATATTGAACATTCCTTGCAAACTGTAGTGTAAAGGGTATAAACAGGATATCACTTCTTTTTTGTAACTTTAAATAGTACATTCCTGTTCTAGGTCAAACCTCATATATTGCTTGTTATTGTATACATAAATGAAGTATAATAGCATATAATGAGCTAATATTAGAAGTTATGGAACATTTCTTGCAAAAATGAACAATGTACTTTATTTATATCGATAATAGTGTAAAAGATTTATGAGCCAAACTTCATATATTGCATGCATAACTTAGGTCTAATAGAATATACTGAACATTTCTTGCAAACTGTGGTGTAGAAAGCATAAACAGTATACCACTGTGTTTTGTGACCTTAAATAGTGTATTACTGTTTTGAGCCAAACCTAATGTATTTTTTGTCGTTCCATACATAACTGATGTATAATAGCATATAATGAGCTAGCATAGGAAGTTGTGGAACATTTCTTGAAAATTGTGATGTAAAGGGCATAAACATGATAGCATTGATTTTATGTGACCTTAAACAGTTAATTTCTATTTTGGGCTAAAATTCATATATTACTTGTCATTACATACATATCTGAAATATAATGGTATATACTTAAATAACATATGAAGTTATGGAACATTTCTTAAAAACTCTGATATAAAGGGTATAAATAGGATGTCACTGTTTGTACGTGACCATAGACAATGAATTCCTATTTTGAGCCAAACTTCATATATTGCTTGTTATTGRATACATATCTGAAGTATAATAGCATATAATTAGCTAAGATAGGAAGTTATGGAACATTTCTTGAAACTGTAATGCAGAGGGCGTAAATAGGATATTACTGTTTGTATGTGATCGTAAATAGTGAAATCTTATTTTGAGCCAAACTTCATATATTGCTTTCCATTGCGTACATAATTGAGTTTAATAACATCTAATGAGCTAAGGCACGATTTATAGAACATTTCTTGAAAACTGTGATGTAGAGGGCAAAAACAGGATATCACTGTTTGTATGTGACCATAAACAGCGACTTCCTGTTTTGAGCCAAACTTCATATACTGATTGTTGTTACATACATAACTGAAGTATAATAGCATATAATGAGCTAACCTAGGATGTTATGGAATATTTCTTGAAAACTTTGATGTAGAGGGCAAAAACAGGATATCACTTATCTTTTTCACCTTGAACAGTGAGATTCGATTTTGAGCCAAAGTTCACATATTGCTTATCATTGCATGCGAATTTGATTCTATATTTTTTTTTTTTGGTGGACATGGAGTAAATTGTAGATTCAATTGAAAATTCTAGGGTTAGTATCACTTGTTGTTGCAAATTGAATGTGATCAATCATATAACGAGCGATTTAAATGTTGATCATAGGGAAATGTCATCTGACTCTATCTTTGGCGCTTTGACAAACATTGCTGATATGACAGTTTGTAACCAACTGATTCATGTAATTTTTGGTAGGTGTTTGAAAAATGAAAAAAGTTTTTGAAGTTTGATTTAAATTTGGGAATAAGAAATGTAGATTTGGCTTCGAAGAGTTCACTCAAATCACAGGCTTACCAGTTGTTAAATCTATGAAAAAGAGGATCTAAGAAAGGTCAAGAGAGTACTATATACAAGAAGTACTTCTCCAAGAGTAAGGGAAAGATAAATAGGACAGACTTGCTTTCTAAGTTCAATAAACGTAAAGATCAAAGTGACAAGTACAAGCTTAGCCTCTTAGTAATTTGGGCACATGTTCTATGTGGCAAGGAAGAAGCTACATCTCTTAATTTGGCAGTTTGTTCTATATAATGGATGATTTGAAAAGATTTAGCAAATATGAATGGGGAAGGCATTCATATTTGCAAATTATTAAATCATTCAAGCATAATTTCTCTAAAAAAGTGGTCCTATGTAGAGGAAAAATATATTCAATAGCTACTGGGGATTTCTTCCATTCATAATGGTAATGACTTATGAATTTTAAGCTTTATAATATTTTTCAATTCCAAATTATAGTAACCTATATAGCTCTCCAGGAAATTGTTTGTTTGTCTTTCTARAGATTTGGGCCTTCAAAGCCATTTTGAACTTGGTGCTTGAGTTTGGGAAACAGTGGAGTAAATCCCAAGAATGGTTAAGTGGACCTTGAGAGAAGAACACCTGAATTTTGACTCTATTGATATATTTTTGAAGTCTCGAATTATGCTAGGGACTTTAAAAATAATTAAGAAACTTGTGCCTTCATCATCGYAGGTACAGGAAGAATTTTGGAAGGGGATCAATGCTTCTAATCATATCTCAAACATCAATGTGGACAATGAGAAAGAATTTGGTGAATCTAAGTCTTTCTCAGATACTCATCCTTTTGATGCTTCAGGAAATGAAGTAGATTATACATCCTCGACTACTTCCCTTCACTTATCCCTATCTCACTTACCCTCTCATAATGATGATCTGATCAAGAGAATAGAGGCAATAGAGGCAATAGTTGAGGGGACATTTGATGGAGTTGAGAGGAGGATTGATGGAGTTCAGCAGCAACTAAGTGATCAACTAATTAGGTTAAAGGCCAGCTTGTCAAAGTTGATTATAAGGTTGAAAGGGGAAGGTAGGCGAAGAACCTAAAAATGTATGTGGCACTTCAGTTGATGTTGGCATTGGTGAAGAATTGGGTTGACATGATGTTGAAATCCCTCTAACTGTCAGTAGCCCTCATGTTAATATTCCAAAGAAGAAGCTGATGGCTCTTGCATTAATGGCTTGCTCGCTGATATTGTATATCCCAGCAAAAAAGTGACCTCTCGATGCACATCGGGCATTGTTATTTAAGGAAGTGTAATATTCAAGAGGCTGTTCCTGAATGAGTTCTTAGACTTATGCTTTAACAAATTTGAAGTTGGAATTTAGTCATCAAGAACTCACAAACTTTTGGATGATATTGTTGACTTCTACTTGGAATTGACAAAAGAAGATTACTCTTCTGATGGGATCAGGTCAGTTGTACATCCTCAAGACACACAACGTTGGAAGACCCAAATAAGCCATTATTTGTTAAAAAACTAAAAAAAGCTTTGGAAACACTTTGACCCAACACTTTCATGGCGTGATACTTATGACGAGTCAAACACACTTATGATAGATGACTCTCCACACAAAGCTTTGTGCAACCCTCCTTACACTTGCATATTCCCTCTTTCCTACAAATTCACTCACAAGGAAGATAATTCCTTTAGTTTAGGAGGTGAGTTGAAAGTATATTCGGAGCAACTTGCTCTGGCAGAAAATGTGAAGACATTTGTGGAGGCAAATCCAATTGGTGCATCACCAATTAATGAGTCACATCTAGATTGGAGTTTTAAATTAAAGTGAATAATGTTTGTTTATCACCTTGTGAAGTTCAATCTTTAGAAGTGACTAAGGAAAATTTTGAGCTGGTCTTCCAAGGTGAGTGTACACATTTTAAGCTTAGTTTAGCATTTAGTGTATTTTATAGTCTAATTTGGACCCAAATAGTGTCAAACTGTTAGGTTACTTACTATAATAGTTCTACAATTGTTAAGTGACTTACACTAAAAAATATTGTTAGCTAATACAATGTATAATTGGTTTTCGCAGGAAATGAAAAGGCAGCTAAGACTGCTATTGTGATAGTGGAAGAAAGGTCTTCTAATGAAGGTTGGTTTCTTTTTTTACACTTTTGATTGTTTCCATTTAGCATACTTAGACTTAATTGTACACATTTTAAGCTTAATTTAGCATGTGTTTTTYTAGTCTYATTTGGACCTTAATAGTATCACACAGTTAGGTGACTTATTATCACAGTTCTACACTATTAAGTGACTTACAAAAAAAAAAAAAAAAAGTTATTGTTAGCTAATACAATGTATAACTGTTTTGTAGGAAATGAAGAGGCAGTTGAGACTGCCATTGTGACTGTGGAAGAAAGYTCTTCAAATGAAGGTTGGCTTCTTTTGTACAATTTTGATTGTTTTCATTCAGCATACTTAGACTTAATTGTACAAATCTTCTGCTAAATTTGGCATTTCATATGCTTTATAGTCTTATTTTTACCCTAACAGTGTTACACAATTAGGTGACTTACTATAACGGTTCTATACTGTTAGATGACTTATATTATCAAATATTTTAGCTAATATAACATATAACAATTTTTGGTAGGAAATGAGGAGGCAGCTGAGATTGTTTTTGTGATTGTGGAATAAAGGTCTTCCAATGAAGAAGGTCAATTTTTTTTTGTACACTTTTGATTGTTTTCATTTAGCATACATAAACTTAATTGTACACATTTTAAGCTTAAGCTAGCATTTATGTGGTTTATAGTCTGATTTGGACTCTAACAGTGTCATACTGTTAGGTGACTTACTATAATGATTCMACACTGTTAGGTGACTCATACTAACAATGAAGCTTTGTACATTAACTGTGTCACTCTGTTTACAACAATGACACTTTATAGATGTATAAATACTGTTAGCTAATAATTGCATAACTGTTTTTGGAAGGAAATGAAAAGGCAACTGAGACTGCCATTGCTACTGTGCTTGAAGATTCACCTCTTAAGTCTCCAAGAGGTCAAGGCAGAGGAGGAAAAGAGTTGCTCCAGTATTGTAGTCTCCATTTATTAATTTTTTCAAGAGATATAAGTTAGAAGATGCGTAAAAGTTTGATCCATCTCGGCCAATAGATCTCGCAAAACTGCAAGATCTCAATTTATGGTTTTGAAAGGCAACTAACAAGTAATTTCTCTTCAATTTAACCTATTTAAATAAATTTCAGCCATCATATATATCAAATTTTAATGCTTAGGAATGGATTTTTCTAGGGATACTTATGCTTTGACAGGGATACTTATGCTTTGACCATTATTTCTCTTTGATTTACCTATTCAATAATAGCAAGTTTGTAATACCCAAGATTCCTTTTTTATGGATTTTTGTTTGATCATGCGAATCTGTGAGCCAACTAGGGTTCGATAAAATTCTATGTGGTTAATGTTTTAGTTGTGCGTTAATAAGTGCGAAATTATCATGTTTGTCGAATTAGAGCCCTTGGTAGGTTAGAGGCTGGACTTGTTGGGCTTATTCATTTTCGTTCGGAAAACTAGATTTTAATCGAAAGAAAGCTCGTTAAATTTAATTTAAGGATTGGACTAATTACGGATGGGAAGGCCCGAAAGATTTAGGTTAGGGCCCAAATTTAAAAAAAAAAAAAAGAAACCCTAGAATCTTCTTCTTCTTCTTCCTCCCCATGGCTGCCGCCGCCCAAACCCTAACCGCCTCTTCTTCTTCTCTTCTCGCCACCACCACTACCGTTTCTCCTCTGCCTACCCGAAGCTGCTCGTCGCGGCCTTTCCTTCTTTTTCTTCTCTCCCCCTCTTCCCTCCCCTCCTCCCACTGCCAAGCTCGTGACAAAGTGCTCCGCCCAGATCAGCCTTCGTCTTCTTCTCTTTTTTCCCTCTTCCTCCTGCTCAATGCAGCTTCGCCGTCGAAGTTCCAAAGCTGCCTGGCGAGAGCTCCACGACGCCATCTATGTACGCTGCTCAGCGGCTCATGAACGTCCGACCAGGAGGATCCGCGCACCCGGCCAAAGATTCTCCAGATTTGGAGTCTCCTGAATCAGCCGTCGATTCCGCTGCTTATCGCATTGCTGTTGCCGCTCGCTCGATCTGCTAGCCAGGTCCACGCGCGCGACTGCTGCTCGCCAAATCCGTGCGTCTTGCCCACCGCTCGGATGTTTTGTCGTTTAGGCAGATCTGCCTTCATCTTCTTCTTCTTGTCCTCTACTCGATCGAATCTCCTCTATCTACTGGTCGCGACGTCTCGATCACCATCTAGAGAAGCCTGATTAGTCCAACAATAGCATGGAGGTTGAGTACTCAGCTTGCTATCGCCGGTTCCTTCATCTCGCCAACCAAACCTTGTGCCAACGCTGTTCTGCTAGTCGCTAGAGTTCGACGGGAAAAAAAAATTTTGAGCCCTTGCTGGTTGTTGCCAGTTCCAGAACAGAGGCCCCCAGCGCCCAGACGCCTAGGCGCCCGATGCTCAGACGCCCAGCCACCCAGGCGCCCAAACACCCAGACGCCCAAAAACCCAAAACCATTTCCCGAGACACTTGGACTTTGTAGACTTAAAAGGTGAAAACATTATTAATTAATATTGAAATTTATGACTTATGAAATTATATCCTGAAGTAAAATTGTGGGAAAACGTAGATTAGGTAATACCGCAGCTAAGGAGTTTAAATTGTAACCTTAAAAAGACGTGATAATTGGTAATGTGAGAACTAAGAATGGATTAATAAATGACAAATAACATTGTTGGAAGAAACCTTGGAAATCTAAGTTGAGACAGTCGTATTAAACAGACTTTCTTTCTGTAATTACAAATAGGTTATTTCGAGTGCCTTAAAGTTAAGAACGGTCGAAGGATTTCACTTTGTGATTTAAATAAGAAACTTTTAATGTAAAGGACTCCGAGTAAGTGAATTCTCACATTCCATTAATGCATATATGCTTCTAAATTCCTTGTGATGAAGTGGATATGTTGTCTATGAGTTCTATGTAAGTAAATTCTCTCACACTCTCATTAAAGCATATGTATAGTTGTTATAATTAAATTGCTCTTAGGTGAATTGAATGTGTATTGAATCTGAGTTCTATGTAAGTAAACTCACACACTTTCATTAACGTATATGTGTTATTGTTATCTGAGTTCTATGTAAGTAAATTCTCCCATTTCATTAACGTATATGATTGGATGTATCTGAATTCCTTTAAGTAGATTAATGTGTTGGATATGAGATTTCTATGTAAGTAAACTCTCACATTCTCATTAACGTACATATGTGATCATTATTGAATTGAATTCTATGTAAGTGAATTCTCATATTCCATTAATGCATATGTGCTTCTAAATTCCTTTGTGATGAAGTGGATGTGTTGTCTATGAGTTTAAGTAAATTCTGACATTCTCATTTAGTGATGACGCAAGTGTATTGTTATCATGATTGAATCTCTATGTGATTTGAATGTAAACTCATAATAGATATTGAAGTGAATTTTTGAAAATCACCACAATCTCATTAATTATGATATGAGTGTATTGTCATTACGATTGAATCTTCTTATGTGAATTGATAATTGCTCTTATGTGTTATAATGTGATATTACTTCGAGTATGTGAATTTTATTACTCATTGACTTGCTAGAAATTTTAAGTTAATCATGTGGTCTATGAGCATGTAGATTGCAGTAGTTGCATATTCTCTTGTATGGACATAATCATATATTCAAGAAAGGAAATGTTTTTAAAGAATGAAATTTGGAAAAGTAAATGTTTTAAGGAATGAAGTTTTTTTAAAAGATATTATTTTTAGGATGAATGATTTCCAAACTTTAAGGATTTTGAAAAAGGGGTATAAAACCTAGCCACGAAAGATGTGAGTGGGAAATGGGCCGTGGAGGACCGGCGCAGTCGACCCTACCCTCTTGCAGGGTAGGGAAGAATGTAATGTTCACCTCTTTATAGGTGAAAAGATGAAAGGAAAAGTAAAAGAATGTTAACCGCTTTGGGGTACTACCGGTAGGAAAGTAATCAGGTTCCAAATAACTATGGCCCACTGTAGAACTTAGTAGCTAGGCGTTACATTCTAGTGAACTCACGAATGAAAAGAAATAGAATGTTTTACAAATTATAAATTTTGAAGCAAAAGTTTTGTAAACAGATTTCGAAAAGGGAATGTTTTGGAAAGTTTTCATGAGAAAGGTGAAATTTTATAATTACATGACATGTAGGACATGTTTATGTATTCATGCATGAAGTTTACTTACTGGGCTTTTTAGCTCATTCCTTTCTCTTATTTTTATTTCAGATGATGTGTAACTAAATGGGGCAAGAAGGTCGCTTGTGGGCAAGCTATGATACCCTGAAGTCAATGTAAATGAATGTTATGGATTAAGATGGTTATATTAAGTATTTATTATTTGGTTTAAATTCTTTTGAGTTTTCGCAAATTCGTGTCAGTGAGTAAATAGTAACATTCTCGGGTTAGGATAAAGGTTTCTAATCTGGGGGTGTTACAAGTTCCTCCATGTCACCAGTTATTTCCCCTAAATGACAAAAGAACCAAATCTATGATGCTTCACTGTCCGAGTTAACTACACCTCATGCAAGTGGATAAATTTTGTTGCTCACATCTTGATAAGTGGCAACAAGTAGAGTTCCTCGATACCTATATGCCATGAATGTTTCGTCTACACAAATGGCACATCTCATTGACGATTAATATCCATGTATACTTTGTCCTTGTGCAATGACAAGACACCTGAAACGAAAACGTGTCTCAGAACGGGAAGGCTGTAGCACAAGGAGTCAAAATACATACTATCGTCAGTTTCAATTGACGTCATTTTGCCAAGATTTATTTGTTCTAAAATATGACAATACAATCACAGTTTAGCACAACTATCATCTGGTATTCCTCGAACATGTCCATAACCAATCTTACTGTAGGTATAGTTATGTCAAACTCTTCAGGAACATCATTGATGATGTTTCTTGGTTTGTAAATCCTTCTAGCATCTTCAAACTTAGAGGCAATGTGAGTTCTAGTCAATGAATAGGTAGCATGTCTATGATCTCGATAGTTAACACTCACCAAGCATATGTGCTACCTATGGTAAGTATGAACTTCAAACATTTTAGATTCATTCAACTTTGTAGCCTACAAACTCCATTTAGATCTCTTATCAAGATAAATGACTGTGATGAATGAATTTACTTGACTTATTAACTTTAAACTCAAAATGACAGCTAAAATGCAAGCAAGTACAACTTTGATGTCAAAACTTTTTTGTTGGTGAACAACTATTTTCTTTGCAAATCTTCACATTCTGGGATCCTCAGTGACGGTCCATAGGGAGTTGAATTTGTCTACTGTTAATTCCTCTATGTTCCTACCCGCCATGTGAGCATCTTCAGGAAAATCTTGTCTTTCTAGATCCACATCATCCCAACCTATTTGTATTTCATAGAATGTTGCAATAGGTTCTTCATTCAAACAATCATCTACAATAGGGACTGCTTGTTCTTCATTTTCATATAAACCATTATCCTTTTCATTCTCCTCAACTTCTTTCTCCAAAGAGTAACACAAAGAGTAAATTCTTGACAAACCAAGATATACCATTTTACATTGTTGTCACAATTAATCTTCATTGGTGATATCAGAAAGTTAGAATTCTTGGCTACCACACTTGTCAACCCCATATCATTTACCCCAAAATTCAAACCCATTGCCCCTTAAACTATTCCACATAACTCGATATGGGTAATGTTTTTTTAAACAAGAACAGGAGTCACTTTTGTTAGACTATTATACCTCCATGTTCACCCACCATTGTTTTTTTTCTTCACAAACTCACCAAAGTAACAAACAGATATTCACAAATTATCTAAGGAAACTATAGTTGCAATCAACAACAAAAAATTTTAGTTTATAAACAAATACTAATTTCAAGCTAATCTCATATAATGAACTGAAATTTGCATTTGCAGAAATTTATAAACTGTGAGACACTGTTATATGTTACATCATAACAGGAATGTCATGTTTATGCCCTCTATACAACAGTTTGCACAGTATATGCTATTAGAACTAAGTTAGCTCAGTATATGTTATTTTAGACTCATGTTATGTGTACAATGACAAGAAATATATGAAGTTCGGCTCATAACTCAACAATACTATTATACGTCATATCATAACAGCTATATCTTGATTTTGTCTTCTACACTACAGTTTTGCAAAAAATGTAGGGAAATTCCTATATTACCTCAGAATTTGCTATTATACTTCACTTATGTATACAATGACAAGCAATATATTAATTTTGGTTCATAATAGGACTTCATTTTTTAAGGTCACCATAATAGCAATAATATCTTATTTTTTTTAAATATTTTCAGTTTATAATCAAATAAACAGAATTAAAGATTGTAATGTACTCAAGTTAGGATTTATAGAAATTGATAAATTGATTTTACTATAACTATGCATGACTGTATTCTCTATACCACAGTTACATTATATTGATATTTTGTCATAGGTACTGTCTGTCCATACTTATAAATGAGAAGAGGGGACTTAATTATGCAATGTAGTATATAGAAGAAACATATCAACATGAATACATGTTTGCATATGGTGATACAAATTTTACCTTTTTTCTTTACAATGGCGTTGTCTTCTTCTTTCTTTGACCATCAATTGTGATGAGTAGAATGCAAAAAAAAAAAATGCTCTTGGTTTAGAATTGTCAAATGAGTAAAATGCATATCTGTTTTGCTGAGATTCACGGTGAAGAAAGAGAATATTTTTGGCGCATTTTTGCGCATTATTTTGTTGGGTAGCCTGTAGATAATAAGCAATGGGATTATTTTAGTTATTTAAAAAATATATTGGGATAAAATAATGTACTACAATGGCTATTTTATCATTCAATAATATATTTTACAATTTATTTAATAAATAAGGCCTTTAATAAATATTATTTAAAGGGCAATCTTTTTTCTCAAATACATTGATTAACTAGGCTAAATACAAAGAACCCTATGTTAATTGATAATTCTATGTAAAGTTAATTGACATTTCTATGTTAATCAATGTTAATTGATGATTCTATGTTAAACTTTTTTTTAAAAAGTTCACTTTCCGCCCTCTTCATTGAATTTTAATTGAAGTAATATCTACCGAAATAAATCAGATTTCTTAATTCAAATTGTCATTCAAGAAGGGTTTTAGTCATTTCAGCATCTTTAGGGTGATAACAATTTTTTTTTTACATATACAAATAATTAACTAAATATTTATATTATTTTTGTCATTGGTTTTTTAAATTTGTTTGAATAAATAATTTTGATTATTTAAATACTTTAGTATTGAAAAAATGTCATGTGAATTATTCTTGTTGCAAGATAGATGGGTTATGAGATCAAATTGATATTTTTTAACTTAACAAATTATATATAGGGAAGAACTATAAAAAATAGAAACATTAGAAGTTATATTTTGACCTGAAACGTTGTACAAAGGAGATGATAAATAATTATAGAAAATTTAATTTAATATCGATATAATATTAAAAAAGTATTAGTTAATTTGTTATGCACAAACAAATAATAAATTATAATTGATCGTTAGTATTAATATTTTTGTTTAATAATTTTTATTATGTAGATATTTTAACTGTCAAAATCAAAATAATTTTGGCCTATTAGTTGTCACCATATATACCAATTATGAGATCAAATTGATTTTTCCCTTAAAAGAAACAAAAAAAATTATTTATAAGGAATATTTAGTGATAAAGAATAAAAATAAAAGTTATGATTTACCTAGATAGTTATAATTTCTGCACCAATAAAAATGGATGATTAATAAAACTGTGAACTTCCCATAGTTTAATTAAATATTTAAGAGGTGATGCTACTATGATTCTGTATTTTAATATCTAATTTCTATTGAGATTTGAGCAGTTCTTTACCTTATATCAAATTACCCGAAATTTTGTATTTAATGATCAAGACCACAAAGTGTGCAAAATTAAAAGATATATTTATAATCTTAAGCATCCTTCAAGAAGCTAGAATATCCCTTTTGATGAGGGTCGTATGGCTTTCTGAAAATATTGTAGGATTCTTCAAAGCAATAATATTTTGGTTCAAAAATTGATCTATTTCTACTTTCGATTAAAAATTAAATTCTTTTGGAGCAAATATTATGCAGTAAAACATATAAATTATTAAAAAAAATCAAATATCATAACTCATATATTTGGTAACATCAAATCTCAAATACTGAAAATCAAAGTTAAATAAAATAATTAAAAGAGTTAGAATTGGTGCAAAAACTTTTGATATTGTTCATTTTTTATTTTTTATATTAAAATAAAAATAAAATACTTAACCCATTCGATCTGGAATGAGTTTTCTGTTTTTCTCAATACCCTATCCTTTCATCCAATTCAAGCATATACAATAGTTGAATAGTAACAAGGACTATTTGTGTATATAAATAAAATAAAATTTTGAAAAAATGAAAAAGCAGAAGAAGAAAAACATAAGTACATTATTTTACATATAAAACTACTTCAAACACTTTCATTTCTCTTATTGATCCTAACTTAAGGTGGCATTTCATTCGAGGTAACGAAACTTGGTAATGGAAATAAGAGACAATGATTTTCATTGATAGTATTTGTTTGGGATACCAAAAATCAGAATAACTCAATCATTACCCTATACTCCACTATCACTCATTTCCCTCTTACTCTCCCTTAATCACCATTGACCCTAACTCAGGAATCAAAATGTGGAATTTTTTATTAAAAAAAGTTTCTCATTTATTCTCTAAGGGTTAATTTAGTGTTAATTTTTTAAAAAGTTGAGGTTGAATTTAATGTTATCTTCTTAAAAAACAGAAAGAAATTATTTTTTAATAAGTTTTTAATACAAGTTAAATTTTATCTTATTCCATTACTGCTACTGATTTTAAGCAAATATTATCAATAATGATGTCCATTTTAAAATTTGAATCAAACAATAATAATGTAATCATGATTTTCATTGTGATTGACTATCTAATCAGATTCATTTGTAATTTCGATGAACAAATTCAAACGAAACACCCACCAAGTCTTGAATGTACAAAAGCACTTATGAGTAATTAATAAATATCATGGTTCAAGATATAATTTTCAACTAAATAAATTTGCTGCTCTTTTGTTTTTTGTTTTTTATTTTTTATTTTCTAAAAAATGTTTTGCCGTATAATTTCTATTAATACTACTTAGATTGAACTTGATACCTAGGCTCTGTCTAATAAACAAAAGTCTGAATTTGAAGTGTGAAGTGTCGAGTCTGAAGAGAAATTAAATTTTTAAATGCTCAAAATTTATTTTATAATACTTAAATCTAAATATTAAATTTGATAATCTAACTTAAAATGTTTTTATATAAAAAGTCATAATATTATTATTTAAAATTTATAAAAAAATTAAGAAGCATTCAAATATATTAAAACATTTCAAATTTAATTCAATAAATACTTAGTTCATTCAGTCTAGCTCTATAACTTACAAAAGTATAAATTAATTATTCAAATCAAATCTTCTAAAAAAAGAATAAAAATAAATGACCCAATTAATAAATGATAGTATTGGCTGAAAAAAGGAAATTCTAAATACATTTAGCCGTCCGTAAGAGAAGAATCGAGTGTGAGAAGGAAAGGACGAAAGTCCCCACTCTCATTCCTTGTGTTGTGTTAGTTCTTCAAAAGACACCGGCCTTCGCCCCACTTTCTCTTTGATGCGTGGTTTTACATTGTTATCTTTCTACGACTCATTGATGTGTGCGAGTGATCGGTGCTGGGTGAGCCGTTGTATGAGCAGTGCGTTAGATTAGATCCACCAGGCCAACATATAATAAAGCCTAATTATTCAGCTGTAGAATCTCTTTTTCTTTCTCAAGATTCATTAACATACATTGTACTATTTTATTTATTTTGCTTCACACGAACTCAATCCCTTTCTTTTTTGGGGGAAAACCAAATCCATATTGCTTGGCATTTGTTATCGGACCTCCTCACTAGCTGAAGCCTTCTACAGGCACTGCTTGGCATCTTTAACTCTATTTTACGCCTTTGCAGTTGTTCGATTCAGTTAAGATTGGTACTGAGAGGCCTTGGGTTTGGGACTGTGCTAGCGGTGTCTGGGGAGGAAGGTGGCGGAGAGTGCGAGGAGCATTTGGAGGAAAGGGCTCAGGTGAGGGTGCAGAGGAGGCAGACAGGTAGTGGCCACGGCAGCATTGAGATGCCGGGGAATGCCGAATGCTTGTTACAGGATTTCCAAAGCAAAATTGATGCTTGGCAGGTTCGATATTTCAAACATTTTTGTTGGGTTCCTGAGTATCAGTTTTCTTTTTCATTTTCTTTATATCCATCAAAAAATTATATTTAGCCGTTTTTAGTTGTTCAGACTTGGAGTATTTCTGCTCCAAATTTTGGCGGTATTGAAAGGGAGGGAAAGAATATACGTGATAGAGAAAGTCGGGGAGTAAGACTGTGTGCTCTATTGCTGAAACATTGGTTTCAATTTTAGCCTATAGAAGGAGCGTTTCAATTTTCGCCTACAGAAGGAGCAAGTATGGCAGAAAATATATATGTCCTTCGGAAAGACAAAACGGACAAAACGGCTTCTTCTTCCATCTTGCTTCTTCCTCTCTGAAAGAGGTAAATAATCAAACTTCTTTCTTTTGATTTTAGTTCTCTGTCTTAGCCTTTATTTTTATCGTCAGAGCAGCGTGTACACGAGAAGTTTTCATCAATATTGTTCGCGGGGTTTTATGGGTTATTAGATTTGAATTGGATAATAAAGCCATGATTTTTTATTTTTTGGGTGTTTCCTTGTCTAGCTTTTAATAAAAAAACTCGTGCTTGCATATGAAAAACATAAGAGCCATGCTGGTTTGGATGTTTATTCCCAGAATTCCTTATTCTTTTAACTCTTATCCCTTGGAATTCAATACATGAAACTCTAGAATATACGATAACAGATGGATACACTAATCCACTGTGTAGTTGGGCACTTACAATTTGTTTATTGTCTTAGAACAATGACCAGCGGCCATCACAGATAAACTCAACTAGAATTCTTAGCATTTACACATTCATAAAATCGGAAAAGTTATTATACTTTATTCAGGGAAGAAAGAAAACAAAATTTTCTGGACTCAAGTGCTGATTCAGGGTAGAAGATAATTAAGTCAAATGGCTAACAGACAGGTTCAAGAAGGCTATACTTCTTTCATTTTGGAAATTAATGTGGTATCAAATTTGCCTCTTTTAGTTAAAAGTAAATCAAAAAGAAAAGGGAAAAAAAAAAGTTTCTTCTGCATCTAATTCTGCTCTTTACTGCAAAAAAATGTTTGGCTTGCATGTGAATTTGTATGTCTTCTTCTAAGAAAGCTAAATGGTGCAAAAAACTGACCATTTCCTCATATAAAAACGAGGCACTCAATTTTTGGGCATGTAATTTGAAGATTGGGTTGGAGAAGTAATATATTCGAAGCAATAGATGTATAAAAAATCTCTCAAGTAATGCAGGAAAAACATTGGTATTATTAGACATGGACTACTCCGAAGTCATGGGAAATTGCAGAAGTCAAGACCTGGTATTGTAAGATTTTATTCTTATGGTAGACAGGGGAATTTAGTTCGTTGTTGGTCACCAAGGTTCTGAGGGAGGCCAGTCTAAAGATCTTTCAGTTGCAATTCCAGAGGAAAATAGATAAGAAAAGAAAGTGTTCAATAGGATTACTTTTCTGGTTCACGGATTGAGACAAACCGGGTTCAAATTCTTTAATTCCTGAGAAAATCTTCTACGTAAAGTTATACTTGTGCCCAACCTAATCTCCCTGAAGTATTTCACAAAGAATTTCAGTAGAACATAGGAAGCCCACATTGCATGTAAACGGTTCATACTCGAAGCATGTTCTTTGTGATAAACCAGGTTCAAATTCTTTAATTCCTGAGAAATCTTTAGACAGTTACACTTGTATCCAACCTAATCTCCCCGAAGTATTTCACAAAGAATTTCAATAGAACATAGGAAGCAGGCACTGCATGTAAGAGGTTCAGATTTTAAGCATGGTCTTAGTTGATTCTGTGTTACTGCCAAATAAACTCTGCAGATTGCAATATACTGAAGAGAAAAAAGAGAAAAAAAGAAAAGGAAAAAGAAAAGAACTCTGAAAATTGCAGTTACTCAATATTCCAGCAGCAGAAATATTGTGGAAGGATAGAAATTAGAGGATACCAAGATTGTTTTGAAAACAATGAAAAGGAAATCTGACCATGGGTTTGTTTGTCTTTTGTGCATCCCTAAATGCTAGTTTACAATAGTATTGTCAAGTGAAACTCACTCTAGCACGAATTATGTAACTAATATATACTCAGTCCTCTCTCCTCAAATTTAATAGATGCAGTTTCCGGTAAAAGCAAAGCGTAGATGCAGAGTTTTCTTTTCTTTCATTTAATTGTTATTAAACAGGCTAAAGTGATGGTACTAAGTAGTGGCCGCCTAACCAATTGTGCATAGAGTTGAATTTGGGTGTAGCTTATTTCTATCTACACAATAACTAAGACATGTTTCCGAATAAGTGAATCTGTAACTTTTTCTCCCCTTCTTGAGTTATTTTTGTTGATGAATCATCGGTATCTGGATTTGGTCATCAACTTTGAGGATATATTGAGTATGATGGCTTTACAATAACATATTTTGAAAGTCATGGTTGTAAATCCTATGTTGATTAATATTTACTTTGGTAGGAAAGCAAGATTCGGTGGGTAAAATCTATGCAAATGATACATATGTATCATCTATTATCTTTCTTGTCTTTCAAGTCTGAAGCAAATTAGTCTCGTAGTCTTCTAGTGCCAGTATCAGTATCATTGTGGGCGTAGAACTTCTGATTTATACTACTTTTACATATCATATGTGTAATTTGGTTAGGATACTCTCAAAATTGATGAATGAGACATCTATTTTATTTTTCTGTAGATTACTAGTGATTATTTCCTCTGATTGGTTTTATTGCTGTAATATTCATATTCCTAAAATGTACAAGGATAATTCTGCTTCTATTTACCATACTTAATTTATCTATTTGCCTGTCAAATTATTATAATGAATGCTGAGGAAAAATGTATCAATTTTAACTTTCCTACCTAGTAATTTGATAATTTGACTTAGAAGAATAAGAGAGTGGTTTTAAGTCCTAAGTTGATGACAACAGCATTTTGTTTAGCAGAACGTCACTCTTACATTTAAGGGTCTCTTTTGTTTTGCAACTTTCATAAGCTTGTTAATTAAAGTGTAGGTTTCGTATCCCCCCCCCTCTCCCCCAAAAAGAACAAAACAAAACAACCACCAAAAAAAAAAAAAAAAAAAAAAAAAGGCAAAAGTTTTTTCTGAAGTCAATAAATACTTGGGTGTTGTGTTATCGTTGCACTTCGATTTATGTTTAAGATGCTTGTAGCTTGAACTAGGATTATATTTGGAATTAGAGGTGAGATTTTATCCTATGGTATCTGGGAAGAAGCAAACAAGTAGCTACTGTGACAAATGGTTGAAGCTAAATCCTTGTGCCCCTCAAATGTTTGAACTTGGTAAAGATTTCTTTTTCCAATTATGCTGGTGGAGAAACTTGAAAATATATTACCCTATGGAGAATTAAATTGTTGCAGTTAATGAAGGGGAGAAGGAGGAGGAGGGAGAGTTTCCTTAGTAGCACTGCAGATCATCTGTATATGACTTTAGTTTTGGCAAAATATCCTAGTTATCTCTATGGTTATTCTCTATACTTGAGCCTTATTTCTTCATGCTGTAGTTCATCCGTCATGGTTTGGGATCAGATTTATATATGTCTCATTGATTAATTTAAAATATGATTAGTTAATGTACTGCCCTGTATACAATCAATCCGACATAGCAGAGATAAAAAGTCCTCATTCACAGAATCACTATTTAAAAAGTGTTCAAAAGGAGTAACTTAGAGGTGCTTTTTTAATAGATTTCCGCTTGTTGTTAATGTTTAGAATTTTGAAAAGTTATTCCAGAACATGTTTCTTTCAAAATGCTTAAAAGAAGATGCTCATCTCTGTGTTATTTCACTCCTGTTGGCTACCTCTTTCTCCTCATTTCCAAGATGCTCATAATGGATGATTTTATGAGTAAAAGAGTAACTAAAAAGATAAGATAAGCAATAAGTCAGAAAGAAAAAGATGCGCATTATTGTCTCATTTCCTTGATTGGTTCTTGAATGGTCCACATTCAAACTACTTTTAGCTATGAGGATCTGGTAAACCATCCTGTTCTATTATGTGTTCTTTGTGGATTTATTCAAAATAATCATTTAGGCATTCGTAATCCGAGATTTCTACATGAGTTTCTATTATTAAACTTCTTTTTTGTTAGTTTTTAAATTTATGACTGGCCTTGTTTCCTGAAAGTTTGTTCTCATTCTTTACAAGTTCCGTATTCATTCTTGATTTTTCTGAATATTGGGTATAGATTGTGTCATTTGGATCTAATGATTGCTATGTTGATGCAGTTACCATTATCTAAAAACCATAACTACAGTCGAAGCAGATAGGAAGGACAATGCAGCAACTAAGAATCAATGATCCATAGAAGGCCAAATAATGAAATTCTATAGTGAATTGATCCCGCATTTGTCTTGCACTATTTTATGATATTGAACTTCAATAATTTTAGCGCTCTTTCACATCAAGTGAGCTTCTCATTTTGATGTTGTCGGAATATTGTTTATAATGATAGTAATATATTTCTGAAACTGGAGCTACTCGGAATCATTTGTACATCCATTGTACCATTGCTATATGGTAGGGGAATGAAAGTTTATTCAATTGCGGTTGCTTTGGTTAGATATTATTTWAAGTGTAATATACTAAAATGAGGTAGCTCTAGAATGCCATCTATAGAAAAAGAGTCACAAAATCCAAATAATTAGTTTTGTTTTTGAGAATTCAAAAAACAAAATGAATGATATTGGTTGAAGATTCTTTAGAGTTACAACATGAATTCTGTTAGTTTTGTGGGTTTAATAAGTATCATATTTTGGCAATTAAATTGCATCCCTATTTGAAAATAAATCAGTAAAATTGTCAGCTATTGAATCCTTGATGCTAAGTGCAATAATCTTCGGTCATTTGTATGCTGTTAAACAAGTCCTTTTTATTTTCTTTCGAAAAAATAAAATGTGAAGATAAAAATATTAAGCACAATGAATTAAAACATATTTCATCCTTAAGAACTAAAGATAGTTTTCTACAAATTACTATCATTGCTAATTATAACTAGCATATTTCATTAATTACTCTATGCTACGACTAGAATCATTATAACTAGCAAATTTTATTTATTTATGTTATTTTGTCTTTAATTTTTTATTTTTTTCAACATTCCTTTTGTTTTTCTTAGACTTTTCTTGAGCCTTTTAGTGTAATATGGGAATCATAATAATAGACGTGCGAAGATTAAGGATTAGAAAAATTGAATCWATATCTTAACTAACATTTTTTTCCATCTCAATCATATGTCTGGATTAGTTAATTATTAAGCTTTCAACTATAGGTCTAGTGAATTTCCTTATCTTTTAATCTTGGTGCATCTAAATTAGAGAAAATTAGCGATTTTGGTACTCAATTAAAGTCTCTGTGAACTTGATATTTGTTTCACTAAACTATACAACTCTCAACACTAGTACACTTATTAGGAAAGAGCTTATTAGGAAATAGGGCATTAAGTTTTTGACGTTGTTTGTTACAGAATTTTAATTGATATCATATAATTATTAAATTTCTTGAAATTAGACCATTTTTTGTGTTGTTTTCTTTTCTTTTTTTTGATATTTGTTTGCTTGCTTTCAAATATATGTTTATTCCTTTTATCTGAACGCGTACTAGATCTTCAAATGAACAGTTAGAGACTGGTATTTCAACCTTGAAATGATTCTTAACACTTACTCATCAACCTCATCTTCAGAAATATCACAATGTCATTACAGAAGTTTCAGTACGAGCTCTCTGTTGTTTGTCAACTTCCTATGCCTTGATGCCCGACTGGTGAAGATGATAAAAAGTTCATCTTCTAGTTTGAGACGAAGATACAGTAGTCATCAAACCATTCGAGAGCATCGGACCCATAAAAACACCGGGCTGCACATCTTAATAGAGAAAGATGCAGGCTTGGAATAAATTTTCAACTTTCGTCAACATTACGAGATGGTGATTCCAAATCCTTTTTAATAAATAAATACCTTGAAAAATAACAGTGAAATTCAAGTAAACTTTTTGGTCCTCTTACTCCATTGTTTAAACATAATCGTTGGTGCTGCAAATACTCCTAGTCACAAATGCAACTTCAAATCTTGTAGGAAAGAAATCTATATGTCTGTACCGCCACATATTATTTCATTTATTCAACAAATAGTTCCGCTCCAAACAACTAGTGGCTTTAAATTTTTCGAAGAAAGTTACTACGGAGGTTTCCGGTGAACTCGATTAAAAAGAATAAAAGAAATTAGTTACAATTATGACAAAGGGAATTTTCTCGTCTATATATAGCAAAAGCCTAAGAAATTCGTACAAGTCATCTACATTGGAAACACCTTCAATCACGAGTTGTTTTGCATTTGCAAATCACAACAACTTGATTGATCGTCACTTGCTACCTCTTCAATGAGGATGGGTTTCAAAGCGATGATTCTCAATTTCCTTGGTGCATTTCTGTTCGCTGCAATGGCTTCCAATGTTGCTGAAGCAACAATGATTAGCTATGGAATTCTTAAAGAAGATGGAATTCCATGTGACSGAGAAGGTAACCATGTGGCTAATTGCAAGCCACCGGAACCCCTGAATTCCTATAGATGCAGCACAATTAATTGCAATAGTAACCAAAAGCTGCTTCAGATCACAACATAAAGTTTAAGACCCTACAAGGTACTCGGATTACTGAAAAAGTTTTGGAGCTTTAATCACCAATATCAACTTATTTGTTCACCATTGCGCAGGGATGTTACTCAGAGTCATACCCCTTGAAAAGCATGCACGGTTTACACAATCAAAATCATATGAAAAGCTTGTACGTTTCAGATACCTATAACGGTTAAGGTTCATTTTCACAAATGTTCAATGCAATACATTGTTTTACAAGATTGATTCAATGAATTTGCAAGAACTTGAATATTTCTTATGTAGATTATAAACTTATTGGTGTTTGGAGTCAAAAGCCAACTATACGTTTGGATTAGAAAGTTTTCATTAAAAATACCCACATTAATAGTTTTCATAAGCTTGGATCTATATCTTCACCACTATCAGAAAACAATTTGAAAGTAAATATAGTTTAGTTAAAGAAGGATTCTGTAAAATTATACCCACATATTCTATTGATCACAATGTATTGGAATTCTAATGGACGATTGTTAACACCCGAATTTAGTTGAACAGGAAGGGTAGCTTAGTAATACGGACAAATGTATTATGTCGTATTGAATAATACAGATAAAATATGGATACCTTTAGGAACTCAATCCTAATTATCATCCACTTATAGATCTCAATGTTATTTAGCCAATTAATTAATCAAAATATGTTTTATCTAACCTAGCTTAATGCAGCCTAAGTTATCAATTAAAACTATGTAGAAGGAAGATTAATAAGACAAGGTACTTAAGTTAATATATTTTTCAAATATGTTATCTAATCGACGTTTTTAAATTGGTATATCAAATGTTAACCAACCAAACTTATGATTATTGAAAATATTTTATCAATATATAAACAACCTAGCTATATTACCTATACTTAATTTAACCTCGAAAAATGTATTAAACATATGATTCTTAATGATTACACAAACCATATAAATATATCTCTATTTCACATGTAGTTGATGACACTTGTTATTTCACTTGATTGCATGTAGTATCTCTAATTACAATATTTGAAATAATTAAATGGTGATCAAGAATTAAATTGAACTTTATGAACAATAACAAGAGTTCAATAATCATAGATATACCAATAAATTGAAAATATCTCAATCAATAACATAAAATCTAAATAGGCTAGATGATGGCTTTAGAACAAAAGAGCTTGTGCAACATGTTTCGAATTAAAGCAGCAACAAATTAAAAATTGAGAGACAAAAACATCACTAGAGACAATAAAGCATGAATATTTTCAATCCTTATACGTGTCCTAAAGTATTCTCCAAAGCTGTGGAGACTGAATATCTTGAATCTTGCCAAAACTAGCATTATTATAACTTCAAAAAATCGCAAACTGCCCTCAACGAGTTCAAACAAGCCCCGTTTGGCTCAAACTAGCCTCTGTTGCTCTGGTGGACCTACAGGCGCTGATTTGGTTCCTTTGTGCCGAACCAGCGTTGTTTTGGGCTCTAAATGGGGGCTGAAAACTCTCTCTTTTGATTTTTGGAAATTTGCAATCGTTTCATGCGCGGGTTTGACCAAAGGGAGCCTGTTTAAGCATGACTTTGCACCAAATTTGTACGCTCATATCTTAGGAACTCATGTTTTTACCTGAGGTCCAAATTCTTCATTTAATGGTCTACAAAGCCAACATGAAGGATTTGTTTGATGTTTGCACAATAATAAAGATTTATATCCATATTTTCATCAAGTTAACTCTATAAAACCCCAAAACAACATAAATATGAAAGTGACATATCAAACTCCCCAAAACTTATATTTGTCCCTAAGCAACAGAAAAATTAAAAGACTGAAAGATATGACACAAGACAAAACAGAGACGACTATCCACAATACCTCACTAATCCTTGGCATCAATATATAACAACCCACCCCACCTATCATAAACCCACTCCACCTACATATCAAAATTCATCAAAGCATAAAAGTGTTTTTCACAGCCACCCCAAGTATTATGCGAAATATTTAACCGACTATCTTTGATTATGAATAATTATGGACAATAAGTCATTACTAGTCACTCAAAAGACTTACTCTTCCTAATAATTCTTTACTAATTAATGTAACGTAGATGAACTTAGATTATGTGACTTTTAAGCTTGTCAAGTTAGGCCAAAATAAACAACTTAAACGGCCTTCAACCATTTAGTAACCCTTTCATTCAACATACTCAAATTAAATCCCCTTTTTCTCTTTGCTTTCCCAATATTCCTTCCACTTTTGGGTGCATTTATGCTCCACCTCCCTTTTTGTTTTTGTTTTAATTAATACATTCCATCATTCTCCAAAATCATCAGTTGCTAGCCAATAGGGGTCGGTCAATCGAGTTAGGTGGCCTTCTTGCTAGGAGGCAAAGGCTTCAAAGATTTAACATAATGGGGTCAGAGTGGTTCCAACAGTATCATTGTTAGTCCAAGTCTAACTCTTCCCAAACTGATCACCTTATTTTGGGCAATGTATATGGCATTGCCTCATCGGCTTCCTATTAGTAGCTTGTTTTTCTTCGGCCGATGCTCAAATTTTGTTATGTCTAATGGTGTGGCCAAACCCATGTTTGTCCCAATACGCAATCCATTGTAAAGAAATCCAGTCACTTAATTTTTGGTGTCAACATATTGCCCCTCTACTTCTTGGTTTTCGACTAGTTGCATAAAAAATGAGAAGCCTCACTTCTTTAGTTGGGTTTATGCTCATGCCTATCCCACTAGTAGAGATTCATTTCCATGACTTATCTATAATGATTCTCATTATTTCTGTTGGCCTCCAGCCTGTTGTTAGCTCGAGTTCGATGCCTGATCTCCTTGAAAAGCAACGCTTGTTTGCTTTGTATCTCCTCAATCTATTTTCTATTTTTCATTGTTCACCATGTCGAGTTCCAGCGATACTTCTTCTAATTCTAACTCGATTAGGGCGTAGGTTAATGTGGACACTTAACATTTTGCGATATTTCGAAGAGCAGACACACATGTTTATTTTAGAGCCTAGCTTCGTGTATGATTCTTGTGGCCTGTATTCCCTCACCTTTGTAACCTGTATTAATCATCTAATTACTGGCCTATGACGGTCTTTCACGATTTTCCAAGGGGGGGTCAGTTGCTGGCAAGATTACTCTCATGTATATCATGAATGGATGCTTTGAATTTCTTCCTAGTATGAGAAGACTGGAAATAATCGAAGATTTATGATGCTATCCACCTCTCTATACTAGAACCACAAATCAATGGGAATATATTAGTCTCTTCTCTTCTCTTSTGGTCTATAACCATTAATGACTTTCTCTTCCGTTTTGGCATCCTTTCTCCCACACTACTAGATATCGCCTCCAATCTTGGTTTTGATGCGAAAGGCGAAGACTTCACCACACTCTTTACCCAATCAGCTGATGAATATATGTCATCTAATGTTCCTCTACTTTGAGGCMACTCCTTTTGATCAATTCATTTCAGATCTTATGTAGGAAACCTTGGTTTCTTCTGAAGAGTATGCAACCTTTTTGAAATGTATTCAACAGGGAGGTGAATTAGGTTTTTAAAATTTTTTCTTACCAATACAAAGTTTTCACCCTTTGAGTAAAAATATCAAACAATTGATGAGTGTAATATATGTTAAGTGTATTCATGAGAAGTAAAAGCAACACCAACCAACAAAACACAAGAAAATCAAAGAGACAATGATCTACAAGAGACACAAGATTTATATGGTTCGATTTCCCATGAAATTTGCATCCACTACCTAGGGTCATACCCTTAGGATTTTTAAATTCCCTAACCAAAATTCACAAAGATTTTTATGTAAAGGGTTCACCCACAAATGGGTTTTACATACAACAACCCTTCAACTTTATTAGGGTTCACCTTTTAATAAGGTTTTATGCCTAGACAACCTTGAATTTTTTTTTTTTTTTAAAGAAGATAAAGTTTTCTTAAAATTTTTCACTCTTGAAAGTGAGGATACAAAAGTAAAGATCTTGGGATTTGATTTCACAAAGATTTGATAATGGAGTCTTTGCATTTATGGAATAGAAT
Organism: Rhazya stricta; assembly: GCA_001752375.1. Classification (NCBI taxonomy): domain Eukaryota; kingdom Viridiplantae; phylum Streptophyta; class Magnoliopsida; order Gentianales; family Apocynaceae; genus Rhazya; species Rhazya stricta. The sequence continues at coordinate 734,510 of MEJB01000022.1, read as the reverse complement.
AATCAATGTAAGCTTTTGAACATGTTCTCTCAAGTCAATAGCTTTGAATCATAGAGTTCTTAGTATTTAAAAAGCTGTGAATGTCCTTATATACTCCTATTTGTAACAGTCATAAAAAGAATCCTTTCGAACCAACATTTGAACATCCATTGAAAGGATATTGGATTTCATCTTAGGACTATTCGAACATCCAAAATATGCATCCAAACTATCCTTTGGATGTTTGATCAGGAGGCTTGCGGACATTTGATATCAAAGATAACACCGTCCAAGGCCTCATTGGAAGGTCGTACTTGACATCAACCAGTTTCGAATGGTCAAGGCAAGTACAAGTTCTAAGTCCAAACTAAGCTCAAACACAATACTTAAGGCCTTAGGACATTCAAATGGAAGTTGTGTTCCATCCAAACTTCACAAAAGGACTTTGGCCTTACAATTTTTGTACTTAGATGTGCATAGTAGCTAGGTCCTATGCTCGAAGTGTATGAACAATTTAAATTCATTTCAAAAGAAACTTCTAAAGTCCTAAATGCCATTGTAAGTTAAACAACTATATTTTCCTCTAAAGAAATGAATTTAAAACCACTTGGAAGACATTTTTGCACATGGATCGAAAATAAATATTATGAAAATCAAATTTAAATCTAAGTACAAAAGTAACCTATGTACTTAGAGAAATAATCTATATAAACATCAAGATCTCTTCTTGTATAGTTGATTAACGTCAATTGAGTCCATTGAGATCTTGAAGTCCATTAGGTTTGACTTTGCGTTCCTATAGACATTCATACACAATGTGGGTACAAAACTCATTATCAAAGTTGATAATATAACTATAGAATCATGAATATGAGGTTTACAATCTCCTTAGTTTATAATGAAAATACATAGAGGCATTGCACATTGTGATATGAATTTGAACACAATAATTGAGAGGCATAAATAATAAATTCATGTAAAAACTCCCCCCAAACAATATATAGGTCTATTCAATGATAAACACATTAATTGTATAGACCTAGGTCATGGTTCCAAATATAGAATGAGTAAAACTTAATCATTTTAAACCATATGGGATTTTTAAAATTTTTTTGATAGAGTTTCCTCTATATTTTGAATATTTTCTAGGCATAAAGTGTTATAAAGCTCAACAAAAAACCCCAAAAAATAATAATCACAAACAAATAAGTGCGGCTCCCGATTACTATTAGCAATATTCTAAGAGGTTTACATAATTGCATATTTCAAGAATAAGCATTTGCAGAAATAATCAAAGTAACAAAGGCCTTCAATACCAATACCATTAACGCACAATATCAATCACTTTTCTAAGAGATTTAAGCATAAGTATAGAGTAAACATAAACAAGCACCCACACTTAACTCATTACTAAAATGCGTGTAATTTTTCTCCCCCTTTGGAACTGTCAAAAAGAATTAAGGGATATTGAAAGGCATTTATGTAAGAATCACACACTCTTATATGGGGAACTTATCCATTCACTGAGGTGTGACCTTACTAAATAACCACCATACATATGCATTTATAAAGTAGTTTACAATAGGTATAGTACATCAAGGATAAAGTTAAGGCACAAAAACAAATGAAAGAAAGCACTAGTGTGAAACAAATAGAGTAGTAGGCTGCTCTTTACTTTTTGCACTAGGCAAAACATTTGCACTTGATGATTGAACTTGAGAAGTGATTTCAATCCTTTTTTTTTTTTCCTTCTGATTAATGGAATCCCAGGTTCATTCTCAGGCTTCTCATCGACAATGCCAAGAGGATTACCTTCTTGATGTCCTGGTCCTCCCTTATTTTCCCTTTTCCAGATGTTAGAACTCCTTGTTCTCCTTTTTGCTTGCTATGTTGGCTGCTTTGGTATTTTAGCAGTCTTTCTTGTAGAAGTTCTTGACATCTTTGCAGTAGCTTCTTGGATTGTGGCTTGAGTTGTTGCCTTTTTAACATCCTCCTTAGACTTAGATGCAACTTCACTTGCACCTGATCTTGACGTTGCCCTTTTCAAGGTTAAATCTTCACTTGTGGTCTTATCTGCATCTGAGTGAGTTCAACTATGCTTTGATCATTGACTGAACTCAAGATGGTCTATTTCTTGCTTCTTCCTCTGATGCCTTAGCTATGTCTTCAACAGTTGCAACAATCTCCTGCTGAAATTCTTCCTTCCCAACTTTACTTAACTATCCTTCTTCAGTTGCAGCCTTTGCTTCTTGATTTTCATCTTCATTTTCTTTTAATTCACCTTACAAAAAGTTTCTATGCATTGACTTTAAACCAATGCAGCTTCATSAAAAATCAGCTTGTGTGTTTTTTGTTTTAGCCACACGAACATCTTTCTTATTTTGATTTAGAGAGTTTGAAACTTCATTAACATCTTCTTTGCTACAACAACCTCATTTTCAGTTCTTTAGTTGCAGCCTCATTCTCAGCTTTGGTTTCCATTTCATCAATTGCAATGTAATACCCCCATATTAGGAACTGTTCTAACCCGGGAATGTTATGTCATTCTACTAGAAAATAAACATCTATCTATTTAGAAACCCAACATTTGTTCGAAAATAAATACAGCGGAAGACTTTTTAAACTATTCAAAAATAACATCACAAAAACTTCGGGAATTTAAAAACATCTAGAAAGGTTAATCTCATTACATACATAAGTAGAAAATCAGTTCTCAGGTATCAAAGTTCGCCCACAAGCGACTTCCTCTCCCTATTTGGTCACATATCATCTGCAATGAAACATAAGAAACAGGAATGAGCTAAAAACCTCAGTAAGTAACCCTTGCATGAATGCATGAACATGTCCTACATATCATGAAACTTTAAGGTTTCGCCTTTTTAAATGAAAAAGTTTCCAAAACATTCTCTTTTCAAAATTCCTTTACAACATTCCTTGAAAATTCACTTACTGTAAAAACTTTCCATTTCCTTTCATTCGTGAGCTCACTAGAGTGTAAAGTCTAGCCACATAGCTATGCAGTGGGCCATCTTATTTGGAACCCTATTCCATTCCTACCGGTAGAACTGCAAAGCGGTTAAATTTCATTCTTTTAACTTCATTCTTTTAAATTCATACCTACCTTCCAAGAGGGTAGGGTCGGGTGCACCGGTCCCCACGTCCTATTTCCCACTCACACCTTTTGTGGCTAATATTACACTCCTTTTCGAAAACTTTACATTTCCAAAACTTTAACCTTTTCCTTTAAAATTTCATTTTCTAACCTTTCACTTTCTAAATGCGTGAACGGCTCATGCCAAGTGTGATYTAGAAATTCTAACTACATGCTCATGACATGAAATGCATACAACCTTGTGTAATGTAACGTTCAACAAATAACACAGGATATAAAAACACAATAGCATATTCTTTAACATAGGGTATTACTAGATATGAACAAATCAACATTCTTCACAATTACACACATCAACATAGAATTTCTTACAATTAAAAGCATTCAATGTCATTCATTTATAATGTTGATGAATGGGAGGATACATACCCAAAGCCCTTTATGTAAACAGGTTCTTACTTAATAGGAGATTCCCAAACGTGCGTTTCAAGCAACGCGCACAATGGTCTTGGGCGTCTGGGCGTCGAGCGCTGGGCGCCTGGGTGTCGTGCATTGGGCGCCTGTGAGGTGCACGCGCTGGGCAAATCTGGCATTGCTGTCCGAGTCTTGCTCTTGGCCAAAATGTCTCAGTTGGCCAACAATGTTTTTGTCGATTTCCGGTGATTGGCTGACAGCAAGGAACAACCGGCGATGCGGCAGCAAGAACAGAGGGCCAAATCGACGGCTAACTGTAAAGGTTCAGCTTCAGTTTGAGGGAAAACTTCGTTGAGTAGAGGGAGACCACAGCGGCGGCTTTGGTTCAGCCGAGCAGTGAGGAATGGGCAGAACGACAGTCAACAACAAGAGATCGCATTTTTATTAAAGAGGAAAATGTTGAGCAGAGGGAGAAAAACCATAGCGGCGGCAGATCTGGCGACGGCGTCGTGCAGATCGGGTTGCGCCGAACAATAGATGGTAACAATGTCAGGTCCGGCGACGGTGTCGCACGGATCTGGTCGTTCCCACAGAGAAGACGACAACGATGACAGATCTAGCGATAATCGCATAGCTRGGATCGCGCCGGAAAGAAGAAGAAGAAAGAGGAAGATGGCTGGCTTACCGGGTAGAGAATCGGCGAGCAGAGGCGACTGTTTGGCATGGAGATTCCATTCGGTCAGAACTGGAGATGGTGTCTCAGCAAGGCCTTGTTGATGGCTCGGAGGACGGGATCTCTTCTAGTTCAGCGCCCTTCGGCGATGGTGTCACAGCAAAAGGTTTCAGTGGACGCAGATCGCGTGTCTCTGGCGCGACGCGACTCACCGTGAAGTGACCAGAAGTGACGGCGAGCAGCAGTCGAAGATGGGTCACGTCGTCGCGTTTCTCCGAGCAATTATAGATCTGATAACAGATCTGGTTGTGGCTTCGGAATTCGAACGCTGGCGATGAGTGTTGCGAGAGCGAGAGGAAAGACCACGACGAGTAGCGTCGGGTRAGGTAGAAGGAGAATGGCGGTGGCGGCGGCGGCGGCGGTGGCAGGAAGGAGAAGAAGATGAACAATTTCTCAACAGGCGGAGGGAGAGAGGCGGCGGCGGCGGCGGTAAGGAGAAGAAGATGAAGGGTTTATCAATTAGAGAAGAGGCGGATTTCTTAGGGTGTTCTTCTTCTTCTTTTTTTTAATATTTTATTTTATTTTATTTTATTTTATTTTATTTTGGGCCACAACTAAACCCGTTGGGTTTTCTCATCCAAATCTAACCAAAACCCGTAAATTACACATAATGGCTTCCTTTCGATAAAAGTCCAACTTCCGGCGAAATAAATAAATAGACTCGCAAGCCGAGCCTTTAGCCAACGATTACATGTCCAACCTAGTTGGCACACAAATTTTACGTAAAATCAAACAAATTTAATAAAGGAGAATTCGGGGTGTTACATGCAACCTCTTCATTTTCAACTTTGTCCTCTATTTGAGTGTCATCTTCACTCAAATTTCCTATTTATGCCATGCCTTGTTGACTCATTTCTTTCAAGATAGCAGGCTCTTGATCATCACTTACTTTGGCAGCTATGTATTTCAATCTTCTTGTCAAATCTTCTTGATTTGCATCTATCAATATGATTATTCCTTCATGCTATCATCAAGGACAGAAACAAGGTTTTGAAACATTTGCTTCTCTTTTTAACTAATAATCAGCAATGCAGTCTCAAAATTTTGATGATGTTCTGTAATCTTCTTGTCATGTTCATTTYGCTTTATACCTACAGAACTTTTAAAGGAGTTAAGATCATCAAGAACAAGAAATAAAAGGTTTCCATTGCATCAAGCATGTCATGCATTTTCACACTTTCTTCTTGTTGTCATGCTTCTTCTTCTTTCCCTTGATCATTTTTCATTTTTTGTGATTCTTCTTCCACTTCTCATTCTATTGAAACTTTGGCAGCTAAATCTTCCAACAGATTTCTTCTCATAGTTTCATTTTCTTCTATTTCAGTGTCCAATCTCTTGTTTTAAAGCCTTTCTATAGCAGTTTGTTGTTCCATATTTTCAGCAACTTCAAAATCAACCGCACTTTCATTCAACTTTCTTAATCTCATCCTTTTAAGATCTTCATCATTCAAAGATATCCAAGTTCTTTTCACCATCTATTCCAAAAGGCATATTCCATGCCTTGAACAACTTTATCAAGAAACCYCCATAAGGTAGGTTTCTATCTTTGCACATTTTGCCAAATGCATATGATTAAACATTAAATAAACAAACTTGTTTGGCCTTCTCTTATCCATCTCGTACATTATCATATGCATCAAACTCATAGACATTTTATGCTCTTCATTAGGCAGCAATAAAGTTCAAACAATCCTATGAAAAACCTTATGTTCAACACTGAAATATTTTGTTTCCCATTACTTAGCTTTCGCAAAAGTTCTACCTCTTCCAAATGTAGAACTAAAATCCTCTAGATTGATATCAACAAGTAGGCATTCTTTATTTAGCTCGTAACATTTATAGTCACTCGAGGGAACATTCAAAATCATATTCACTCTATCCAAGTTTAAAATCATCTCCCTATGCTTCACTTTGCTCGCCCAAGTGACATCCTCCYTTTCTTCATTCACAGTTTGAGTCAGGTTTGTATAAAATTCATGTATCAAGTCATAATATATGTCCTCATCAACATTTAGCAAGTTATGCCTTCCATATTCATTGAACATAATCTATAAATTAGGGAATGAGTTAGGTACCTCAACTGAAATCATTCTTCCCAGTATTACATTCTTGTTCTTTGACTTGAATTCTTGATATTTTGACCGACTAGCATAAGTTAGAAGTCTTAGGTTAAAAATGTTGTTTTTCTATCATCAATGACTTTGGATTCACCCTTTTCAGTAGCTATTGTGGGAGTGTTTCAGGTTCCTGACATATCGTCCATTATAGCTCAAATTTTGTGTAATAACTTGTAGAAATTAAGGGATTTTTCTCATAAGGATGTTTATATAGTGTAATCAACTTAGACACAACCAAATAATCAAAAAGTTAGAAGTTTAGATATGTTTGGAAGCAATAGATAGCAGTTCGAACTCAGAGTGCTTATGATTGAAAGTAGAATATGAATGTTGCCATTTATACTTTTCAAAAAAATTGACTCATTCAGATGGCCAATATAAATTAGTAGAGTTCGAGGTGTGCTTCCGATGTAAAATATGACCTTTGCTTTAGGACCAAGCGTATTCAAATGTTCGATATAGACCAAAATGTGCATCCAAATAGACCAATTCTTGAATATAGATACTTATTCATGAAATTTAATGATTCCTAGTGATCTTATAAGCATAGAAAACCTTTTATCAGCCGAAGCCTTAGTAAATATAGCCATAATTGGATCATCTGTACTAATAAATGTAACACAAATATCACCTTTTTGTTTATAATCTCTAAGGAAATGGTATTTGATGTTTCTACGCATGTTCGCAGAGTATTGAATGGGATTTTTGGTTAAATTGATTGCCTAGTATTGTCACAAAGATAGGCACATTCATAAAGTCAAGGCAATAATCGATCAAAGTATATTGCATCCAAAGTATTTGTGCAAAATAATGTCCAATAGCAATATATTTGGCTTCCGTTGTAGATAGGGGAACATTATTCTATTTCTTACTATACCAATATACTAATYAGTGTCCTAGGAAATCGCAAGTCCTAGTAGTACTCTTTCATTCTACCTTATAATCCACATAATCGACATTGGAATAACCAACTAAATCAAACATATCATGTTCAGGATACCATAAACCATAACCATAACCATAGGTGCCAACAAGATATTTTAAAATATTTTTAGCGACACATAAATGACATTCTTTGGGGCATGATTGAATTCTAGCACATATCCATACGATAAACAATATATTTAGTCAAGTAGTCATCCAATAGAGTAAACTTCCGATCAATACTTGTATACTTGGTTTCATCAACCATTTTACTATTCTCATCTTTGTCAAGCTTGAAGGTTGTGCTCATAGGTGTGCCAAATTTCTTTTGCATTTCCATTCCAAATCTTTTGAGTAACTTTTTGGCAAATTAGCTTTGTTCACAAAGGTGCCTTGAGGGGTTTGTTTAATTTATAATTCAAGAATGAAAGTAATCTCCCCCATCATTCTCATTTCAAAATCATCTTGTGTTTGGAGAATTCTTTGCACAAAGATTCTTTAGTAGAACSAAATATAACATCATCCACATAGATTTGCACAACTAATAAGTCTTTTGAATAATTTGATTTTATTAAAAAGTTTGCATCCACTTTGCTTCTAGAAAAATCATTTGCAAAAAGATATCCACCCAATCTCTCATACCAAGGTCTAGGAGCTTGTTTCAAACCATAAAAAACTTTTGTCAATTTAAAAACATGGTCTGAATCAATTCGTGAATAATCAGGAGGTGGTTCAATGTAAACTTCCCCCTCAATATAGCCATTTTAAGAAAGCACTTTTCACATCCATTTGAAAAATTTAAAAACACTAAAGCAAGCAAAGACAAGTGGCATACAAATAGATTCAAGTCTAGCAACGGGGGAAAATATTTCATTATAATCAATACCCTCTTCTTGATTGTACCCTTGAACTACCATTCTAGTCTAATTCCTAACAACATCACTATTATCATTTAGTTTGTTTCTAGATGCCTATTTAACCCAAATTACTACATGGTCTTTAGGTCTAGGTAAAAGATTTCGTGGTAGTGAACTATGAAATTGATTGAACTATTCTTCCATGGTAATAATCTAAAATTCATCACTAAAAGCATCATCAGTACAAGTAGGTTTAACTTTGGAAAGTAAATCAACTTATCAATAAATTGCCTATGAGTCCTTAGACCTTATGAGGGATCACAAATAATTTGTCCTTTGGATTGGATTTCTTATATCTTCATTCCTTTGGCAAGTTGTCCGAATTAATCATGATTTTTCTCATCTTGTTCTTCAACATCCTCATATTTATCCTRTTCCAGTTTTTCTTCAAGATTCACTTGATTAACTAATTCTCCTTTAGATTGATGTTATTTGAATAGATCATATGAAGGACCAACCTTCTCATTATCCTTTCTCAAAGAGTAAGCATTAGATTAATCAAAACTGACATGCATAGATTCCATAATAACAGGTGGACATTTATTGTAAATTCTAACGCTTTCCTATTTGAAGACTAACCAAGAAATATTGTCTCATAAGCTTTTCTATCAAATTAAACAAGGTTATGTCTATCATTTAATACAAAACACTTGCATAAAAAACTTGGAAGTATTAAATGTTTGGTGTTTTTCCAAAAACGAGTTCATAATAAGCTTTCTAATATAAGGTTTTAACAAAGCTCTATTTACAACATAACGAGCAGGTATTAATGGTTCAGCCCAAAAGTATTTTGGAAAGTATTTTAAAATGATGTAGAATGAACCATTTCTTTCAAAGTTCGATTTTTACTCTCAACAATACCACATTGTTATGGAGTTTTAGCCATCAAAAGGTTGTGAGTAATAGGGTGGGGGTTTTATACCCAAATGACCTGATTTTTTGGGATGATATCCGCAACTAATCTAGTTTGGTGGGGAGCTTCCTTTTTGACATGGATGTCGCTTGGAGTGGTGCTTTGATTCAAATAGAGTGCCCTTRGAAGTGGCGTCTTATGTCTTCCACCAATTTTTGGGCTAAGATTAAGACGGTATTTGGAGGGGCATCTTAACTTAAGCAAAGCGCCCCTCTTACTCCGCTTTAGTCTTCCCCTACATCCCCCCTAACTCACCAGTCGCCCCTATTTTTTCACTAATTTGAACCATTGTACCTTTTCCTCCCTTTTAACTATTCTTCTCTTCCTCTTCCACCAACAAGTAGCAGCAGGAGTTTTGAAACCATTGCTCATCTCCTTTCCCTCTAATTGTAACACTTCACCAGCAAGCAACAGCTTTTGATACCTCTCCATCACAACCGTAGCATCAGCGACCTTCCAACGACTCAGTATCGGTTACCAGTAGCAGTCATTTGGACAGCATTGTAGTAAGATCAGATTTCTTTACTGTTACAAACTTAGATTTTATTTGTTGAAATAGTTTTTTTAAATATTGTATTTACTTTTTATAAATTACTATTTTCAACATTATTTGTTGTAATAATATTTTTTAAAAATTATGTTTTCTGGACACCCTAGATTCTGTTAAGGTGCGAAAGTTAGTTATTATAGATTTACAGTAGCTTATTCTAGGATTGTGCTGAACAATGCCAATTAAACTAAAATTGTAACTTGACCTCCTTCATATTGCAAATTCCCTTGGGGAGAGAATTGAATGCTTTAGTAACTGAGCTAATTGGTATATAACTGAGTTGATTTGCACTAAGATGATTGGTGTATCTACCTAAGCGAAACGCAACAAATATGAAATAAAATAAAATTTTGAATGTTCAGAAAAGTTGACTAGCTTAATAAGAATGTGGAAAGTACAAAACAAATAAGTATAAACATGAAAAATGGTAATTAAATTAGCAGGATACCTGTAAACGAACAAGAATAAGAAATCGTTGGAATAAAATAGAATGGATGAGAAAGGTGGTGGGAAATTTATTAAGGCAAGAAAGGTACGGGGTAGCATGAATGAATCCATATGCAAAGTCATCAAAAATTTAGGGAAAACCAAGAAATGTTTGTTTGATGACTCATTTTTAATTTTGTGTTGGGAAAAACATATCTGTATGAGCCAAAAAAATAAGAAACTAGATTTCTCAAGAACCTCGATAACTGATAGAGCAGAGGCTGCTGATTCTGCCTTTATTACGAAATATACCATGACACGTTAGTTTAAGCAGTTATTGACTGCCTTTGGGGTTCCATTTCTATGGTTTGTTTGCTTGATTTACTTTACCCAGGTCTGTTCTTGATTCTATKTCTCTCTTAATGCCTTGTATATGTATAAATGCACAGACGTCCATATCTTTTCATTGTTTAGTTGATTAATTTCTCTGTTGTTTTAGCTTTTGTGTTGATTTTTTCTGGGGCATCAGTGAAATTTTTTGGAATTTTACGGCTAGTGGATTTAAGCTTGTAGGAACCCTGTGTTGGTCGTCACAATTAACGCTTGGTGAGAGCTTTTATTGAATCACATCATTTTGGATTTCCCAGTTCTATTGCATTCTAGAATGAGCTTTGAATATCTAGATGGTATATTCTTGTAACTTACCCTTCTTTCAAAATGCTGGAGAACGTATACAACCATTTCTCCCCGACTATGGAATTCTCACACCCCAAATTACGATAAAATACCACTAACTTTGCTTTTCCAATACTTGATTCACAATTATGAATTGTGGAAAATAAAAATTTGTTGAATATACAGAGTAGTATATGTTACTATTAAATCCAAGATGGAAAATATGATTCTATACTATTGCTATTAAGAGTTTGAGGCTATTATTTGATAAGAAACAAGGGGATCAAAATTATATTTCTTAAAATTGTCTATTTTGAAACTTCAGAATGTTTCTTTGGGGAAGACAATTGAATGCTTTAGTAATGACCTTTGTCCAGAGATGAATATGACCTCTAGGGAGAAACTAGTCAAAATGCTTCAGTTTGTTAGCATTGTCTTCTGGAATATGTATAATCTTGTCCATTAATTTATGATAGACTATTTTATTTTACAATTTTTTTATCATCTTTGAGAGTTGTTCACAATTTCTTGTTGTTAAACTACTCTCTTTTGGTCCCTTGGAAGTAACTTTATCCAACTATTAAACTGTTGTATGGGTATGGATCTAAGTTGTCRTGCCACATATGAATTACTTATATTTACAACTATAGAAGTTTATTTGTTCGAAGAAACTTTTGTTCTCGAAGAAAGAACTAGATAATAACATATGATAGTCTAAAATGTTGCTATTCACCTTTCACATTGTAATAATAAAAATAGCCAAAGGGTTGGGAATTGGGTATGAGGTATAATACCCCGAAATTCATTTTTATGAATTTTTGTTTGATTTCGTGAAACTGTATGCCAATTAGGGTTGGACACTTTATATTGGTTAATATTTTTAAATCGCAAGTTTAGTAGGTGCAAAAATATTATCCGTGTCGAATAAGAGTTATCATTGGCTAAAGGCTCGACTTGTGGGCCTATTTATTAGTTAGTCGGAAGTTGGGCTTTTTATCGAAAGAAAGCCCATAATATTAAATTTATAGATTTTAGGTTAGATTTGGATGGGAAGGCTCGAAGGATTCGGATTACGGTCCAAAATACAAATTAAAAAAGAAAAGAAAAGAAAAGAAAAGAAAAAGAAAGAAAAAGAGGAAAAAAAGAAAAAGAAAAAGAAAGACCCTAGAACCCTTTATCTTTTTCCTCCTCCCACTGCCACCATTTCCCCTCTCCCTGACCCGAAGCTACTTGTCGTGGTTTTCCCTTGTTTCTCCTTCTCTCTTCCCTTCCTCCACTGTCGACGCTTGAAGTGGCCACTGGTTGCCACGACTTGCGATCGGCTGCTACTACTCGAAAGCCGCTCGCAGCGCGTGTCGTTGAGGCTGTGCGAGGAGRACACGAGATATCGCCCGTTCCTCCCCGAGCCTCTTCTCCGACTTCCCTCTACTCAATTGATGATCTGAGGTTCGTGCCAGCGCCGACCAACGCGAAGCGGTCTGCCCCCAGATCCGAAGCCAGATCCCTTGCTGCTGGCCGTCACTCCACCGTTTTCCTTGCTGTTCGCGCTGTCGAACGTTCTGTCGTGCAGCTAGACCTGCCTTCATCGTCTCCTCTGCTAGACGACCTGCGGACACCACCATCTGCCCACGCTGCTACTTCGCGACCCAGATCAGGGCGGGACTTCTTGCCTTGCCAGAGTTCGCCTGGAAATAGGCCTGTTGTAGGCCGTCTATTGCTGGTTTCTTTTGGCTGGCTGTTCGCCAGTTCTGGAGGTGCCCAGAGCCAGCAAGCGCCCGGTGCCCGGCGCCCAGGAGTCCAGTGCTCGATGCCCAGTGCCTAGCGCCTAGGCGCCCGACTCCCAGCAGCACCAGGCGCCCAGTGCCTAGCAAGCATAGGCAACCAGCGCGTGACGCCTAGGCGCCCAGCGACCGACGCCCAGGCATTATTGCGCACGAGGACCTATTACCATTCCCGAGACATTTGAATATCGTGAATTTTAAGGTGAAAACGTTAACACTTAATATTGAGATTGTATAATTTGTACATAATTATGCCCTAAAGTGAATCGATGCGAGAACATAGTTAGATTTATACCCAAGCTAAAGAATTGAAGTTGTAACCTTAAAAAGACATGATAATTGGTAATGTAGGAACTAAGAATCGATTAATAATTAATAAAAGACATTTTTGGATTAGACACATAATACGTAAGTTGGAATGATCAAACTAAGTAGACCTTCCTTTTGTAATCAACTTGGTCATTTCGAGGCCTTACGTTGAGATCGATTGAAGGGGTCCACTTCACAACTTAAGTAAAAACCTGTTTACGTAAAGGACTCTGGGTAAGTAATCCTCACATCTCATTTATGTTATGAAAGAATGTAATTGAATTGTTTTGGTTGCTCGAATATATTGTGAATGGGATTGTATGATGATGTGTGTATAATTGTGTGGAATGTTAATGTGTTTATAACATGTAGCACTTTTATGTCAAATGATATACTATTATATTTCATATTTTAATCTATTTGTTCAATGTTATATTATATAAGGTGGTAAGCATTTTGTGTCATGAGCATGTAATTAGAACTCTACATCACATTTGGCATGAGCCATTCACACACTTAGAAGATGAATGGATTAGAAAATGAAATTTTAAAGGAAAAGGTTAAAGTTTTGAAAATGTTAAAGTTTTCGGAAAGGAGTGTAAACCTAGCCACAAAAGATGTGAGCGGGAAATGAGGCGTGGGGGATCGGCGCACCCGACCCTACCTTCTTGGAGGGTAGGTAAGAATGGAATGTTCACCTCCTTGGAGGTGGAAGAATGGAAAGAAAACTTTTTTTTTGAATGTTAACTGCTTTGCAGTTCTACCGGTAGGAATGGAATCGGGTTCCAAATAACTATGGCCCACTGCAGAGCTTAGTGGCTAGGCGTTACACTCTAGTGAGCTCACGAACGAAAGGAAATGGAAAGTTTTTACTATAAGTGAATTTGAAGGGAATGTTTTGTAAAGAAATTTTCAAAAGGGAATATTTGGAAAGTAGTTTTTATTTAAAGCGAAATTTTAAAGTTTCATGACATGTAGGACATGTTCATGCATTCATGCATGAGGTTACTTACTGGGCTTTTTAGCTCATTCCTTTGCTTATGTTTTATTTCAGATGATAAGTAACCAGATGGGGCGAAGAGGTCGCTTGTGGGCAAGCTATGATACCCGGGAACTAGTTTTCAAATTTATTTATGAAATAAGATAAATATTTCTGATTGTTTTAAATTATTGAAGTTTCTTTGTGATTTTGTTTTTGAATGGTTGAAAAAGGCTTCCGCTGTCTTCATTTTTAAATAAATGTTGAGTTTTAAATGATAGTTGTTCATTTTCGAGTGGAGTGACATAACATTCCCGGGTTAGGATAAGGTTCGTAATCTGGGGATGTTACATGAGGGATGAAAGTCCTAAAGTTTATCTTTTGTAGATAAATAACTTTTGGTTTGCCAAATATGCTGCTTKAAGACTACCTTTACATTTGGATGTTACCTTTTYAGCTTGGTAAATATGCTATTTATAGAGGAAACTATGTCAATTTTTTTTAGAAAAATTCATTGTTCTTATATTTTAGATGGAGCATGAACATGTACATATCGATGTTCATCCGAGTCCAATAGACCTTATTGTCTTGACGAGATAGGCATATCATAGATCAGCTCTTGTATAAGATGATAGGGTTTATGCCGAGATGACATTAGAGGTTAGAAAACAAGATAGAAATTTTGGAAGGGGTACGATATGGCGCCTCATAGAGTGAGAGAGTATATAGACATTGCAGGATTAGGCGGGGTTGCCCCATGTCGTTGCATTCAGGATGATCATGCGTTCGTGAAAGCGATGATTGAGAGATGGCGACCTGAGATGCATGCCTTCCATCGTACTTGCGGGAGGCCACTATCACCCTATAGGACGTTTTGGTATTACGAGGTTTGCCCATCAATGGTAACGCTATTACTGGTGGTCACTATGATCGAGGTATAGAATAGTTGCAGAGTTATTGCGAGACCGCATTAGGATTTAGACCTGCAATTTTCCAGATCAGGGGGAATCTTATTCTGCTARGGGCTCTTGATGAACAATTTATGTGGCCATTGAATGATGATGATGTAGATGACGATACTTATGCGAGGCAGGCTCGTCACTTCATCTTGTATCTCATGGGCGGTATGCTTTTTGCAAACCACTCTGAGAACAAGATTGATCTTCGTTACTTGCTATTGCTCGAAAATTTATGTCATTCGGGATGTTTGAGTTAGGGATCTGCTGTTTTGGAAMKTTTGTATCGCTGCATGTGTACCGGTTCCATTGCACAATCCCGAGAGATGTGCAGTCCCTCTCTTCTCATTCAAATTTGTACCTTATGGGGCAATTTATCAATTTATCTAGTATAGTTATTGAATATATTAGTAAAATAACTGTAAAGTTMGTGTTTTATGTTTTAAATAGTTATGGGCATGGGAGCACATACTTGTAGTATGCCCTATTTCAAGGGACGTTGAACGAGTTGAGATTCTTCCAAATTCTCCCTATGCTGCACGATGGGCAGCACGACTTGATGTTCATAGGCTGCGCACACATGTATTAGTCACTTATCGGGATCAATTGGACTTGATGAGACATGATATTGTAAGTATTTAATAATTTTCAAGAGTTTATTAATTTATATAATAAGTTAATTTTTTCCATTTAATTTAATAGAAAGTTTTTTTAACTAATAATCTTCTTTGCAGTTTGTCTGGGCCTCGTAAGATGATGTGATTCCAAGGATTCCCTAGGATTATTTAATCAGATCACACATTTGGCGCATCGAAGTCCCACTCATTTGCTGGGAGATTATCCAGCATTATCGACCCTCTCGAATGTTAAGACAGTTTGGCATGGAGCAGGGGATTCCTTTTTGGGATAGTTGTTATAGTACGGAGCTGCATGCACGGGGCTGAGAGGTAATATGACATTATTTTGGAACAACAAGCATGTAGAGTACATTCGAGAGTGGGACATTTGTCGTGACCGCATTGTTAGTGGTGTTGTTACATCCACTGCTATCCACATGTGTCTAGACTATCGGAATTGGTACTTCCAGATCACCCATGTTATTATCAGTAATCCTCAGCATAGGGGTAGAGTGCCTGATGGATTCTAGGGGACAGGGGCAACTGCACAGTTTGTTGCGAGTTACCCCTTGTACTTTTATGCTCCAACTTTATATTCATTTTGTTAATATATTAGTTGTCGATTTTTTTATTATTTGCAGAGTTCGAGTTTATCTCYAATTCAGGAGCTTGTRGATTATGGGATTCCATCTGTGGTTCCTCATTCGAGGTCTATATTTCATTCTATACGTGAGGTCTGCGGCCGGATGTTTCATGGCATTGTTGATGGATTGTCATGTAGATCCGGTCGTGATAGAGACATAGCTGCCACTGTAGTTGTCCAGCCTAAATTATTTGACTCTGTGATCGAGTTTAGAGTCGAAATAGACAGGGTCATGGCAGAGGAGCATGAGACAGAGGACTGGTTCAAGACCCATCAGTTCAAAGGGAGGCTCGCCTGAGGAATGAGATGAGCGACACACATAGAGCGGATGATATGGCACCAAGCAACTATATAGACGATCATTTTGAGGGTGTCAGCGTTGAAGATCACCTCTTCTTTAACCTATCTATCCTGGATACACCTTGTTAGGCGGGTGATGGTGTCAGAACATCAAGCATTGTTCTAGATGAGGATACTGGTTACACAGGTGATCTAGCTTTGAGATTGTATGCTCAGCCAGAGAAGTGTGTGACTCACCCAGACAAGGCTGGTGGGGTGAATATTGGTCAGTTGGATGAGCCTATCTTAGGAGGAGATCTCAAAGAGGTGACGCGGCAGGAGAAGATCAGCAGGATGCCGATAAGAGGCCTAGGCGAGTTAGGCATCCTATTGTTCCCTATATTCCCGGGACATGATGTATATATGATTTACCTCATTATTTTGTATGCATCCATTTTATGCATTCGACTAGTATTATTCTATAGTTTGTATTACTTGTATAGTTTGTATTACTAATTTTTCTTTTTGCCGTTAAATTTTTGGGAGTTTTTTCATGAGCATTGTTTGCCGCTCTAAATTAAATATAAGCATGTCTTGGAAGTTTTTGTGTGCATGTTGGTTTTTATTCCTTAAAATTATAGATTTTGACTAAAACTCTATCTATAGCGCCACTAGAAGTGGCACTTTCATTATTTTAGTGAAAGATACCACTTCAAATGGCGCTTTAGACACAATTTTAGTTCCCAGATTAACTTTCTATCCTAGATTTGTTATCTGTTTTCTATCCTAATCTAGTTAAACTTCCAAATTTGATAGAAAAACTCTTTCCAAGAACGTCCCAGATACATTTCTTAGCACATTTTCAATGGAAAAATCATGAAATTGGTAAGTATATCATTGTTTACTTATATTTTTAACTAGATTTGGTTATTTTTTGTGTCATTCATAAAACACCCATAAATATTATTTACCCATATAACTACATTTGCTTAAGTTCATATGTTTGGATATAGTTTATTTACATGAAATTAATGCTTATGCTTGGATATAGTTTATTTACACGAAATTAATGCTTGTGTTTGGATGTAGTTTATATTTTTGTAAATTTCATTCATCTTGTTTGTTAATTTAGGTGTTGTCCATTTCAAGGTTTGAAATGTCAGGAGAATTTTAGATAAAATTAAATCTATTTTGGGACTGTGATACTAAGCGTGATGTACGAGGACCATATTTTGAGAGCGGTGCTAAAAAACATTGGACAATTAGGCGACGTATAACCCATGATAAATTGGTGGGAAAAATTTGTGCAACACGAAAGGTTGACATGAATATGGTGCGGTTAAGGTTGAATCTAAGAGTGCTACTATGTATGGACTGGGAATGGAAGTTCAATGAGAAATTTATGAATTAAATGATGGCGAAGACATGGACCTCATTTGGAACTTACCAAGCAATTTATGGATGTCACTCGGAGCATGTATACACATGCAAACAGATAATATTGTATCTCATGATGACACTCCAGATTGTCCGGGTCAAGAACAGGCAGTTGCATGTAAATATTGTATTAAAACATTTTAAACATAGTCATTTAACTTTTACAAATTATCTTACAATAACTTAATTCTTATATATTACAACTAATATTAATTCTTATATATTGCAACTAATATTCCAGGTTCTTCTATTCATTGGGCTAACATAGGAGAGTATACATCATTGTTGATGGGCAATGAACGGAATTTAAATGCTGTAAAAGATTCCACAATAACCAAACCTAATCGCTAGTACTTTGGTACATGTCCCTATTTTTCTACAGTCCGGGGATCAATTCTAGTCATCTACTAGTAGCAATACATTGTCTGCATCTATGGATATGACCCATGAAAACACATCTTCAGATCACCAGTTCATCCCACCTTCGACACAGGAGTTCACTAGTGATCCGACTATGTATCACGCAACTGAGGTGGTAAACTTGGTTTCAAGTCAACCAACTGATGTAAGGCCTGAAGTTGCGATGGATACATTACAAGGCACATCGAAATGTGATGGATGCACAGATTTTGATCACCTGGAGGATGTTCCAGAGGCAGAGGAAGACGAGGAGCTGACTACGCAGATTCCACTATCTAATACTCCCTCAAATTCAACTTCCAACATCGGATAGGCATCCCACACTTGGAGTACTTTTGAAACATATGGTTCATTTCAGGATATGGGATCGAGTGAGCAATCGAAAATTGATCATGGTGAATTCAGGCTTAATCATTTGTCTGAAACAAACACCAACCTCCGGATTCACATGAGGTTTGATAATAAGAAACAAGTCGTTCATGCAGTTTGTCAATGGCACATTGAACGAGATAGAGAGTATGTCGTTTCAAAGAGCACAACATTATTGTGGATGGCTAAATGTAAAAATTTAATTGACAAATATCCATGTACYTGGTATATTCGTATCATTCCAAGGAGCACTCATCATCAGTGGGACGTGATAGTTTTCAGTGGAGAACATGCTTTTTTTGTCCAAACAGTGAACAACAACCATCCAAATTTTGGGGCTGCATTCATTGCTACACACATTATCTACCTTGTTTGTGATAATCTAGAAGTACATATTAGTGCTGTTATCGTCAAAGTCCAAAAGTTGTTCGAATATGGTTGCTCTTACAAGAAGGGATGGAATGCCCAAAAGTTGGCCATAGAAATAGTTTATGGAGATTGGGGTACAACGATTCAAATTCTTTCGGCATATATCCAGGCTTTGCAAGATTCTAACCAAGGAACAATTATTAGATAGAAACACCACCTAAGGAGCACTGATGATAAATATTTGAATGGTTATTTTGAGCTTTTTGACTATCTATAGATGGGTTCGAGCACTGTCGACCTATCATTCCTGTGGATGACATATTTTTGAGAGGTGCATATCATGYGGTTCTTTTGATTGCTAGTACAATGATGCAAACAATCATGTATTTCCCCTAGCCTTTGCAATTGTAGATCAAGAACCATCTGCTAGCTGGAGGTGGTTCCTGCTATTATTTAGACATCATGTGGTTGGACAGAGACATGTTTGTTTTATTTTAGACCATCACAAGGTGATACTTCAAACAGTGCGCCAAATTAGAGAGTGGCAGCCACCATTAGCAGTATATAGATATTGTGTGTCTCACATTAAAGCTAATTTTAATGTTAAATTTAAGAATAGAGACTTGTCTAATCTTATGTACAATGTAGGGGCAAAACCTAATCCAGGAAAGTTCAGTGCAATAATGGATGAGATTAGGCATCGAAGTCAAGCCGTATATGATTAGTTGATTATAATTGATTGTGAAATGTGGACACTTGCATATGGTATCCTAGAATCGAGACTTTAGAATTGGTAGGATGCACCGATGCCGACTATGCGGGAAGTAAATTTGAACGTAAAAGTACTAGTGGCAATTGTCATTGCCTAGGATACTCACTCGTTTCATGGTATAGTAAGAAACAAGCTTGTGTTTCTCTTTCAATGGCAGAAGTCGAATATATACCTGCGGGTAGTTGTTCTATCCAATTCTTTGATGAAACATACCCTTCTTGACTTTAGTATAAAGTTCAAAGACATACCTATTCTTTGTGATAATACTAGTGCTATCAATCTTACCAAAAATCCTATCCAACACTCTAGAACCAAACACATCAAGATCAAACGTTAGTATTTTCGAGATCATATGGCACACAGAGATATACACTTAGAATTTATTAGCATAATGATCAAGTTGCCGATATCTTTACCAAACCATTAGCCGAGGAGAGGTTTTTCTATTTAGATGTTTATTAGGATTACTAGATTTCAAGATTGAGCCTTGACTGTTTAATTATTTTTTCTCAATGTAAAYTTCCTTAATTAATGAAATTTAATTGCCATTGTGAGATGCATTATGTGGAAACGTTGTTTGCATAGTGATAGTGGTAGAAAAGACTTCATTTTTCTAAGAAAAAGGACTCACAATGCCAAACAGGGAATCCATGGACGATAAGTATCGCCCGTAGATGTCGTCTGTGATCATGCAATTGCTACATGGACGCTARATGGATGGAAGGAAAAAGCAGCCAGCATCTATAGGGCATGATTTTAGCCATGGATTCAACTTTAAAAACTATTTACCATCTGCCCTAAACTCTTTTTTCATCTATTTAACTCTCATAGAACTATTTGAAACTAAAAACCCTACTTATAATACCTCAAATTTTCACCAATCTTCATCATTCACACTCCTTCTACTCAATCCCCACATCATTAAACTCTCTGTGTGTAACACCCCCAGATTAGGAACTCTCCTAAGCCGAGAGTATTACTGACATTACTCATAATCATATCAACTATTATAGGAAACAAAAGAAATTTGAACACTTGTTTAAAACATTTTATAAAATTTTGGCAGAGTTTCCTCTATAATTTCAACAACTACCCCTGTATACATTCAAAAGGTTCTCAAACATTTTCAATACTCGTAAACAACATGCATTCCAACCCAACAAATATTCAATATAATAAATAATATATTTCAACAATCTTTTACCAACTTAACATTTACCAAAACTGAAATTTGTGGAACTTGAAAGAATTTAAAGCACGATTAGTTAAACCAATAAAGAAATATCTTAAATAATACATAAAACCTCTCTAGTCAACCATTTATCTTATTCACTAAAATTTATTTAAATAACACTTCGGGGTATCAAGGCTTGCCCATAAGCGACCTCCACGCACTATCTGGCAACACATCACCTGAAATGCAGAATGAAGGAAATGGAATGAGCTATAAAGCTCAATAAGCAAATCCTATGCATGAATGTATGTGAAATGCACTATATATTATGAATTTATAGTCCACTTCCTCAATAAAACTTTCTAATTACTTCAATAAAACTTCCATTTCAAAATGTAAGAACTTTGTAAAACCTTTCCATTTTATTAAAACTGTGAGCTCACTTAGTGTAACGCTTAGCCATTAAGCTTGCACTGGGCCATTATTCTTTGGAACCCAATTACATTTTCTACCGATAGAACCGCATAACGGTTAATATCACTTAACTTTTCCTTTTATCTTTTCACCTCCCGAGAGGTGAACGTTACTTATCTTCTTACCCTATAGGCAAGCGACAGGGGACTAGGCACCCAGATGCCCAGGCGACCGAGCACCTAGATGCCCAAGCAACCAAGCACTCAGACGCCAAGCGAACGAGCACCGTGTGCGACCAGGGTTGTGGCGCATGGGCTGCCTGAGCGTAGGCCCAGGGCGCAACGCCACTTCCCCAACACTTAGAGTTTGTCGATTTAAAGGTAAAAATACTAATATTCGATTTTGGAACTTGATGACTTATGTAATTATGTCCTATAATGAAATTATGGGAGAAAATAGATTAGGTTTAATACCCGATCTAAGAATGAGTTTAAATTGTACAAAGAGTGTGGTTGGACTTGAAAATGTATTGTTTATGTTAGTGCCATTATCAAAATGTTAAAAAGCTATGAAATAAGTTGTACCTTTAGGAATGGGATAATTTGGCGATGTGGGAATTAAGTATGGGTTAAAATTGGTAAATGACATTCATGGAATAATCGTTTAATGTTTTAAATTGGACAATCATATTAAATGGACTTTCTTTTGTAATCATAATTAGGTCATTTTCGAGCACGTTAACGTTAAAAGCGGTCGATGGATGGCCCTTTGCAATTTAAACAAGAATTTTAATGTAAAAGAATCCATGTAGGTAAATTCTCACATTCTCATTAATGCATATGTATTGATGTTTTTAAATTCCTTTTAGGTAAATTGAATGTGTTGAATCTGAATTCTATGTAAGTGAATCCCCATRTGCCTACCTTTTTRGTTGTGTTATGTGGTGACTGTATTGGAATGTGTTATGATTGTATTGAATGAGTTCACATAATATGTATATTTTGTACTGTTATTATATTGAATGGTGTTTATATACGGTTTTATGTAGTTCATGTCATTGGCATGTAGTTGTAGTATTCTAAATCATTCCTGGCATGAGCCATTCATACATTTAGAAAGCAAATGGTTTAGGAAATGAAATTTTAAAGGAAATGAAATGTTATAAATGAATTATTTTTAGAAAAAGGTTAAGATTTTTGGAAAGGAGTGTAAACGTAGCCATGAAACATGTGAGTGAGAAATGGGGCATGGGGGACCGGCGCACCCGACCCAACCCTCTTGGAGGGTAGGGAGATACATAATGTTCACCTCTTGGGAGGTGAAAAGATGAAAGGAAAAGTAAAGTAATGTTAACCGCTTTGTAGTTCTACCAGTAGAAAATGTGATCGGGTTCCAAAGAATAATGACCTATTGCAAGCTTAATGGCTTGGCGTTACACTAAGTGAGCTCACGACTTTAATGAAATGGAAAGGTTTTACAAAGTTCTTATATTTTGAAATGCAAATTTATTAAAAGTATTTAGAAAGTTTTATTGAGAAAGTGAACTACGAATTCATAACAGATAGTGCACTTCACATATATTCATGCATAGAATTTGCTTATTGAGCTTTATAGCTCATTCTATTTTCTCCATTCTGCATTTTAGGTAATGTGTAGACAYATGGTGCATGGAGGTCGCTTGTGGGAAAATTTTGATACCTAGAAGCATTATTTAAATAAATTTTACTGAATAAGGTAGATGGTTGATTGGAATGATTTTTTGTATTATTAAGATATTTCTTTATTGGTTTAGCTAATCATGCTTTAAATTCTTTTGGTTTTCGCAAATATCAGTTTGAATAAATATTAGGTTGGTAAAAGATTTGTTGGAATACATTACGTATTATATTAGATGTTTGTTGGGTTGAAATGCATGTTGTTTATGGGTGTCGAAAATGTTTGAGAATCTTTCGAATATATACAAGGGGTAATTGTTGAAATTACAGATGAAACTATGCTAAATTTTTATAAAACCTTTTAGTCAAGGGTTTAGATTTCTTTTTATTTCCTACAGTGGTTGAGAGGACTATGAGTAAGGTTAGTAATACTCTCGGCTTAGGACAGTTCATAATCTAGGGGTGTTACATAAATTGCAAATAGGGAAACTCAAGCAAAAAGACAGCTGAAGGGATTAGTGAAAATTTGCTAAGTTCCAAAAATTGAACACTGTAAAGCAGAATGTTGAGTCATTTAGCTATCATGGTAAGAAATCAACAAAAGTTCCAAGGTGATGCCATGTCAGATGCGTCTTTTCATAAAGCTACCAAAAATGCTAGTCAACTACACATTGCCTCTAGCAATGAGAACCCTTTAAACATGCTKATGAGTCATTTGAAGTGTTCAGGAAAGCAAAAAGTCAGAGGAACGATGAAGATAAGTTTCAACCCATTTCAACTAATATGACTCTTCATCCTCCCACATCAAAACCTAGACGACTATTGATTAAGGGTTTTCTATCTGATATAAAAGCGAACACTTGATTCAACTTCCTCATCGTGTCTATCTGTACTTCTCTCTCTCTCTCTCTCATATAAAACAGAAATCATACCTCTATCCGTTCTCTCAAAACTTGAAAATGGTGAAGAAATTGGTCACGGCAACGAAGAAGAAGGAACTGCTACCTAGGTTTACATCAAAAGAGGCTAAATCGTTCTATGATGAAACATACAACAAGAAACAATCCTCCTTAAGAAAATATTTATTTTATAAAATAGCCTATTAAGTTAGTGTGGGTAATGAAATAAGGAAATCGAACACCACAAATGGCAACTTTTGTTGGCACCCTGACGATTCGGTGGTTACCCACGTAAGAGAGTTTTAGACCAACTTTGCATCTTTGAAGGATGGTTTAGCATAAGTGAGAGGGTTTCATTCAATGTGAGCATGAAGTTAAGTTGGACTATGAAAAGTTTGTGTTGAACATCAGAGAGGAGGAAGATGATAAAGTACTGACAACCTAACTATTGAGGGGGCAAAGTGGACAATTTAATCCACTGGAGCAAAGACAGTGTTCTGGACTTCACTGATTTCATTAGCAAAGATTTCTTATCATTTTTTGAAATCTCATATTTTACCTACTAAACACAACCACTCTATTTCAAACAAGAGAATGTTATTGTTTTACTATATTTTGATCAGGAAGAACAAAAATGTTGGAAGGTTGATATACTTTGAGATCCACAACTATATGGAAAAAAAGGAAGAAAAACACTTTTCTCTTCCCTAATTAACTTGTTGTGTCATGAGATTGGGGTTACGTTTTACCCAAATAAGGAGGGGATATAGAACACTTGTGAGTAGGAAGTAAAACATTTCAGCATCAAAAGTGTTGATGAAAATGAATCAAAAGAGGAATAAGAGGTTGAGAAAGAGGAAGAGATTGTTATGAAGTAGGAAGAAGGGGAGCAAGGCAGTGAGATGGTAGAGATGAAAGCTGTAATACCCGAAATTTTACTTTTATTAATTTTATTTGATCGCGTGAATTTGTTACCAACTAGGGTTGGATAATTTGCTATGTCATTAATATTTTTATTGTACATTTAATAAGTACTGGATTGCTTCGTCAAGCGCTTSGAGCAGAAAGAGAGAGGAAAGGAGAGGAGAAGAGAGAAGAGGCCATGACGAGCGACATTGAGCAGATAGATTGAGCTGATTCCGGGTATTACAGCTTGTTGGGCTGATTCATTTTCATTCGTAAAACTAGATTTTTAACGAAAGAAAAAATCCATAGAATTAAATTTAATGGACGGGATTGGTTATGGAATGAGAAGGCCCAAAAGATTTGGGTTAGGGCACAAGTTTTACAAAAAAAAAAAAAGAAAAAAAGAAAAAAAGGAAAAAAGGGAAAACCCTAAATCTTCTTTTTCCTCCACAAACTCTAGCCGCTGCCGCCCCATTCCCAGAATTTTTGCCATTGCACTCGCTGCCTCCTTTCTCAATCTATCTGCTCAATGCCACTCGTCATGGCCTCTCCTCTCCTCTCCTCTCCTCTCTCTTTCTGCTCCAAGAGCTTGGTGAAGCTCACAACCCTCGCTATTGTTTGGATTTGTTTGTCCGCAGTTGTTGTCGGTCCAGATTCGTCCCTTCCACGCCTATGCTTGAAGGACGCCGCTCGCCACACCACATTCCGAAATCTCTGTTCTCTATTGTGCGCCACCATTGACTCCGTGACTTAGCAGGACGAATGGCTATCGCTGCGAAGTACTGGGTCTTCATCGCGACCCCTGCTGCCTAGGCCACCGCTGTTGATCCCTGCGATCCCTGCTGCCCAAATCTGTCTCCCTCTGCCCTCCTTGCCATCACCGCTTCTCGCACCAAGGTCTGATTTGTGCATCAGAATCGCGACTGCTCGGGGAAGCCTTACCGCGCAACCATTGTTCACTGCTTGGCTGTCTCCCTCTGCCCTCAATCCTTGCTAGCATGCGCTCGGATCAATCCGGTCTAAAGTCGATGCTAGTGCAAAGCTCCCAGATCCGCGCGTCTTACCCGCTGCTCGGATGCTCGATCGCGCGGCCAGCCATTCTGTTTTGCCTCCTGTCYGTCATCACTCAGCCAGATCTGCCATCTTCTTCTTCTCTGCTTGARCGGATCCATTTGTCACAGAAACCAGCATAAGCATGGCAGTTGAATCGTCAGTTTGCTGTCGCTGGTTTCTTCATCCCACCAGCTAAACTCCTCGTGCTGTTCTACTTGTCGCCGGAAGCCTTGTCGGAAACAAGTCCGTTGGAGGTTATTGCTAGTCTAACAAACGCCTAGCAACCAGATGCCCAGCAAGAGCCCAGGTGCCTAGCAGCTGCCCAGATGCCCAGGCGACCAGGCCCCTTGCGAGACCTGGGCTGTTGCGAATGCGCTGCCTGAGCACATGCCCGGGGCGCAATGCCACTTTCACGACACTTGGAGTTTATTGATTTAAAGGTGAAACATTACTATTGGGTATTGAGAATTTATAACCTATGTAATTATGTTCTAAAGCGAAATTTTGCGAGAACATAGATTAGATTTAATATCCYAGCTAAGGAGTTTAAATTATACCTTTAAAAACGTGATAATTGGTGATATGAGAATTAAGTATGAAATAAAAATTGGCAAATGACATTCATGGAATTGACATTTAATATCTAAGCTTGGATCGTACTAAATGGACTTTCCCTCTGTAATCACAATTAGGTCATTTTCGAGCGCATTGACTTTGAGAACGGTCAAGGGATTTCACTTTCGCAATTTAAATAAAAACCTTTAATGTAAAGGACTACATGTAATTAAATTCTCACATTTCGTTAACGTATATGTATCGATGCCTTTAAATTCCTTTTAGGAAAATTGAATAAGTTGTATATGAGTTCTATATAAGTGAATCCCCATCCCCGCCTACCTCTTTCGTTGTGTGTTATGTGGTGGTTGTATTGAAATGTGTTGAGACTGTGTTGAATGTTTTCACTTGTTTTATATTTTGTACGGTTATTATATTGAACAGTATTTTAATACAGTGTTATGTATTTCATGTCATGAGCATGTAGTTATAATATTCTACATCATTCCTGGCATAAGCCATTCATACATTTAGAAAGCGAATGGTTTTGGAAATGAATTTTGAAAGAGAATGAAATTTTATAAATGTATTATGTTCAGGAAAATGTTAAGATTTTTGAAAAGGAGCGTAAACCTAGTCATGAAAGATGTGAGTGGGAAATGCGGTGTGGGGAACCGGCGCACCTGACCTGATCCTCTTGGAGGGTAGGGAGATGCAATGTTCACCTCTTGGAGTTGAAAAGATGAAAGGAAAACTTAAAGGAATGTTTACCGCTTTGCGTTCCAAAGAATAATGGCCCATTGTAGAGCTGAATGGCTAGGCGTTACTCTCAGTGAGCTCATGACTGTAATGAAATGGAAAAGTTTTATAAAGTTCTTACATTTTCAAAGGAAAAATTTTATGAAAAAGTTATGAAATGGAAATGTTTAGAAAGTTTTCATTGAGAAAGTGAAATTGTAGTTTTGAAGAATTGAATTATATATTCATAAGCCAAAGTAGGATAGATACAGACTATGCACTGTCCTAACTAATACAAAGAAAGAATAACTATTACAAGGAAACTATATTTGATAGAATATCTACTACATGGAAACTATATATTGCATTATATATATATCTAATTTGATACACTACCATAATCTACACTCCCCCTCAAGTTGGTACATAAATAT
This sequence comes from Rhazya stricta, assembly GCA_001752375.1. NCBI lineage: Eukaryota > Viridiplantae > Streptophyta > Magnoliopsida > Gentianales > Apocynaceae > Rhazya > Rhazya stricta. Next base: position 706,991 of record MEJB01000022.1, on the reverse strand, counting down.
CATACGTGCCCAACTTGTTCACAAGACAATCAAATGTAAGCTTAAACAATCCCTTYGTCAAGATATCTATAGTTTGATCCTCAGATTTGATGAAGGGGATGCAAATAATTCTTGACTCAAGCTTCTCCTTTATGAAATATCTATCAATCTCTGCATGTTTGGTCCTATCATGTTGGACAGGATTATACGCAATACTTATAGTAGCTTTGTTGTCACAGAACAATTTCATAGATAGATTAATTTCCACTTTCAGTTCTTGGAATACACGTTTAATCCATAAGATTTCACATACCCCATTAGCCATTGCTCTGTATTCTACCTTTGCACTGCTCCAAGCTACTACATCTTGTTTTTTTACTTCGCCAAGTGACCAAGTTCTCCCCACACATATGTACAATATCCAGAAGTTGACTTTCTATCTATGATAGAACCAGCCCAATCAGTGTCTATAAAGGCTGATACACTTCTGTCGTCACTCTTTTTAAATAAGAGACCTTGGCCTGGACAATATTTTAAATATCTTAAAATTCTATAAGCTGCTTCGAGATGCTCTTCAAACGATTGATGCATGAACTGACTTACCATGCTTACATCAAATGCAATATCAGTTCGTGTGTGGGATAAGTAAGTTAACCTTCCAACAAGCCTCTAATATCGTTGAACATCTACTAATGTTCCATGTTTGGCTTCTCCAAGTTTTTTATTTGGATCGATTGGAGTATCAATTGGGCGACATCCACTCATTCCTGAATCATTAAACAGATCTATGATGTACTTACATTGTGAAACCATAATTCCTTGCTTTGACCATGCAACCTCCATGGCTAAAAAATATTTCATCTCTCCCAGGTCCTTTACTTCAAATTCTAAGAAAAGTTTATCTCTCATGTTGTCTAGCTCTTCATAATCATCTCCGCTTAGGAGGATGTTTTCAACATAGAGAATTAAGACAACAATTTTTTCTTGGTTGAATGGTGAATGAACATTGTATGATCAGATTCAACTTGTGTAGCCATGATTTTTCACCACTTGAGCAAAACTTTCAAACCATGCTCGTGGTGATTGTTTGAGGCCATACAATGCCTTCTCTGCAAATTTTTGTCCCAAATAGTTGTTCAAAATCTAGTGGGAGTAACATGTAGATTTCTTCCTCTAACCTTCCATTCAAGAACTCATTTTTCACATCAAATTAGCGTAGAGGCCAATCTAAATTAGCTGCAATAGACAACAAAATTCGAATTGTGATAAGTTTAGCCACAGGAGCAAACGTTTTAGTATATTCTATGCCATAGGTTTGTGTAAACCCCTTGGCCACTAATCGAGCTTTATGCCTAGCAAGAGAACCATCGGCTTTAAACTTTGGTGTAAATACCTATTTACAAACAACCATGGGAGTGTTCTTTGGAACATCTTCAAGTCTCCATGTCTYATTTCGCTCAAGGGCACTCATCTCTTCCAAAACAGCCTTTCTACACTCGGAAACTCTTAGAGCTTCATGTATATTGTTAGGAATCTGAACAACTGAAACATTAGATGTGAAAGCAGCAAAGGAGGATGAGAGCTTCGAGAATGACATATAGTGTGACATGGGATATTTCACACAAGACCGTCTCTCTTTTCTCAAGGCTATTGAAAGATCTAGATCTATTGTTTCAATATTGGAGTTCAATTGAGAAGGAATAGGTCCAGAAGACTTACTAGAATTAGTTTCCAACCTTAGTTGCGATTCAGGACATGATAGGGTCGTAGTGTCTTTAGAATCTAACTGAGGGGCTTTCTTTTCATAAATCTACTTGCTGCCTACATATCAACCATTTCTTTTTCCAGTGGTTGTAAAGATTTATTAGTGACAACAGGTTCAATTATTTCTGCCTGATTTGGAAGATGACTAATGATTCCTGGATTCTCCTTCATATTACTCTCATCTATTTGTTTTGTTATTTGATTTTCTCTATAAAAATCAGAATTGAAAAAACCTAAATCCAAGTCTAATAAACCATCATCTCTCTTGTTTGTAATACACTTGAGGTTATAATGAGGATTTAACTGGTTCAAATCTTCACTCATATTCTCTCCTGGAATATTTGAATAAAGAATGAACTATTTTCAAAAAGTTAACATCCATGGAAACAAACATTCTTTTTAGGTTTGGATCAAAACACTTGTACCCTTTTTGATGTGGAGCAATATCCCAGAAACACACATTTTTGCGCCTTAGGATCGAGTTTACTAGCATTCCTGTTTGGGTTCTTGATGAACATAATACAACCAAAAATCTTAAGTGACATGTCACTAAACAACCTAGATTTTGGAAAGGACTCTTGAAGAACATTAATAGGTGTTTGATACTTCAAAACTCTGGATGGTAATCTATTCATCAAGTATACAGCATGTAAAACAGCCTCACACCAAAGATATTTCGGAACCTTATTGGAAAAGAGTAGAGCATGACTTATCTCAAGTAGATGTCTATTCTTCCTTTCAACTATGTCGTTTTGTTGGAGGTGTAATTACATGAACTTTGCTGAATAATCCCTTTATCTTTAAGAAAATTTCCTAGGATTTGTGCAAAGTACTCACGACCATTGTCACTTTTGATTTTGGACCATTTGATAAAAGGTTTTGAAAATAGTTTCCACTTCAAATTTTTCTTTAACAAATACACCCAACTTACTCTAGTGTGATCATCAATAAAAGTAACAAACCAATGCTTCCCAAAACACGTAGATACCTGTGAAGGCCTACAAAAGCTGCTGTGAACAAGTGCAAATAGCTTGGAAGGGGTATAAATACGTGGATGATATGTGTTGCTATGGTCTTTTGACAAAACACATATTTCACACTAAAACAAGGAAGGATTTTTATTTCAAAACATATRTAGAAACAAGTGTTTTAAATAATGAAAATTGCATGTCGTAGTCTAAAGTGCCGCAAATAAATCTCATCATCACTAAAATTAGAAGCAATCTGCAGGCAGGTTTTCTGGCTGGCCTCCTTATTCGAGTACGTCCACTCATCAAGAAGATAAAGACCATCAGACTCCTTAGCATTGCCAATCATTAATCTCGAGGCTGAATCCTGAAAATCACAGTAAGAGGAGAAAACGTTGGCTGAGCAATTAAGAGTAGAAGTTAACTTGCTAATAGAAATAAGATTGCAACATAATTTTGGCACATGAAAGACATCAAACAATGTTATGAGGGGTGACAACTTTATGCCACCTATGCCTACAATTGTAGAAAATGAACCATCTGCAACACAAACACGACGATTACCTACACATGGTTTATAGGAAAAGAAAAAACTAGAACAACTAGTCATATGATTAGTTGTCTTGGAATCAATAATCCAGGTGATCTTAGGCTTGACACATGTTAAGGATTGGTAATGATGTTGATTACCATTTTGGACAAGAGATCATGAAGATTTATCATGAGATGATTGTAACAGATTCAAGAGTTGCTCTATTTATTCCTTTGTGAATAGAGATTGCATAGAATTAACTTGGGCACCTTGAGAAACCTCAGCCACTATTTGAAGAGCTCTTTCAGATCGTAATGGCTTCCCACCAGATGGTTTCCCATGTATCTTCCAACAAGTTTCTCGAGTATGCCAAAATTTCTTACAAAAGTCACACCAAGGAATTGAGTAGCCATGAAGTTACAAGGGAGTTCTCTGAACACCATTTTAGATATCCAACTTCTTCTACCCTGGCTGCTTAGTTTCTCCTATTAAATGTCCTAATTTTCCTCTACCATCAATGGCCAACTTAACGGACTGAGACCATTCGAGATAGTTCCGATCATCCAATCGATAAGTAGTAATCTGCATCAATGAATGGGCAGAATCATAGGTGGATTCGGAGGACCAGGTGGAACAGAAGGGTTAAGGTTAAAGGTGTTGTTGGTTATGTCTTCAATAACTTTTGTGGTGGTTCTGGAATTCAAATCTTCAGCCATCTTGTCAAGGGTTTAAGAATTTAGGCTCTGATACCATGTAATTTTGAAGAATTGAATTATATATTCATAAGCCAAAGTAGGCTATTAAATAGATACAGACTATGCACTACRCTAACTAATACAAAGAAAGAATAACTATTACAAGGAAACTATGTATTGCAGTATATACATATATCTAATTTGATATATTACCATAATCTGCAGAGATCTTATAATTCATGACATGTAGAGCATATTCATGCATTCATGCATGAGATTTGCGTATTGAGCTTTATAGCTCATTCCATTTCCCTCACTCGGCATTTCAAGTGATGTTTAGCTAGATGGTGCGTGGAGGTCGCTTGTAGGCAAGCCATGATACCTTGAAGCATTTTCTAAATAAATTTTACTAAGTAAGATAGAATGGATTTGTCTGTTGTTAAGATAGTTCTTATTTGGTTTAGTTGATAGTGCTTTAAATCCTTTTGTTTATAGAATGGATTTGTCTGTTATTAAGATAGTTCTTATTTGGTTTAGTTGATAGTGCTTTAAATCCTTTTGTTTTCCACAAGTTCAGTTTTGATAAATGCCAGATTGATAAAAGATCTGTGGGAATACAATACTTATCATGTTGGATGTTTATTGCATTGGAATGCATGTTTTTTTATGGGTGTTGAAATGTTTGAGAACCTTTTGAATGTATAAAAGGAGTGGCTATTGAAATTATAGAGGAAACTTTGCTGAAATTTTTATAAATCTCTTTTCTATTTTAAATTTCAAAATTTTTATTATTTCAAAATTTTTCGCAAATTCATATCAGTGAATAAATGGTCACATTCTCGGGTTAGGATAAAGTTTCTTAATCTGGGGGTGTTACAAAAGCGTTGCTYGATATGATCCAACAAAACTAGGCCAACTTGTAGGGAAAAATAGCTAAGTTCTATGAGTATGTGGAAAGCCGAGACTATGTGAACAGGCTCAACATGCTCCAGGCTTCCAAAAACTAAAGTATGTTAACCAACCCAAGCTCCCCAAGTCTAAGGATAATGAGGATACTGAAGATGTGAATATTATCATTGACGTAGTCGAGCAGTCTAGTGGGACCTGCAGTTGAGCATTCTGATTTAGCGACTGATGAGGGATTTGAGCTTGTTGAACTATTTTAATTGTTTTCTAGGATGCTAAAACACCCCGCTAACTTGATGATGATAGGGCTTCAGTTTAAGTATATTTTAGGAATAGTAAAGTTTTTATCGCTTCTAAGTTTTCTTTCGAGTATAGCTAAGTAAGTTAGGATGTTGTTTTCTTTCGTGTGAATTTTATGAAGGGCTTTTGATGTTCTAATCCATGTTCCTAACGCTTGTATTGCTCTCCCACAACCCCGTTTTCATGGTTTAGGCTGCTCCCATTTCGCTCGCTACTATTACGGGAATCGCTTTTGCTTTCTTTTCCTCTGGCTACTTAGATGTCTCAGTTTGCCAGGTTATCTCTTGCCTGCCCATGGATTTAGCAGCAGTTCGAAAGGTTGCCCTATTTGGGAATTTCTAGATCTATGCTTATTTTGAGTTTTGCTATGTCATTAGCTAATTTTCTATTGGTATAACTAAGAGTTAGAATGCTGCTTAGTGTCATTTAATGATCCATTGTTCTACATCAATTAGCTATTTGAGAATTATTAATGACACATTTAATACTACATCAAAAGTGGCTCATCTCTCACTTTTGATTTCTATATAAAAGTTTTGATCTTGATTTTTGATTGGCTAAATTAGGGTTTGAGGATTTGGATTAAACTTGGAAATGTTTTGTGTTGTGATTTAACAAGTAACTTTAATTGATAAGACAAAATAAATTTTAAACTATGTTTGAGAGAAATGAGTTTCAAAAAGCACTAAATAATTGATTACTTGATACAAGAATCCCAGCAAGTGTACTAGATTGTATCGGGTAACATTGCCGGCAATTAACACTCTAATCAAGACCACCTCATCATCCAAAAATTCTATGTCCCTATAACACCCCCAGATCAGAAACTACCCTAATCCAGGAATATCACCGACTTAATTCTCATATATTTAAAATTTCAAAGGAAGCTTTTGACAATAAAGYAATAAAATTTCAATGCTCAATAAGTTCATACATAAATTAAAAAAAATTAATTGACAGAAAGACTCTTGGGTATCAAAACCTACTCCCAAACGATCTCCACACACCATCTAGTTAATCGTCACTTGAAACGTAAAATAAAGAAATATAGGGTGAGCTACTAAGCTCAGTAAGCAAATCCCATGCATGAATGCATGAACAATGCCCTATATGTCATGAGTTATAAAACTTCACTTTCTCAATAAAAGCTTTCTAAAACATTTCCATTTCATAAACTTTCTCATAAAAACTTTCCTTTCAAAATGTAAGAACTTTTCAAACATTTCCATTCCTTTAAAGTCATGAGCTCACTTGGTGTAATGCCTAGCCATTAAGCTTGCATTGAGCCATTATTCTTTGGAACCCGATTACATTTCTATATGTAGAACCGCAAAGCAGTTAACATTCCTTTACTTTTCCTTTCATCTTTTCACCTCCAAAGAGGTGAACATTACATTTTCCTACCCTCCCAGAGAGTCGGTTTGGGTGCTCGGGTCCCTCACACCCCATTTCCCACTCACATCTTTCATGGCTAGGTTTTACACCCCTTTTTCCAAATCCTTAACGTTTGGAAATTATTCATCATAAATATAACATCTTTGAAAACTCCATTCCTCAAAACATTTGCTTTTCCAAATTTCATTCTTTAAAAACATTTCCTTTCTTGAATGTATGATTATGTCCATACAAGAGAATATGCAACTACTACAATCTATATGCTCGTGGACCATATGAATCCTTAACTTAAAATTTCTAACATGTCAATGAGTAAGAAAATTCACATATTGGAAGTAATATCACATTATAACACATAAGAGCAATTATCAATTCACATTCATTTCACATAAGAAGATTCAATCGCAATAACAACACACTTGCATCATCACTAAATGAGAATGTCGGAATTTACTTACATAGAACTCAGATTTAATACACATTTAATTCACCTAAGAGCAATTTAATTAGAACAACAACACATAAACGTTAATGAGAATGTGAGAATTTACTTACATAAAACTCAGATTCAATACACATTCAATTCACCGAAGAGCAATTTAATTATAACAATAACACATATACGTTAATGAGAATGTGAGAATTTACTTACATAGAACTCAGATTCAATACATATTCAATTCACCTAAGAGCAATTTAATTATATTCACAACACATATACGTTAATGAGAATGTGAGAATTTACTTACATAGAACTCAGATTCAATACATATTCAATTCACCTAAGAGCAATTTAATTATAACAACAACACATATACGTTAATGAGAATGTGAGAATTTACTTATATAGTCCTTAGTAAATTTGTTTACTTTCGCTAGCGGGGTGCCTTGGTTGTCCACAATGTTAACGTGCCACATTATCCTAATATTATTACACAAAGAATATTCATCTAAAACTTGTTTAACCAAACACATTCATTTAATACAGGCGTATACCGTTAATACCTTCAGCGTTTTTCCTATAGTGACCTTAAGCAATAATTTCTCAAGATGAATTTCATGTCAATAAAAATCGAACTACTAATAGTACAATTTAATTTCATGACTCCTAATTTATTCTTAAAATAACAATAATAATCACAATCACAATATACATTATTTTATCATACAACCCTAAATTTCATCCTAAATTATATTCCAATATATTTCTAGAATTATATCCTCCTTTTACTTAATCGTACTAACTTAAATTTCAATTAAACATATTCCATATTTATCCTTAATTATTATTACATAATATAAGACCTAGGCCATTCGGTTAATTTAAATAAAGAAACTAAGGATTCACTCGAATCCCGAACCTTAGGTGTGGTATTGAGTCTAAGATGTAATGGTGTCAATCATGCTCAGGAAAGAAATACGCTTCGGCATGTGAATGGCGGTCTTGGTCGCACAAATGCTGCGCGTGCGCTACTGGCTCGAGTGGACGACACACAGTGCTTGGTCAACTACTCGCCTGGTCGTCGGGCGCCTGGTTGCCTGCGCGCCTAGTCACTTGACGAGAACGGAGGAGATGGAATGGCGTTAGGCATCGGTCGAGAAGAGGAGAGAGAGAGAAAGAGGGTAGAAAGGCCGGTATCGGTGAGGACAAAGGGAAGAGGTGCCGGTTGGTGGTGGCTATGGTTAGGAGMTTTAGGTTTAGGGTTTTTTTGGGGAAAAAGATGAATAGTAATCTTCATCGTTAAATAGWTTTTTTTATTTTTCCCTAATTAAAATTTCTTCGTGGGCCATTCTTATTACTTAACCACTATGCCTAACTAAATTAAAATCTATTAACTTTCTTCTGGCCCAAAATCGAACTCCAAATTCGATTTTAGATTTGAATAAGAAGAGGACGGACTCTAACGGYTRAAGTCTAAATTAATTAACCAAGACTTCTAATTAAAGTAAAGTAATAAAATCTCACCTTAAAATAAACATACTCACATATTAATGCATAGCAAATAATAAATTAATAAAATAATTATTTATTTCTGATTGGCTCATCAAACATTACGACTTCCAAGTCCTTTCGCCGTAAATTAATTAATTTACTAACAATTATGAATATGATCTAATTAGTGGATTAGAACATAAATTATCTATTTATATATATATATATATATAAAGTTCAAAAGGAAAAACAGAAACTAAATTTCGGGTATTATAGTCTCTATACACAAATTTTTGAAATGAGAGCTAATTGGGAGAGAATGATTTGTGTGGCATCTAATTCCATCACACTAGCTCTCCAAGCATTGTTATTCCTTTCAGTAGGCCATTAGAAGCCCGTCAAGATCATCTRTTCAAATAACTCTCAAGACTCTTGAGGTGGCTTCCTCATTATACTTCCCCCACTAGCGACATCTATCATAAACCTAGATGGCCCACGCATCCTATTATACAAGGACAAGGAATAGTGAGGATGCCTTTTCAAATAATCTTTAGATCTCTCCCAATCCTCACTCAAAGACTCTCCACTATCTTGAAAAAAATTTGTGATATCATTCCTAAACTTCATAGTTTTGGAAGGTGGGAAGTACTTATGGAGAGAGGTGGAGGCTAATTGTTCTGATGTAGTGATGGAGCCAGAGGGGAGGGGGTCTATCTAAGCTTTGGGTTTGTCCTTAAGTGAGAAGGGAAAGAGTCTCAACCTAATGTCATCATCACTAACACCATTTGCTTGAGAGTATCACAAATCTCTAAGAAGTTAGAGATGTGAGAATTAGGGTCCTTACTAGACAAATTATAGAATTGCATACTTTGTTGGTTCATTTGAAAAACCACGTGTTTGATCTCAAAGTTGTTCACAACTACTCCTGGTTTAGTGATGGTGGGATCTGTCCCTCCCGCTGTTGGAATGACACAATTCCTAAGGGTTTTAACCCTCTTCTCATTCCCTTGATCATCCATATTCTTAGAATTATCAAATTCCAATTCCTCCTCCTTATTTTGACTATTATCTCCAAAATCAACAATTACTCTTTCTCCTACCCTGGGCTTTCCCTCTCTAACATGTTTCCTATTGTCTCTAAGAATAGTAACAAGGTCCTTGGTATTTGTCTCTAAAAGAATGTTGGAAGATCTAGTACGCATCAAGACAAGGAAAATACATAATTCAAAGCAAAATATCCAAACAAGTAGGAACAAATAAAAACAAAAACAAACAAAGAAATTGTCTAATATCAAGGCAATTCAACAATTGTATGATATCAATAAAAAATTCCTAGCAACAGTACCAAAAAATTGATGCTCACAAACATGATCTATTCTAATCCTAGCAAGTATACTAATGTCAAAAAGTATACAGGAAGTAAGTCAAGTTCGATCCCATAAGGATTTCTAATCAAGTATCAAAAATACTGAAATTTCCTCATTTGAACTGCCAAAAGTGATTGAATTAGACTAATAATTAGAAATAAAGAAGTAATCTAAAAGGTTCAATTATGAAATTTAATTGCCTAAATCCAAAAAGATCTAATGTGATTAAATATGTTGGTTAGGGTATTTATCCAAATTGTTCGTATAATCAGCTAAATTAATCGCCCCTTAGTTGACCTAATRCCCAAGTCTAATCTAATTGTTAATGGTAGAATTTCCTAAATTAGGTTCAACCCAATTCTTTGGCATAAAAACTATAATTCCAATTAACTAAAGACATATTCCTATGTGAGTTAGATTAATCAAAATTGTATTAATGAACTAAGGAATTCTCCAATTTCACTAACCAAGGTTAATTACTATTGAAAACTATCCAAAAGAAACCAATTCTAACCCTAGCCGGTTTAATACAAAAGGGTCACCTCCCAGTCCTTTTTAATTGATTATGAAATTGATTTGTAGGTAGCTAATCCACAAAAAGTATTAAGAAAGCCATAATGATAATAAAGAGCTCAAACTAGATTGGGAATTAAAACTAAAGGCACAATAGAGTTTAAACCATTACAAAGAAATCATCTTTTCAAATAACCCTAACCAACATAAAACACCAATTACTGAATAGAATGATTTGCTGACCCATTTTCTATACCAACTTCGTCTTTGTAACTTGTTTTCAAAAATATAAGCATAGGTCTTCTAGTTAACTACACTAAATTTTAGAAGATTAGTCTTGTTCTTGTCATTTTTCTTTGCCAAGTGTAATCAACAAAACTTGCTCAATGTGATAATTAGGACTATATTTTAAACAGACTTTTGTGATAAAATTCCATATTAAAAAACAAAGCTTGTCCGAAGAAAATCAAATTTTATAACAGAGTTCATAGCAGGTTGCCAACTATTTTGCCTAATGGCCTCCAAGTAATTTGAGTTCAAAACTCCAGTTAAACAATTCAAATTAAGCAAGGGGCCATAAATCAATTCCCAATATTCTAATTAAAACCAAGCAATGACCATTGATAAAGTAGGGCATGCTATAAATTGAGAAGGAAAAGGAGAAGAAGAGAGTTGAAGAGAGAATAATATACTGATTGTCATTGCCTTAATATGAGCCAAAGGCCTATACTTATAGAGGTTAAACCCTAGGGCTTTAGGGTTCAAGGATAGGAAAGTCATTCACCAATAAGTTTTTTCAACACTCCCTCTTGAATGACTAACCTATAATATAATTGCCTCATAAATCTTGTTTGGGAGAAATTCCAGTGAAAAAAACTAAACTAAACTAAGAAAAAGAATACAATTGATATTGGAGTAATAGTTGCTGCCTCGTGAAAACCTTGTCAAGAAAACCCAGTGGAACAAAACAGAATGAAGGAAAGAGAGTACAGCTACACCCCCTCATATAGATGATCGCTGATTGTTTTTATTTGATGCATTCCAATATGATAAATCAGTATAAATATCTTTCTTAGATCTTTCATCTCAAATTCATTTAATGTAATCTGCACTTTTGTTGAGCTTTTCAGGAATCTCAATTAAATTTAAATCAATATAAACTGCGACAATTGCGAGTCCAATATATGTTTTCTTTGTGAAAACACAAGGGTAGACATCTTTCTTTTTATATCCCTCATTCAACAAATATTCGCTAAGACAATTATATTAAATACGCCTAGATTATTTAAATCCATGCAAGGTTTTTTGTAATTTGATGGATTGATTTCTCAAGTAAATATTTTGGACAAATCAAATCCTTCATGATTTTCATGTATTATTCATTGACTACTGATCTAGATAAATAAAAGTAACTATATCTATCAAAGCATATCAAGGTTTTCATGTATTTCTAAGTTCTACAAAATATTTGTATGTAATTATATTCAGTGCAAGTGAATATATTTTCATATAGTCAGTACATTGTCTTTGTGGAAAAATCTCGAATTTCAGTCATATTTTACATCTTACAACTTCATTATTGTTATCTCTTTTTCGCATATAAATACATATTCGCAGTTAACTGATTTTACACCTCTTAGTGTTCAGACTACAGGTCCAAGAAACCTCACATTTCAAAAATGAGTTCTAGTTATAACTCAATTGCATCTGTCCATCTTAACTAATCATGTCTATATTGACATTGTTAATTGATTTTTGTTCAAAATTCTCATTATCACTTATGGTATCAAGAACTCTCTACATTACTTTGAGGGACTTGAACCTCTTTATCAATATCTCTTGGCTATCTTTATTTGATTTCTAAATATGGTCATTTTGATCATATAATTCCCGATTTTTATCTTTAGAACCAAGAGGTTGGTCATGCTTTGGCATACTTTAGAATCAAGAGGTTGGTTTTATTTCTAACAATCTTTAGAATCAATACCATATTTTTGGCATGTCTTAATGTCTTAAAATCATTACCACACTTCTAATGTGTTTTATAATTACTAGCTAGTATATCAGTAGTTTGTCCTATTGGGACTTCCACCTTGATGAAAACAATTATTGATTATAAATGTGATTTTTTTAATTCTTGATGGATTAGTTCAAGCATTAGGCACGTCAATTTGCTACCTTTTTTTTTTTTTTTTTTGGCAAATGAATAATCTTTGAGCTTTTAATTCACTAGCTCGTAACGCCAATTTAAGAAGAGAGAACCTACAATAACTAGTTGGCCCTATACGTATTACTGTTGCTTCATAGAATATTAGGATCATAAGTAAACTTCTTATTTACGAGATYATGCACTTCTAGTGCATTAATCTTTGGTATAAGATAATCTCGAGAAAATAGACACTAGTTTTTCCAATGTGAGACTGTAGGGATGATACATAAATATTTGAACTGCTTTTTTTATTGTCTCAATATGCTAATACCCTTTTCAGTGGATATACTTGATACTTAATAAATCTTTTATGGAGCAATGGCAAACGTTTTGTGGTTGTTTATGGAGGGCTTTGTCTAAGTGATTATTTGTTGAGTAAAACATAATCTAGTAAAATATGTAGCTTGTTTACGGATGGCTTTGGACAATTGAATTGATGTTTCTTTTTTAAGTTATCATATATTAGTTATAGCATGTTTGTCAAAGATTTTAACGTGGACATTGTAGTAATTGGATATGAATATTGTAAATATGTTTGGACTTGAATTGTATAAATCTTTTGATTTTGAGCTACTTAAATGTGTTTGACTTTCATAATTGTTTTCAACGATATTTATATATCAAATGTTATTTGGTAGAACAAATTTGGATAGTACTTTCTAGGGAAGGAAAGAAATAAAATAAAATAAAATAAAGACCTATAACATTGCTCTTACAAGTGTAGTAATAGATAAACTCTATTATTTATGACAACTGAAAGCCTAGTATTAGACCACTTATCCTCACACATCAAAATTTATGTAGTAATAGAACTCTTATTCGGACACTACAAAGTGTGATAATAGATACCATTTTGTGCGGCTTGCAAGTGCAGTAATATATGCCTATGCTAGAAAAGAGCTTTACCTACGCAAGAGAGCATAGTAGTAGCTTATTTTTATCAAAGCTTCAATTAGTGATGCATAAAAGTGTGGTAAAAACCTATCCCCATGGCACTTTGCACCGCACTATTTTTAAGCTTGGTGAGACTCAAAGCGTGGGGATAGCCATCCTATAATGATGCTGTAGTGTATGAGCAAAATCTTATTTTTTAGTTAGGAATGACTCTTTTGATTTTGACTTTTGGTATCCTAAAATCGAGACCTTAGACTTACTTGGTAACACCGATGCCGACTTTGTCAAATGCAAAGTTGAACTTGAGAGTACTAGTGGTCATTGCCAATTGCTAGGACATTCTTACATATCTTGGTGTAGTACACAGGCTTGCATTTCCCTTTCAAAGGAGAAAGTCGAATACATAGCCACAAATAGTTGTTGTGCTCAAATTCTTTGGCTGAAACATACCCTACTTGATTTTGGTTTAGAATTCAAGGATATATCGATTCAATGTGACAACAATAGTGCTATAAACCTCACAAAAAATCCTATCCAACATTCTAGAATCAAACACATTGAGGTCAAACATACAGTGGCCAAAAGAGACATTTACTTAGAATTCATAGGCACAAATGATCAAATTGCTGATTTTTTTACCAAATCATTGGTCGAGGAGAGATTTTGCTATCCTAGATGATTACTGGGAAGTACTCAATTTCATGATTAGGAGTTTGTTGTACTATCACTTATTATCTTGCATATTCCACAAACTGGTTGTTATTATTTTGCTTCATTATGAGTGTTTATATTAGAGAATTGGCTTGTAGAAGGTTGTGTTTTGTATGAAAATCAAGCCTATAGAGGCAATGTACCATCTGCAGATGCCATCCATGAGTGGACAGTAGGGCCACAGACATAATCCATGGACAAAAAGTACCATCCTTGAGTCACAATTTAGGGCATGGATGCTCTTAAAATACTCTTTTCATCCGCAAACCCTTCATTTTCTATTCTTCCGACTGTCAAAAGTGGAAACATCTCTTCCAAAACTCCAATTTTCATCACTTTACTTCATCCAAATCCTCTCTACGTTCAGTAAATCCTATTCCTAATCATGCAATGGCAAGATCAAGAAGAGGTGGCAACACTACAAGAGCAAGGAATGACTCTATAAGAGGAAGAGACTCTACTTCTAGGGAAAGAGGACCAATAAGAGGATGAGGCAACAATGCATGGAAAGAGACGGATAATGGGTTGGTCATCCATTAACATGCACTAAATTCCTACAATTTCTTATTGGTAAACCAAAAGTTCTAGCACATGGTAAAAATATTTTTATCAATGGCTTTGGGGGCTTTGAATTGGTGATAGAATGATATAGGAATCAAAATTGGGAAACATTCTTACTTCGCAAACTTCTATTTATCCTCCACTAATCTTTCAATTCTGTGCAAATGCTCAATTTCATAAGGTATGGGAGATTGAACACTAGGATAAATGGTAGAGACATTGAGATTACATCTAATATGATCAATGTTTTTTTTTTCTTGATGTGCCAAATAGGGGAGTTACGTTTCAATCACAATTCAATGCTTGGCCTGAAGAAGATTTTGAATTTAGGCATTTTTTTGAGATCTTTCTTTGTGGTAGACCTATTAGAAACTCTCATTATGCCTTGTCTAGCCAATTCCCTATCCAACATTGGGTTCTATACTCCTTAATTAAGAATTGCATACTAATTTCGCAAGGCCATAGAACTAATATTGACTAATAGTGGCATCTTCCTAGCCTATAACCTTCCTATTGATAGGAGAATCCACTTAGACGACATCATATGATGGGAGATTAAGCAAACTAAGGATATAGTCTATAGGAGTTCACGATTACGGGCCTGTGTTCTCTCTTATATTCCATGACTTTGACATGTCTTTTGCTACATTATCCTCCATACCCTCAATTGATGCCATTCAAAGATCAAATCTTAGAAAAATGAGAATTTTAGAAGCTCAAGCTGAAGAGGAAGATTCAAGTGAAGATACACAAGAGTGCAAGTAGAAGAAAAACGACAAGAAGAAGAAGAATCAGTTGATGTCGGTCATGGAAATGAGATTAGAAGAAAATATGCAAATCATGGCAATGCACTAAGGCACATTAGGACTCAATTTACTTCAATTAGCCATTCTGAGTTCAGAGCAACCATGAATAGCCATTAGCAAACTATGTCCGAGTGTTTGGATGCATTTGCTACCCCGCTTTTTGAGCTACAAGCATAACTCTCAATATATATGAACCAATCATCTTCAATCAGTGCACCTAGAGATGGAGATGAAGATGAAGATGATAAGTACTCTGCTAGGATGTTTATAGCTTTTATAGTTTATGGCTTATGGCTTTTGTTACTTGATTTTTTATATTACTTCTTATGTTGTTTTGGAATTATGCTATTCATTTTGGATTCGGTTGGATGATGATTATATTCATTGAATTATGTTTCTTTACATAGATGATCATTTACCTTAGATGGTGATTGTTAATTGACAACTTCTTATTATGATCCTTATCACACGCAGTTTGTTTTGACATATGCACAGGCACATTTTTGTTGTATTTCACTGCTAGTAGACTGGATATTATATTTGTCATATGCTTATGTGCTCGTTTTCAATCTTATCTCGAAGAATCTCACTTCTGTGGTTAAACATATTCTTAGATACTAGAATGATTCTTTTGATTTTGGCGTTTGGTATCTTGGAACCATGACATTAGACTTAGTTGGTTATATCGATGCTGACTATGTCGGATGCAAAGTTGAATGTAAGAGTACTAGTGGGCATTGCCAACTCCTAGGATGTTTTCTTGTATCTGTATAGTAAGAACCAAGCTTGTGTTTCCCTTTTTGTAACACCCCCAGATTAGGAACCTTTATCCTAACCCAGGAATGTCACCATTTACTCACTGACACGAATTTGCGGAAGCTCAAAAGAATTTAAACCAAATAATAAATACTTAATACAACCATCTTAATCCATAACATTCATTTACATTAACCTCAGGCTATCTTGGTTTGCCCACAAGCGACCTCCTTGCAACATCTGGCCACACTTCACCTGAGATGCAAAATGAGAGAAATGGAATGAGCTAAAAAGCCCAGTAAGTAAACATGATGCATGAATGCATAAACATGTCTTACATGTCATGAAGTTATAAAATTTCACCTTTTTAAGTGAAAACTTTCTAAAACATTCCCTTTTGAAACTTTCTTTACAAAACCTTTCCTTAAAATTTACTTACAGTAAAACATTCCATTTCCTTTCATTCGTGAGCTCACTAAGTGTAACGCCTAGCCATTAGGCTGCAGTGGGCCATTTGTTCTTTAGAACCCGATTACATTCCTACCGGTAGTACTACAGAGCAGTTAACATTATTTCATCTCTTCACCTCCTCGAGGTAAATCATTACCTCCCTCTCAAAGGGTTGTTTCGGGTGCGTGGGTCCCCCACGCCCCATGTCCCACTCACACCCTCCGTGGTTAGGTTTACACTTCTTTCCAAAAACTTTAACATTTTTCTGAACACGTTACAATTTATAAAATACATTCCCTTTCAAAATTTCATTTCTTAAACCATTCACTTCTCAATATATGAATGACTCATGCCAGGAATAATGTAGAACACTAAGTACATGCCCATGACATGAAATGCATACCATTGTATATAACATATCATTCGACAAACAAGGGGTACAAGATATGAAATACGTATAAATAATTTCACACAATTAATACATCTCACAACACAATTCCATACCACCACCACATAACACAGAACACATATATATCAATGAGAATGAGAGAATTTATTTACCTGAAGTCCTTTATGTTAATGGTCTCTTATTTAAGCCYCAAATTGAAATCCTTCGACCATTTTCAATGTTAAGGCACTCGAAACGACCTAATTTTGATTATAGAAAGAAAGTCCATTTAGTACGACTGTCTCAACTTAGATATTTAGGTTTCTTCCAACAATGTTATTTGCCAATTATTAATCCATGCTAGTCCTCACATTACCAATTATCACGTCTTTTTAAGGGTACAATTTAAACTCCTTCATTCAGGTATTAAACTTAATTTATGTTCTCTATAATTTTATCTTAGGATATAATTTCGTAGGTCATAAATTTCAATATTAAATATTAATATTTCCACCTTTTTATGTCCACAAAGTCCAATTGCCTCGGGAAATGGTTTTGGGTTCTCAGGTACAATTTAAACTCCTTCAAGCGGCGCTCGCTAGCATCTGGGTGCCTGGGTGTCTAGGCATCGGGCGTCAAGGAGCTGGGCACTAGGTGCCTGGCACTGGGTGTTGGGCCCCCGCTGGTCTGGCGCTGGCACCTGGGCCTTGCTGCTATCCCTTGTTCCTGGCCGAAAACTCAGCTGACTGGCAATCACTCGACCACCGGCAGCAACCTCTCACCCGCACTCGTTGAGCACCAATAAGGGAGACGGCTGTTGCTTTCACCAACATCGGCAACAGAAACTCGCTGGAGCAACAATAGCGGCGACACGTAAGGAAGATCTGGATCGGTCGCTCGGCGTTTCTGGCGAGCAGATCGATTGAGCAGAGAAGAAGAAGAAGAAGAAGAAGAATGCAAATCTGGCTGAGCGACGACCGGCGGGAGGCAAGACAGAAAGGTTGGCTGCGCGGCAGGACATCCGAGCGGCAGCCAAGACGCACGAATCTGGGGGCTTCACGCCAGTGTCGACTTCAGACCGATCAATCCGAGCGCGAGCTAGCAAGGATCGAGGGCAGAGGAAGACAGATTTGGGCAGCTAGGAAAACTCCAATCGAGTCGCGTCCGTTAATGTCACAAGCTGTCTGAAATCTGGTACAGCAAGCGGCCTGCTGATCACACGCAGCGACGAGCAGCGGCCGCTTCATGTGTTGGCAGTGGGAAAAGGAGAGAGAAGAGGGAGAGAGGAGAAAGAGAAGGAAAGGCCGCGACGAGCGGCGTCGGGTAGGCAGAGGAGAAACGGCAGTGGCTGCGGTGAGAAGAGAAGAAGAAGAGGCGGGTAAGGTTTCGGAGTGGGCGGTAGCTATGGTTTTTCTAGGTGTGAGGGCGGCGGCGGCAATGGGGAGGAATATYAAGATGGTTTAGGGTTTCTTTTTTATTTTTTTATTTTTTATTTTTATTTTTTATTTTATTATTATTATTTTTTTTAACTTTGCCCCTAACCCAAATTTTTCGGGCCTTCCCATCCGTAACTAATCCAATTCATTAAATTAAATTTAACGGGCCTTACTTTCGATTAAAATCTAGTTTTCRGAACGAAAATGAATAAACCCAATGAGTGGAGCCTCTAACCAATCAAGGGTCCTAATCGAGCAAACGCGATAATTTCACACTTATTAACGTACAATTAAAACATTAACTACATAGAAAATTATCCAACCCTAGTTGGCATGCAGATTTCACACTATCATACAACAATCCATAAAAAGAAATCTTGAGTATTACAATACCCTACCCCATAAAATAAATTTCATCCTCGAAATTTAGAGTTTACTAGAAAGTTGTGGGTACTTAGTACGCATCTCGTTTGTTTCTTTTCTATGTTGCCTTTTAAGGGGCCATATAAATAGTAGCCTGATTACATATCAATCTTAAAAAAATATCTAGCACCTGAAGCTGATCAACGAATTATTGATCCTAGACAYTGGGTGCCTATTCATTATCGTCGCCTCGTCCAATTCTATACAATCTATACATAACCTCATAGACCCATCATTTTTCTTCACGAATAATACATGTGCAACCCATGGTGAAACTAGGTACGTAATCGTTAATTCCATTAGTAGGACTAGTTTTCCAACTAAACCTCTAAAATATTCTTGAAATATTAAAAGAACACTAGATACCCAGTGGTATTTTAACTTTTCTTGCAATAAATCACATTTTGACCTTTTATATTTTTAGAAGGTCCATAAACCCTATTTTATATATTGATAAGCTTACATACATCATCATTTCTTAAATTGCGCTAGGTCCAACCTACTATATTCATTCCTATGAATTCTAACTCCTTTCCTCAAAGCATCTTAATCTCCTCAATTACAATTAAAAATCAGATTAACTCCTTAAAGAAGAAAATTTAACAATCTCCAAAGAAAATAGAAATACAGCGCAATAAATCTTCTCATCAAAAGCCAAAACCACAAAAGTCAACATCGAAACCTTATAGTTCGAAATCAATCACAAATTTGTTCTTAATTCCCTTCAGCATCTTGGAATCAAAGCCACATACCATTTACCTCTCCTTATGGAAAAATACTTTATTTAAGAACTATCCCAACCAAAGTTAAACCTATTCAAATCGACCAAAAACTCCTCGAGTATTGTTAAAAAATTTCAATATCTTACTCATCAAAAATGATCCATCCAACCTAACTAATCACCTTATAATTGCTCGACATTTACATAACAAGACAATCTCATATCTTAAACATTCAAACAATACTTTAATATAGATTAAGTATCCCAATTCCTAACAAAAGATTTCCTTCAGAGACTTTATTCTACAAACATCTTAAGTATCACCTTCCTAGCAAACGATTTCCTTCAGAGACTTTATTCTACAAACACCTTTTCCTAAATTTGGCATCAAATCAATATTTGCTACACTTTTAATTTCATCTCGTGGATAGGTAAGAAACAACATTTACTATCTCATTTAGGTATTATAAATGGAATGTAATGCCTCCTGTCTAAATGAATCTTCAAGATTCCAAACACTCTACATCATTCCCAATTCAAAGCAGACATACTATAACACTTAACATTCACCTCATTGGAGAATTTAAATCCAAAACACAAACTTACCATATGGTCCAAGAGAGGAAGCTTGTGGCATTGCTTAATACCCATATACTTTTCAAAAGTTCATAAATCATTTTTTTATGATGTCTACAGAATCGTTTTTGAAAATCCTAAGCTCTGATACCAAAACTTGTAGCACCCACAGATTAAGAACCTTTATCCTAACCCGAGAATGTCACCATTTACTCACTGACACGAATTTYCGAAAGCTCAAAAGAATTTAAACCAAATAATAAATACTTAATACAACCATCTTAATCCATAACATTCATTTACATTAATTTCAGGGTATCTTGATTTGCCCACAAGCGACCTCCTCGCACCATCTGGCCACACTTCACCTAAGATGCAAAATGAGAAAAATGAAATGAGCTAAAAAGCCCAGTAAGTAAACCTCATACATGAATGCATAAACATGTCCTACATGTCATGAAGTTATAAAATTTCGCCTTTTTAAATGAAAACTTTCTAAAACATTTCCTTTTCAAAATTTCTTTAAAAACCTTTCCTTCAAAATTTGCGTATAGTAAAACATTCCATTTCCTTTCATTCGTGAACTCATTGAGTGTAATGCCTAGCCATTAGGCTGCAGTGGGCCATTTCTTTTTCAGAACCTAATTACATTCCTACCGATAGTACTGCAGAGCGATTAACATTCTTTTATCTCTTTACCTCCCCGAGGTGAATCATTACCTCCCTCCTAGAGGGTCGGTTCGAGTACGTGAGTCCCTCACGCCCCATGTCCCACTCACATCTTTCATGGCTAGGTTTACGCTCCTTACCAAAAARTTTAACATTTTCCTAAACACGTTACAATTTATAAAATACATTCCCTTTCYAAATTTCATTTCCTAAACCATTCACTTCTCAATGTATGAATGGCTCATGCCATGAATGATGTAGAACACTAACMACATTCCCATGACATGAGATGCATACCARTGTATATAACATATCATTTGACAAACAAGGGGTGCAAGATATGAAATACGTACAAATCATTTCACACAATTAACACATCTTACAACACAATCCCATACCACCACCACATAACACAGAACACATATATATCAATGAGAATGAGAGAATTTACTTATCCAAAGTCCTTTACGTTAAAGTTCTCTTATTTAAGTCGCAAATTGAAATCTTTCAATGTTAAGGCACACGAAATGACCTAATTTTGATTATAGAAAGAAAGTCTATTTAGTACAACTGTCCCAACTTAGATATTCAAACTTTCTTCCAACAATGTTATTTACCAATTATTAATCCATACTTAGTCCCCACATTATCAATTATCACGTCTTTTTAAGGGTACAATTTAAACTCCTTCATTCGGGTATTAAACCTAATTATGTTCTCCACAATTTTACTTTGGGATATAATTTCGTAGGTCATAAATTTRAATATTAAATATTAATATTTTCACCTTTTTATGTCCACAAAGTCCAAGTGTCTCGGGAAATGGTTTTGGGTTCTCGAGCGTGCGCTCAAGTGGCACGCGCTAGCGTCTGGGCATCGGGGCATCTGGCGCCTGGCATTGGGCACTGGGCTCCAGCTGCTCTGGCACTGGCTCTTGGGCCTTGCTGCTGTCCCTTGTTCCTGGCCGAAAACGTAGCTGACCGGTAATCACTCGACCACCAGTAGCAACCTCTCGGGCGCACTCGCTGAGCACAGCGAGAGAGACGGCCGTTGCTTTCGCTAACACCGGCAACAGAAACTCGCTACAGCAACAACAGTGGCGGCACGTGAGGAAGATCTGGATCGGTCGCTCGGCATTTCTGGCGAGCAGATCGATCGAGTAGAGAAGAAGAAGAAGAAGGAGAAGATGAATGCAAATCTGGCTGAGTGACGACCGGCGGGAGGCAAGACAGAAAGGTTGGCTACGCGACAGGACATCCGAGCGGCAACCAAGACGCACGAATCTGGGGGCTTCATGCCAGCGTCGACTTTAGATCGATCGATCCAAGCGCGAGCTAGCAAGGATCGAGGGCAGAGGAAGACAGATCTCGGCAGCCAGGAAAACTACGATCGAGTCGCGTCCATTCGTGTCGCCAGCAATTTGAAATCTGGTGCAGCGAGCTGCTTGCGGATCGCATGCAGCGACTAGCAGCAGCCGCTTCAAGTGTCAGCAGTGGGAGAAGGAAAGAGAAAAGGGAGAGAGGAGTAAGAGAAGGAAAGGCCACGACGAGCGGCGTCGGGTAGGCAGAGGAGAAACTACAGTGGTGGCGGCGAGAAGAGAAGAAGAAGAGGCAYGTAGGGTTTGGAAGTGGACGACGGCTAGGGTTTTTCTGGTGTGAGGGCGGCGGCGGCAATGGGGAGGAAGACGAAGATGGTTTAGGGTTTTTTTTATTTTTTATTTTTTATTTTATTATTATTATTATTTTTTAACTTGGGCCCTAACCCAAATTTTTCAGGCCTTCTTGTCCGTAACTAATCCAATTCATTAAATTAAATTTAACGGCCCTTACTTTCAATAAAAGTGTAGTTTTTCGAACGGAAACGAATAAGCCCAATGAGTTGGGCCTCTAACCAACAAAGGGCCCTAATCAGACAAACACGAAAATTTCACACTTATTAACGTACAATTAAAACATTAACCACATAGAAAATTATCCAACCCTAGTTGGCACGCAAATTTCACACTATCATACAAAAATCAATAAAAAGAAATCTCGGGTATTTCACTACCCTATCCCATAAAATAAATTTCGTCCTCGAAATTTAGAGTTTACTAAAAGGTTGTGGGTACTAGGGTTGTCCATGTCATAATTGGCATAAATTTTATTTTTTTTTTTGGTATTCTAGGTCGTTTAAGGTTTCCTAATTGGTTTTGGATTCATAGGAAGTGTTTAGAAGTATATGAACTCATGTTTAACTCCTAGACATTCAAACCTCATCATTGGAGACTAGAGAACACAATAAGGAATTTTTCATGTAAGAGAAAAGAGTAAAGACAAAGGCTATCAGATTGAACATGAAAGGGATTACTCTTCAAGTTTTAGTGGTGTTTTCTTTAGTTGTAGTTCGATCATGTTGAACTAAGTTCTTATTTTAAGACAATGATGTATGTTATTTGAGAAGAATTTTCAATGCTTGATGTGTTGAATTCCTTTGAGGTTTTATTACTATTTCTATTGTTCAATTGAATGATTGGCCATCTTTGATTTATTTTAACATTGTCTAGGGCTACMGGAGATAACACCTAGATGATTAGGCAAAATAACATAATCATAAGCGTGTGAAATAGATATATATTCACATAATTTGTGRAATCCTAGAGAACCATATACCAATTGTGTTTGCCAAGGTTAAATTGAGTGCAGAGATATCTCGATTACTTAGGGAAATAGGTCGATTATAACTTGACAAAACTATAGTAGATAAACAAGGGTTCGATTGTTCATTGATCAATACATTAGTCTAGAAAGTTGATTTGATAACACAAATTGGAGAGGTGAAATCATGTGTCTTAGAACTATCTTCCATTGATTCAATCATATTATTTTACTTTGTTTTGTTAGTACTTATTCATAGGATAGTATATCTCATTTAAATCTTCAATTGGTCAAATAATTTCTAAAGCTTAGGAATAGTGGTAATTAGGAATAAATTCTATTAGGGAATGATATCTTATTTATATTACACGATACAATCTAGTTCACCTCCTAGTATACTAAATTTGTATCATGTTTTTGGTGTCATTGTCGGAGAATTTATTTTCCTAGTAAGGTTTTACATAGTTTTGACTTGACTTTGGCTATTCTATTATTTTTATTGTTGCCCTTTTAACTGGGTGCCTTTGTATAATGTACTAGGTATAGACTGGAGGTTAGGGGACAGGTATCAGAGATCGGAACCTAGTTTTCCAACAATTGGTCCCATGACTCGAGAGTTGGCTCTGGCAATAATCGTAGGTGGTTTGGTTCCCCTTAGGGGTGATCTGAGGGCCATGAGGCCGAAAGGGTCCCCTGCCATTTGGCGGATTGAGGGCACAATAGTCAGGGTAGCCCAGAGATGATTGGGAGAGACCTGATCCGCTGAGCGTGGGGGTTCAGGCGGACATCAGGCTAGAGTTGTTGCGGAGACTATTGTATCCCTAGTCAGTTAGAGGGGTGAGTGTGTTATAGAGGACTCTGATTGGTTGATTTGTCGTAGCAGGGGACTCGGCTTTTTTCTGGCGGAGGCATTCTTGGAATCCCTGTGCACAGTGCAAATAGATGGTGGGTTTAATACAGTATTACCGGGTTTGACTATGTCTGGATAGGGTGAACCAAATCCAGGTTAGAGTGTTTTTTATCCATTTAAAAACTTCTCAGCCCCAGTACTCCATTTCAACCTCAAAAATAGTTGGATATGGTGATGATCAAAAGACCGGCTTAACCCAAAAAAAAAAAAAAAAGGAAAATATTTTGAAGGAAAATGACAAATTTCATGGATAAGCAAAACTCTAAACCCCATGTACAACAAACATAGGCATGGTCCCCTCCCATCATATCCTTAAATTGATATTCGTCAACGAAAACATTCCTCAAGACACTCGTTCACTACTGATCCATCGGCTTATCTCCTTAATCAAGACAAAATCTTTCTAAGCTCGAAAACTTTCTGTAGTTTCTTTTGTCATTAATGAGAAAAATGTTGTGCAAAAGGGTGCATAATCTTCAAATTCATGTGAAAGACCTCTGATTTTGCAACAAGTAGCACCTGCAACTGGCCGACATGTGGCACACCATCAACCTCGCTTTCTTCATTATTTTTCTCAAATTCAATTCTTACTTTTTGCTTTGAGATTATAATATATAGTTTGACCCAACTGCACCATGATCAATAGTTCATTTAACTAATATGTGCTTTATGGAGAGCAAATTAAAATTCATTATAATTTAATTTGTTCCAATAAATCATAACGAGATTATAACTAAACCCTTACATAATTCCTTTCAAGATCTTTCATCAAATTATTGAATCAGAATTTCTAAAAGAATTGGGGAAAAGGAATGTTGAAAAATGAAGCATCCACAGAAGTTATGTCCCACCAGGCTTCGGTCTTTCCTCATTCTTCTTCAACAAATATTGCTCACAGTTGGAGACATGCCAAATTACGATGCCCCACATTTTCTTTAAGCGTGCATAAAGCCATCATTGAAGACACACTAAGGGGAAAAGGAGGGTGAAAAACTAGGGATTTTATTAATATTACAATTTTTATTTCTGTTAAAATAATACATAAATTGACCAAAGGCAATAAAATGATAAATTTATTAAAATTATCAACGATAATATTGTAATTAACTATTATACATATTGATACAACTTGTGCGAAATCGCCAGTCAAAAAGATTTTGACCATTTCATCTGCTTTCGTATGCAGGATTAATATATTGGATCGGTATATAGGATCAGTAACAATTTCAGTAATTGATGATGATAATAGATGTCTTTGCCACTTTACTTTTTAAAAATAGACATTTTTAATTGTCTATAATACTAAACAATCGCTCAATAATGGATTATCCTCTTAACTATTAGCGAATAAATATTTTTAGGGATAAATATTCAATAAGTACTTTTAAGTGAATTATATTGCACTCAATACTTGATTATGAAGTTCAATAATAATATTTATCACTATGAATTGTCACGAAACAAAAATGTATTCAGCTGGAATCGATATTCTTAATGAAGATTAAAAAGTATTACTTTGATGATGATAAATACTTTTGGAAAACATTTTTCTTCCATGGTATTTATTTTTGCCTTATATATTGTGCCCTTGGGACTACTAATAACTATAGATGTTAATTCATTACAAATTATATTTCATGACATTTCTAAGCAAATACAGAAGCCTTAGGTTCTTTATAAGAAGAAAAAAATTGAGTCCATATCCATTTCAGGCCTAATTTTTTAGTCAAAATAGTAGCTCAATTAGTAAAATTATCTTTCCTAAAATTTATGATATTAGGTTGATTAATTTGATTAAATGTATGAGCATATCCATTTTCCTAGTAATAAAGTGGCATGTCCTCAAGGAAAACAAAAGGGGGGAAAATGACTTCAAAAACCTATCATGGTATGATTCCTGTGAATCTTGCGACTTGTTGAATTAGATGATATATATTAAGATATTATTTTATTTTTCCTTCTTCTTTTTGTTTTTATTTTTAGTTAAGTTGGGGAAATGAAAAGGAAAATCAAAGTTTTGATCTTAATATCTTAATCTACAAACTAAACACTCAACCACTAATCTCTTAATTAAAAACAATCTTAACAAATAGTACATATCAGCCAACGTAAAATTCATTGTAAAGTTTTGTGGTCACTGCAGCTGAGTTTATAATGTTTTACAATAGGATTCATATTTTACCATTGTTGCTCTAAGTCAAGATTTAATAAGATTACACATGAATGATTATGATACTATAATGATTCTTTTGCTAAAGCGTCCAAACCTCAAATAAGATTTTGGATATTAGTTTAGTAGTTTTAGTTGGTAAAGTGAGAGGCACTGTGAAAGTCACTTTGGCTCCATTGCAAAATTGGTCTTTTTGAAAGGCTTTACCCCTCAAGACTTCCAAGAACAGGTCCTTCCAACATTGGATGGTGCATCTTATCCATCTTCAATGTAAAAAAATCGTGATGAAGCTGCAGATGTTCTTCTTGGAACTGCAAAGGTTTGATCTCAGTACACATTGAGGATTCGTTTTTCTTGTTGACGTTTTGGGGGGCTTCTCTCACTTTCTTTTTTCCTTTTTTTTTTCCCCCCCTTTTGGCTGGTTCTGGTTGGATGTAGAAAAGTGCCATGTGTTCAGCTCAGAGTCCTCACATGGCTTTCTCTTATTTCCAAGTGTTGAGGTCATAAAATGGTACAGGGTCTAGACCAGGTTTTGGCATTTTCAAGAGAATCAGTTGCAGAGGAAGACCACCTGATTGGTTTGAAAATTAAAATCCCAGTCTTTAACGAACAGTGCAAGCTTGGGATAAGTGAGTCTGTGAATAGAGAAACAACCCAGCAATTTGGTTTGGGTCAAACAGATTCGTATCTTATAGCAGAATCCCTCTTTTTATCCTTCTTGGTAAACCGCTTCATCTTTATCTCATTCATTCTCTTCTACAAGAACTTTGCCACTTCTTTCTGAAAATGCTGCGATCTAGATTTTGCTCTGCTCCAGATTTGAGACTTCACTGATTGAGATTTCCTCTCAATCTTTTTGGCATCTCACCCAGAAAAAGTAGTGAAAGGGTTTTTTTTAGCATTTTCCTTGTCTTCTCCTGCAGTTTTCGTCGT
This sequence comes from Rhazya stricta, assembly GCA_001752375.1. Classification (NCBI taxonomy): domain Eukaryota; kingdom Viridiplantae; phylum Streptophyta; class Magnoliopsida; order Gentianales; family Apocynaceae; genus Rhazya; species Rhazya stricta. The sequence goes on along the minus strand of MEJB01000022.1, from coordinate 679,390 downwards.
CAAAAGAAGAGAATCATATCAAGAAATATTGTCGCTTTGGAAATCTTACTTGCTCTCAGCTTTCTTCCTTCTTGATCCTTTTGGCTTTTCTGTATGTGAAGGGTCCCCTTCCCATTTTTCCACAGTTTGTGGCTAAGGCTTTGATATTSTCTACTATGTTAGCCTCTGTTTAATGCTCATCACAACAAAGTTCGGCTGTGTAGCTTGCCAACTCTGTGTTCGTTGATTGAAGTGAAGTTTCCTTCAATTTTCTTTTCCATTTAAATCTCTCCAGGAAATCTCCATTTTCATAGGCTTCTTTTTCTTCTTCTTCTTCTCAAGTCTGCGATAAATGGCTTCTTCTAGTTGCATCCTCAGAAAATCGGTTCCCTGGGTTGCTTTTCTTGTCACATTTTCATTATTTTCTGCCTTTTCAGGTTATGGGGTTCTCTCTATTGCTGTCACATCTTTTATCTTGACTTTCTCTACCACTTTTTTCACATTTTCAAAACATAAGGAAGTCATATTAGAAGAACCAGTGCATGAAGAAGTTGTTGGTCTTAGTCGCAGCAGTACTCAGCAGCAAGAATCTTTCAGTCTCAGTTCTGAAAAGCATAAGATTGAGACTATTTCTGAAGAAAAGACAGTTGAAAATGGAGCTGGAGAGGGCCAAATGCAAGGCTACATGGTTAGATCAGATTTGTACTCGGAAAGTGAGAGTAATTATCTGTCATCTTCAAGTGAAGATTCTGATATTGACTGGTCATATTCACGTAACTTAGGTGAAAGCCCAGAATGCTCAGATGATTCAATCTCCGATGAAGAAAGCTTGATTGAAATAGCCCTACCCAGTGGGCACTATGTTGGCTGTCCAGAAGATGAAGATTCAAAGGTTTGCAAGCAGCAGAAATTTCCAGATTTCTCGTCAGATTCATTCTTTCAACATCAACCTAGCATCATGGAGCTTCTAGCGGAAATCAATGACATGAATGAAGAAGACAATCTAATTGAAATTGACTTATCCATGGGATCCATCAAGTGTTCAAGGTTTGAGATTGAGGCCTGAAAAGCACCAATATATTTTCCAAGTGTGACTTTTAGTATTCAATGTTCTTTTTATCCTTTATGGATTTTGTGTCAATAACCATTGGGTATTAGGGTTTAGAAGAATATGAAAACTTTTGTGCTTAATTTGATGTGTAATAATCTTTTAGTGCAGTCAACTTCGAGGGTAAGTTGCTGCTCTTTTCGATGACCTCTAGCCCTGGCGGAAACATTGGATACCCATTAAAAGCACTGTACCTATGGCCCTTTGTTTTCTCTTAATGCACATTAAAGTATTAAAAGTTTTAAGGCCATTGACATTTGACAATAAGTGAWATGAAATCCCACTTCGATTTCTTTATTGTGTTATCCTCCTTTTCCTTTTTCGTTCTGTATTTTTATTTTTCTTTTTCATTTTTATTTATTACTTTTTTAGGGGGATGGGTGGGTGGAAGGACTTCGATTTCTGTGGATCTTGGTTGATATTCTACTACATTAAAATTTGAATGTCAGCAAATATCAATTACGACTTAAATGTACTACACTGCAACATCTTAGAACACTATTTATAAAGAGGGGATGCATCTACTAGATCACATAGTAGCGTTTAGTAGTGACCCAAATAGACCAAAATCATAACTTGAGTTTGAACATCAGAAAATTTGTTAAACGGGTTGTAAAATGTTCCAAAATTTCCAAGGATTTCAATTATGTTAATTCTTCATTATAATTTAGTCGAGCAATTCCCATATTTTATTTATAAAATCAGGTTTTTGTCTACTCTTACTTAAATTGGCTAGTTCATTATTTTGATTATAACTAGAGTTTTAGGAGTTCAATTTTAGTAAAATTAGTCTATTTTATGATAATAGGATTTTGGACCATATAAAATACTTCTTAGTTTACAAAGAAATCAAATCAAAGTTTATCTAAACTAATAGGGTATCGGTCTTGTAACCAAAATCGGGCTGTGCTCAAAGATTGGTCCATATCTTGATTTATAGAAATCTTTTTTTTCCAGTGATTTTTATCTTAAAATCCTCCTAAAATCAAGGGGTTTTCAGTCATATATCATATGCCCTGTTATTGAGCTGTAAATTACATTATTAATTCCTCCAAAACCTGCACTATTTTATCATATTCGAGATTTCTAGTGTGCCACAATATTCATCAACTCAATCAAGTCATTCGCTCCTTCAACCATATCATGATTTCTTCAACCAAGTCATGTTCATACAATTTCACTAGATCATACAAAAGTATGATAACAGCCTAAGGTCATGTTTTAACTATTATTCATCTTGTCAGTGCATCACTTCAGAAATTCATCCGTTCATAAGCTCATACATGTATGGGTTTAGGGAAAGGATCCCTCGAATATTGGGTAGGTTGAATACTTTATGAAATGGGCCGAGTAACAGAAAATATAGCCAGAAGTGCTATTTCAATCGCAGCATTCAAAATGCCTATACGGACTCAATTTATTATTTTGGGATAAAGGATAAAAGAGTAGAACTAACAGAGATAAGGCTTCGGTGTGAAAAGAAATTTCTTATTTCTTTTTTTCTAATTTATTTTTAGACAAATAATATTTCTTTTTTCCTTTGTTCTTTACATTAAAAAAAGAGATTACAAAATGATATGATTCAACTGAGACCTATTTAAACGTAATAGATAACAATGGGCTCAAGAATTGATGTGTATTCGAATCATAGCCTCATATCTTTGCCACATGTAAACGCTTGTGCCTTACAATTGGCAAGATACTTAGCAAGTTTTGGTAATCTTCGGAAATTCATACAATTAGCTAAGAAAAGATAAGGAAATTCAAATGGAGTATAATAAAAAGTAAGAAGTATAATAAAATGGACTCTCTTGTTTTATTTAAAAGAACATGTGTCTTAGTTAGCATGTAATGAGTAAGGACAAAATAAAACAAGCAAGAATAGGACAAAAGATGAAACAAAGTAGTTAGTCCAAGCTATTCTGAACAATAGGTATTCTTAGGACAATGAATAAATGTTACGGTGGTAAGAAGAGGGAAAAAAAGAAGAAGAAAAAGACAAGAAAAACGTTAAGAGAAGAAGAAGTAAAACAAAATTTGTCTAGTGTATATTAAGTGCATAAAGACAAGAATTACCATTAAGAAATCCAATTTATTTCAAGTTAAAGTTGTGCTCTTCTGAAGCATGTGTTTTCGTGTGCCAAGGGATGAAGTCAAATTGACTTCTTATGGTGTAAAATTTGAGTAAGAATAAAGAGTTTAAAATATAATGAGGAAGAGAAATTCTATTTGCCTTCTTTTGGTGTCATGGATTATGTCTGTAAATGTACGATAGTATCTAGATTTCAAGTGTTGGTCGATGAGTATTTTTCTTATAGATTATGCATAATAGATGGCCGAATAGGAGAAGGGCAATTTTGTAATTTGATAGGTCACTAGGGGTAAAATAGTAATTTTTTCAATGTTGACTTTTAACTTACCTTATAATCTGAATTCCCTTTTTCTACTTGTTTTCTATCTATGGCTATAGTTTCTATAATGCTACGAGGTTAAGTATCAAAATATACCCTGCGGGAGCCTATAAAGTGATAGTCGGATTTAGGGTTTTACAGAATATGTTGTACCAGTCTTTGCAAGATTTAAACTTTGGCATTGTTGGCCTTGAATTTCAAGCCCAACAATTTGAACATAAACCTATCATGTTCCAAATGCTGCAAACATTGGGACAACTCAATGGAAAGGTCATCGAAGATCCACACTTACATCTATTTATGAAGGTGATTGATTCCTTCCAACTTCAAGGAATTTTGAAGGAAGCTCTCAAAACGAAATTATTCCCCTTCTCCTTGAGAGATAAAGCAAGGGAGTGGTTGAATTCTTTAACCCCAAATTTGTCATGTCTTGGACTGATTTGGCAAAAACATTTTTGATGAAATACTTCCCACCAACAAAGAATGCAAAGTTAAGAAATGAAAGATTTCATTCCAACAAAATGGAGATGAAACTTTGTATGAAGCATCGGAAAGATTCAAAGAGTTACATAGAAAATTCCTAGACAAGAATTGTGGTTTATGCTTTAGCAAATAGAGCACTATTGTCAAAATCATTTAATGAAGCATTCAACATTCTATGTAAAACCCTAGGCTTTTTTGATATCTGAATATCTATTTAAAGATTTCGTAGTCGAGTTCCGTCATTGAGATTTAGAAGTTTCCCATAATAATTAGATTAGTTTAGTATTATTAAATTAATTTTCATTTTAGCATATTTAGAATTTTAGAACCAAGCAGTAGAGATTTTTATCGCAATTGAAAAACCTAAGCATTTCTTGGGAAGCATGCTCATCGTTTATACTATTAAGATTCTAATCTTAGTGTATTTACTATAATGCACTCAATTTTAATTAGCCAATGCATTAAGACCTTAGCCATCCTACATGCATGCAGAGGTTGCCCAATTTTTCATCAATTCATGAAACCCCCTACCTGTTGGACCTTTGACCAACCCATTTTTATTCTTTTCTTTTTATTTTTCCTCTTCTTWCTTCCTCTTGGCTGAAAATTCCTACTTTTTTTCTTACAAAATTTTATTGAATTAAGCTTCTTGAAGAAGCCTTTTCACTCTTACCTTAGAAGCCTTATAAAATCTTATTAAGTAAGCCTTGCAATTCTCTGTCTTCGAGCCTAATTCTCCATACTATGGAAGCTAAATAACTCTTGCTTAGCAAGACTTCTCTCCTATTTATAGTCCCCTTGACCAGCCATTCCCTCATTTCCCCTAGAAAAATTTCCTAAACTCTCCACTCTCAAATCTCTCACTCAGCCTCCCTTCTCCACTAGTCCACCACTGTGCACCACCAGCTCTTCACTGTGCACCATTCCTCCTCCCTCCTTCAGCAGCTTGGTTCTTCACAGAGGTAAGAGTTTTTCCTACATCAAATACTGATTTATTTTTCCTATTCAAGCTGCCATGTCCAAACTTCAAAACCATTTCTCTATCTTTGATTAAGTTCTGGACAACATTCAACGGATGCTTTTCATGACCTCATTTTCTTCATCATCTAAGGTGACTTTTTACACCCTCTATTAGCATGGCTTGAGTAGGAAAATTACAACTTTACGTATGTAGTAAAGTTGGTTTATAATCTTGAAAGACTTCTGCCTGGCCGAATTAGTGAAGTTGTTGTGTTTGATTTGTATGGTTCTAAGGCATTTTAACACGACAATTTAAGTGGCTTTCTATGGTGATTAATCATGCCTAATGGTTTTACAGTTGCAAGACTTCATATTGATGTGAATAGCATGATAGTGATCAGCATAAGATGAGAAAGTATTGAGAACTATCATACTGCTGGAAATTTTGGATGACAATTTGGTATACTCCTTGTTCGTTTATGCTTTGCCTTAGAATGACTTGTGGAAATTTGTAATTTATCATAATATATTATATTAGTGTCTCATAGGTTTAAAACAAACCAAAATCAAGGTAATAGCAATAGTAAATAATGAGTTCTAGACTTTTGAGAAATTCTGGATATTGTACACGAATTGAGATTTTGCCTACAGTCTCGGGTTAATTGTGTTTTAACTGTAGGCTGAAATTTTGTGTATGATAAACTTTTGGCTAGCTTATTGTCTCAGGAGAATTCTATGACCAATTTCACCTAAATTATMTTAGTAGAATCGGATATATGGTAAGAACATTAAGGCCCTCATATGATCAACCACCAGATTGGCTGACTGATAGAACAACCGAATGTTTTAGTGACCTTTGAATTGGTTATTAGAAATAATTTAGCATATGAGGTAAAATTTTCTATCTATGAATCTTAGAAATAACTTGGGACTGGTTTTGTATATTTTGAATAACCAGAGTTAGATATAKGACCAAAACACTCTTACTCTCTTGGTTTAGACTTCCTGTTTTACACTCTACTATTTGGGTGAATTTTAGGAATCTGCACTCTTGTAAATGCTGATATTCACATGGATATGTTCCTTAATTTATTAGCAACAAAATGGGACTTGTTCCATTAAATTTTCCRTAACAAAACTCCAGTTATTGATAACATATCTAAGCTGGATATTTTTAGCCGGTAAGATACCGAACCCTATTTTCATAACCAAGTTGCAATCTCTTGGCTGCTCGAATTTTAAGCATAATTAGTTTGTACAATTGGCCTACTGTCCTAGGTTCATTTCCATATAATATTTGTAAGGAAACTTGTAATAACCGAGATTTAGTTTCTATTTTCTTTTTCGAACTTTATATATATATAAATATACAATTTATGTTCTAATCCACTAATTCGATTGTATTAATGATTGTTAGTAAATTGATTAATTCACGACGAAAGGACTTGGAGGCCGTAACATTTGAGGTGCCAATCAGAAATAAATAATTATTTTATTAATTTATTATTTGTTATGCGTTAATATYTGAGTATGTTTATTTAAAGGTAAAATTTTATTACTTTACTTTAATTAGAAATCTTAGTTAATTAATTTAAACTTAACCCGTGAGAGCCTATCCTCTTCTGATTCAAATCTAAAATCAGATTTAGAGTTTGATTTTAGGCCAGAAGAATACTAATAGATTTTAATTTAGTTGGGCTTAGTGGTTAAGTAATAAAAATGGCCCACCAAGAAAAAAGTTAGCTTTAAAAAAAAACTATTTAAATATGAAGATTACTATTCATCTTTTTTCCAAAGAAAACCCTAAACCTAAACCTCCTAACCATAGCCGCCACCAATCGGCGCATCCTCCCTTTACCCTCACCAATACCGGCCTTCGCACCCTCTTTCTCTCTCTCTCTCTCTCTCTCTCATCTCTTCTCTCTCTCTCTCCCCCTTCTTCTCTACCGATGCCAAACACCACTCCATCTCCTCTGCTCTCGTCAAGCGACTAGGAGCCCAAGCAACTAGGCGACTGGGCTCCCAGGCAACCAGGCGACCGGGCGCCCAAGTGCCCAGACACCCAGCGGCCAGGCGACCTGAGGACTAGGCGACTAGGTGGTGCGCCATCCGCTCGAGTCAGTAGCGCGCGTGCAGCACCTGCACAACAAGGACTGCCCTTTGCACGCATGGAGTGTATTTCTTTCCCGAGCATGATTGACACCATTACATCTTAGACTCGATACCACACCTAAGGTTCGGGATTTGAGGTGAATCCTTAGTTTCTTTATTTAAATTAACCGAATGGTCTAGGTTTTGTATTATGTAATAATAATTAAGGAAAAACATGGAATATGTTTAATTGAAATTTAAGTTAGTATGATAAGGTAAAAAGAAGGATATAATTCTAGAAATATATTGAAATATAATTTAGGYTGAAATTAGGTTCTGTATAATAAAATTGTAATACCCGATATTTCTTTTTATGGATTTTTGTTTGATCTTGTGAATTTGTGTGCCAATTAGGGTTGGATAATTTTCTATGTGGTTAATGTTCTACTTGTATGTTAATAAGTGCGAAATTATCGTGTTTGTCCGATTAGGGCCCTTGGTTGGTTAGAGGCTCGACTCGTTGGGTTTATTCYTTTTCATTCGAAAAACTAGATTTTTATCAAAAGAAAAGCCCGTAGAATTTAATTTAATTGATTGGGGTTAATTACGGATGGGAAGGCTCAAAGATTTGAGTTACGGCCCAAGTTAAAAAAAAAAATGAAAAACCCTAGAATCTTCTTCTTCTTCTTCCTCATTGTGCCGTCGCTGCCCAAACCCTACCCTAACCGCCTCTTTTTTTTCTCTTCTCGCCGCCGCCACTGCCATCTCTTTCTCCCTCTGCCTACCCGATGCTGCTCGTCGCGGCCTTTCCCTGCTCTTTCTCCTCTCTCTCTTTCTCTCTTTTCTCTCCCCTTCTCCCACTGCCAGATCCGCTCCTCTCATGCCGGTGCTCGAAGCACTACACTCACAGCACGCATCGCTAGAGCTCGACTCTTGGAGCCGCGACCAGATCTGCTTGCATCAAATCTGTAGTTGCTCAGAGAACTGTGACGACGCGATTAGCACAGCCAAGCTCCTCAATGTTGCGCATCGCCCATCTTTTGTTGCTGCTAGCCGCTGCTTCTGGTCACACCGCGGCAAGTTGTTGCATGCCAGAGGCGCGCGATCCGAGTCTACCGAAACCCATAGCCACTTGGGACAAAGCGCTCCACCCATCTACATTTATCATCATCTTCTTCTTCTTCTTCTCTGCTCAATGGTTTCGCAAAGACGGAGAAAGGACTGTGATAGGCCTGTTCGACGTAGCAGAGCCCGTCCAGATTTGTTCTTCCTTGACCAGATCGGTACGCATCGTGCCGTGGCTAGGGTGCTTTGCCACAAGGCCAGCTAGCTCCTTGCCGGCCATCGCTCTGCCCAGATTCGATCACCATTGTCAGRAGATGTCAACCATTCCCCAGAACGTCAGAAGCTTCGCTGAAATCAGGCCTGTTGTAGGCTGTTTGTTGCTAGGTTTTTCTTTGGGCTAGCTGTTCGCCAGTTTCCAAAGCTGGGAGTGCCTCGCAACAGGCGCCCAGCAAGCTCCCAGGCACTCGAACCAGTGTCCGATGCCTAGGGACCTGACGCTTGGCGCCCAGGTGCCCAGACGTCCGAGAACCCAAAACCACTCCCGAGACACTTAGAATTTGCGGGCTTAAAAGGTGAAAACATTATTAATTAATATTTAAATTTATGACCTATGAAATTATATCATAAAGTAAAATTGTTGGGGAACATAAATTAAGTTTAATACCCGAACGAAGGAGTTTAAATTGTACCCTTAAAAATAATTGGTAATGTGGGAACTAAGTATGGATTAATAATTGGTAATTGACATTATTGGAATAAACACTGAATATCTAAGTTGAGACAATCATACTAAATAGACTATTTTTCTGTAATTAAAATTAGGTCGTTTCGAGTGCCTTGACGTTGAGAACAGTCGAGCGATTTCATTTTGTGACTTAAATAAGAACCTTTAAACGTAAAGGACTCCGGGTAAGTAAACTCTCACATTCCCATTGACGTATATGTGTTGTTGTTATTGGATTTGAGTTCTATGTAAGTAAATTCCGACATTCTCATTTAGTGATGATGCAAGTTTGTTGTTATCATGATTGAATCTCTATGTGAATTGAATGTGAACTCATAATGGATATTGAATTGAATTTTTGAAAATCACCACAATCTCATTAATTATGATACGAGTGTATTATTATTATGATTAAATCTTCTTATGTGAATTGATAATTGGTCTTATGTGTTATAATATGATATTACTTCCAGTATTTGAATTTTATTACTTAATGACTTGTTAGAAATTTTAAGCTAAGGGTTCATGTGATCCATGAGCATGTAGATTGCAGTAATTGCATATTCTATTGTATGGACATAATCATACATTCAAGAAAGGAAATGTTTTTAAAGAATGAAATTTGGAAAAGTAGATGTTTTGAGGAATGAAGTTTTTTTTCAGATGCTATTTTTTTATGATGAATGATTTCCAAACATTAAGGATTTTGAAAAAACGGGTGTAAAACCTAGCCACGAAAGATGTGAGTGGGAAATGGGGCATGGGGGACCGGCGCACCTGACCCTACCCTCTTGGAGGGTAGGGAAGAATGTGATGTTCATCTCTTTGGAGGTGAAAAGATGAAAGGAAAAATAAAGGAATGTTAATTGCTTTGCGGTACTACCGGTAGGAATGTAATCGGGTTCCAAATAACTATGYCCCAGTGCAGAGCTTAGTGGCTAGGCATTACACTCTAGTGAGCTCACGAAAATAATGGAATGAAAGGTTTTACAAAGCTCTTGCATTTTGAAAGCAAAGATTTTATGGAAAGGTTATACAAGAAAATGATTTGAAAGTTTTCATTGAGAAAGTGAGATTTTATAATTCATGACATGTAGAACATGTTAATGCATTCATGCATGAGATTTACTTACTGGGCTTTATAGCTCATTCAATTTCTCTCATTTTGCATTTCAGGTGATGTGTAGCCAGATGGTGCGAGGAAGTCGCTTGTGGGCAAACCATGATACCTTGAAATTAATGTAAATGGATGTTATGGATTAAGATGGTTATTGACTAGAATGGTTTTTGCTTATTATTAAGTATTTCTTATTTGGTTTAAATGCTTTTGGATTTTCGCAAATTCGTGTCAGTGAGTAAATAGTGACATTCTCGGGTTAGGATAAAGTTCCTAATTTGGGGGTGTTACAAAAATAACGTATAGTGTGATTACGATTATTATTGTTATTTTAAGAACAAATTAGGAGTCATGAAATTAAATTATACTATTAGTAGTTTGATTTTTATTGGCATGAAAATTCATCTTGAGAAATTATTAGTTAAGGTGACCATAGGAAAAACGATGAAAGTATTAACGGTAAACACCTGTGTTAAATGAATGTGTTTGGTTAAACAAGTCTCAGATGAATATTCTTTGTATAATAATATTAGGATACTGTGGCACATTAACATTGTGGGCAACCAAAGCACCCCGCTAGCGAAAGTAAACAAATTTACTAAGGACTACAAGTAAGTAAATTCTCACATTCTGATTAATGTATATGTGATYTGGTTATAATTAAATTGCTCTTATGTGAATTAAATGTGTATTGAATCTGAGTTCTATGTAAGTAAATTCTCACATTTTCGTTAACGCATATGTATTGTTGTTATAATTAAATTGCTCTTAGGTGAATTGAATGTGTGTTGAATCTAAGTTTTATGTAAGTAAATTCTCCCATTCTCATTAATGTATATGTGATGTGGTTATAATTAAATTGCTCTTAGGTGAATTGAATGTGTACTGAATCTGAGTTCTATTTAAGTAAATTCTCACATTCTCATTAACTTATATTTGTTGTTGTTATAATTAAATTACTCTTAGGTGAATTAAATGTATATTGAATCTGAGTTCTATGTAAGTAAACTCTCACATTCTCATTAACATATATGTGCTATTGTTATTGAATCTGAGTTCTATGTAAGTAAATTCTTACATTCCATTAATGCATATATGCTTCTAAATTCCTTTGTGGTGAAGTGGATGTGCTGTCTATGAACTCTATGTAAGTAAATTCTCACATTCTCATTTAGTGATGATYCAAGTGTGTTGCTATTATGATTGAATCTTCTTATGTGAATTGAATGTGAAACTCTTATGTGTTATAATATGATATTACTTCCAGTATGTGAATTTTATTACTCGTTGACATGTTAAAAATTTTAAGTTAAGGGTTCATGTGGTCCATGAGCATGTAGATTGCAATAGTTGCATATTTCTTGTATGGACATAATCATACATTCAAGAAAGGAAATGTTTTTAAAGAATGAAATTTGGAAAAGTAAATGTTTTGAGGAATGACTTTTTTAAAGATGTTATTTTTATGATGAATGATTTCCAAACGTTAAGGATTTTGAAAAAGGGGTGCAAAACCTAGCTGTAAAAGATGTGAGTGGGAAATAGGGTGTGGGGGACCGGCTCACCTCAACCGACCCTCTGGGAGGGTAGGTAATGATTCACCTCGGGGAGGTGAAGAGATGAAAGGAAAAGTAAATGAATGTTAACCACTTTGCGGAACTATCAGTAGGAATGAAATCGGGTTCCAAATAACTATTGTCTACTGCAGAGCTTAATGGCTAGGCGTTACACTCTAGTGAGCTCACAAAATTAATGGAATGAAAGATTTTACAAAGTCCTTGCATTTTGAAAGGAAAGATTTTTATGAAAGATTATACAAYAAAATGATTTCCAATTTTTCATTGAGAAGGTGGAATTTTATAATTCATGACATGTAGGGCATGCTCATGCATTCATGCATGAGATTTACTTATTGGGCTTTATAGCTTATTCCATTTCTCTCATTTTGCATTTCAGGTGATGTTTAGCTAGATGGTGCGAGGAGGTCGCTTATGGGCAATTCAAGATACCCTGAAGTTATTTTAAATGAATGTTATGAATTAAGATGGTTGTTGACTAAAATGGTTTTTGTTTATTATTAAGCATTTCTTATTTGGTTTAATTCTTTTAGGTTTCCGTAAATCCGTGACAGTCAGTAAATGTTGACATTCCTGGGTTAGGATAAAGTTTCTTAATCTGAGGGTGTTAAAAAACTACAATCAAGACTCAATTTATGACTGGTTTACCGAACACTGCTCGTGGTAGGCTAACAATCTTACGTATTATTTTGATGTGATGACTTAGCTTGATTAATAAGTCAACTGAGGATACTTTTCCCACATATTTTAGGAAATCATAATCCAGAGTTTTAGTTGATTAAATTCACAAGCTCACGCTAGTCCCTCCGATTTCTTTAAAACTCTCATCTGCATGCAATTTTGATATTCTAGTTATGCATTTTCAAATTTCTTGAAGTTTTTTATGAGTCCTTCTATCTTTTACAATTCTCAAAAGTGCATATTTTTATTCGAGTGTACTCTGGATATGTTTTCAATAAATTCACCCATGCTTGAATTTGAATCTCTCCATTTTATTTGAACCTCGAAATGTGTTAAATTCTATTACTCAATTGAAATATTCTAAGTATCTCCAAATTATTGAGCTTTTGATAAACGCTTTAAAATGCTTTGTACGAAATAACCCTTTTTACAATGCTTATAAGTGTGCATATGTTTGAATTAAGGCATTGATTTGCCAAGTCATTCAGAATTCTAAAAATGCTATTAATTTGATATTAAGACTAGGATTTGATCTTGACATTGCGATTATGGATTCAATTGTCAAAGATGAATACTCTATCAGTGGTCTCAAGAGGCTAGCTACACGAGCAAAGTATGTGCTTGGCTGGTAACTAGTATGAGAAACTCTTGAATTGAGTAGTCTCGATCCTTGAGATAGCAATTAAGCGTAGTCGGTGGTTACCTAGTGGCAGACCGATTTTCTCCGACTCATCAACATGGAGGAATAGAGACTCGTCGATTTACTATGTAACACCCCGGATTTCACTTTTAGGAATTTTTGTTCGATCTCGTGAAATTGTGTGTCAATTAGGGTTAGACATTTTATATGTGATTAATATTTTTAAATCGTACTTTAATATGTGCGAAAATATTGTCCGTGTCGAATAAGAATTATCGTTAGTTAAAAGGCTCGACTCAAGGGCCTATTTATTTGTTAGTTGGAAGTTGGATTTTTTATCGAAGGAGGTCATTCATATTAAATTTAGGAATTTTGGGTTAAATTTGGTATGGGCAACAGCCCGAGTGTTCGGTTTAGGCGGCCGAAAATTATAATTAAAAAGAAGCACATATATAAAAATAAAAGAATAAAAGAAAGAAAAGAAAAGACAAACCCTAAAAAGCCTCATCTCTGTCCTCCCCCGCCGTCGCGCGTTGCCCGGCCGGCGCCTCTTCTTTTCTCTTCTTGCCGATGGCCACTGCCGACACTTGTAGTGGCCGCTGCTCGTCGCTGCGTGCGATCGGCAGGCCGCTCGCCGCACCAGATTTCGAAGCGAACATTTCGAACACGAACGGACACAACTCGGCCAGGCTGAGACCACCGCTGCTCGCTGAGCGACCGCGATGGACTTCGATATTGCCAGATCCGTTCGTTGCCAACTCTCTCTTCCTCTCTTGTTGTTTGATTCGGTCATCTTGGCCCCAGATTTGTGCGTCCTGTTGTTGTCCACTCTCTCCTCTCTTCCGCAATGTGGCTGATCGGGTCTGCTCGTCGAATTGCAGCTTTTGCCCGCCGAATTACGCAATGATCATCATTCACTGTACCGTCGCTGAGTCACTTGCTCAACCATGCCTTCGAACACGCAATTTCTTGGACCTGACATGTCCATTCCACTAGTTTCTTCCATCTTGCCATTAGATCTCAGTTAACGCTGATCAGAAGAGAGCTTCCAAACCAACAGCAACTCGGTTCGCCGTCGCTCGGTTAGGAAGAGATCAAATCTGCAGAGTTGATGTCTACCAGAAAGGGAGTCTTCTACTCGAAGCGAACATGCATTCAGGTAGCTGCTGCACACATCTCCTCCACAAGCACACGTAGCTGATCGCTGCTCGACGGTTTCGTCTTGCCTCGTCGGAAGTTTGCTAGATCTGAGCGTCCCATTGCTGGTCTCCACTGCAGACGGRGATGTCGTTCTGGTCGCAGCTCTCTGGAACGCCAGATTCCGACCTGTTGTAGGCTGTTTGCGGTTGGTCTTTCTTTGGGCCAGCTGTTTGCCAGTTTCCAGAGCTGGGAGCACCCAGCGCCCAGGCGCCCAGTGCCCAGCGTCCAGGCGCACCGATGCCCAGTGCCCGACGCCCCGCCCCCAGGTGCCCAGGCACTGTTGCGCACGAGGACCTATTGCCACTCCCGAGACATTTGGATATCGTGAATTTTAAAGTGAAAACGCTAACACTTTATATTCAGATTGTATAATTTGTACATAATTATGCCTGAAGTGAATTGAAGGGAGAATATAGATTAGGTTTATACCCGAGCTAAGAAGTTGAATTGTAATCTTAAGAACGTGATATTCAATAATATGAGAGCTGAATATGGATTTATAAATTTATAAAGGACATTTTTGGATTAAACACATAATACCTAAGTTGAGACGATTGAACTAAGTAGACCTTCCTTCTGTAATCAACTAGGTCATTTCGAGGCCTTACGTTGAGATCGATCGAGGGAGTCTACTTTGCAACTTAAGTAAGAACCTGTTTATGTACAGGACTCCGTGTAAGTTATCCTCCCATCTCAGTAACATTATGAATGAATGTAACTGAACTGTTTTGGTTGCTCGAATATGTTGTGTATGGGATTGTACGATGATGTGTGTATAATTGTGTGGAATGTTAATGTGTTCTATCTTGTATTGTCAAATGAAATGTTATCATGTTTCTTATCTTTTACTGTTTGTCAAATGTTATGTTATATAAGGTTGTGCCCATTTCGTGTCATGAAGCATGTAGTTAGAATTCCATATCACATTTGGCATGAGCCATTCACACACTTAGAAGGTGAATGGTTTAGGAAATGGAATTTTAAAGGAAAATGTAAAGTTTTGAAAATACTAAAGTTTTCGGAAAGGAGTGTAAACCTAGCCACAAAAGATGTGAGTGGAAAATGGGGCGTGGGGGACTGGCGCACAAGAAGGTAGGTAAGAATGGAATGTTCACCTCCTTGGAGGTGAAAGTATGGAAGTTAAAAGAATAAAATTTTGACCGCTTTGCGGTTCTACCGTAGGAATGGAATCGGGTTCCAAATAACTATGGCCTACTGCACAGCTTAGTGGRTAGGTGTTACACTCTAGGGAGCTCACGAATGAAAGGAAATGGAATGTTTTACTGTAAGCGAATTTTGAAGGAAATGTTTTGTAATGATATTTTGAAAAAGAATGTTTGGAAAGTAGTTTTTTTATTTAAAGGCAAAATTTTATAATTTCATGGCATGTAAGATAGGTTGATGCATTCATGCATTGAGGTTACTTACTGGACTTTTTAGTTCATTTCTTTTCTTATGTTTCATTGCAGATGATATGTAACCAGATGGGCCGAGGAGGTCGCTTGTGGGCAAGCTATGATACCCGGAAACTGGTTTTTGAATCGATTTATGTAATAAGATTAATATTTTCGAATGTTTTAAATTCTTGAAGTTTTTGTYATTTTTGTTTTTGAATGGTTTAAAAYGGCTTCCGCTATCTTCATTTTTGAATAAATGTTGAGTTTTAAATAGGTAGTTGTTTTTTTTGAGTGAAATGATGTAATACTCTCAACTTAGGACCGTTCCTAATCTGGGAGTGTTACATACTAAGTGGCTTAAATCTGACTTGCAACACGCATTGCACCTTACCTGCCTAATACTTACAATGCAGTAGTTGAGGCAGCTATGCCAACAGAGAATAGAGACATAACATAGCAAGCCCGGAGGATGAGCTCAGGATTGAAATTGTCCTCACTGAAGTGACCATGATAAGAAATTGGAAGGGTAATCCAAGGAACCCAAAGCAAGGAAAACCCAATTTTGTTTGAGGTCAACAGTCAAACATCTGTTGCACTCACTACAAAAGACCCGGGCACCATGAGAAAGATTGTCGATGAAAAAATTAGCAGTGCTTGGTATACGGAAGCTCTGATCACTTTGTAGAAAGCTATCCTTGTAGAAATAATACAACCACTTCAAAACGAGATCGAAGATTTTGGAAGCCTAAACTATTCCTAATACGAGGTCCGAAAAATCCCAGTGGAGGCTCGGGTATTCATGATAGAAAAACAGGATGAGCAAGGAGAAGCCAACTTAGTAGAAGGTACATTAACTCTCTTTTCGCATGAAGCTCGAGAAATATTGATCCTGGAGCTACCCATGCATTTGTTTCCTTGCATTATACTAAATACTTGCTTAAGCCTTGCACTAAGTTACCATATAAGTTGATGGTTAGTACACCCTCAAGAGATAGTTTAATTTCAGACATGGTCTATAAAGATTGCGTGATTTTGATTAGTGGTAATGAGTTACTTGGAGATTTTATAGTGTTGGCGTTTAAGGAGTATGATGTAAATTTGGGTATGGATTGGTTGGCACGGCATCATGTGCAGCTAGATTGTGGATAGAAAATGGTTAAATTTATCTGGCAATGGCAAGTTGTTGTAGAGTTTCAAGGATATAAGGACCAAGTGATAGGTTCATTGATTTTTGGCATAAAGGCTCGAAAATTGTTAATGAAAGGATGCCAAGGGTATTTGGCATATCTGATCAATAAGTCTAAGGACTAGACAAATTGGAAGAGGTACTAGTGGTGAGAGAGTATTCAGACATCTTTACTAAGGAATTAACTTCTTTACCCCCCTAACGAGAGGTCAAGTTTCCAATTAAATTGGTTCTAGGGAGGGAACCTATATCCAAAACCCCATACCGTATGGCCCTAGCAGAGCTAAAATAATTACAAAAACAAATTGCAATCACTTTCAGAATAGGGATTTATTAGACCAAGCTCATCACCCTGGGGAGCTCTAGTACTATTTCTTAAGAAGAAGGATGGGACATTACGTTTATGTATTGTTTATTGGGGCTTGAAAGGTGTAACCGTCAAGAATAAGTACCCCTACCTTTTATTGATGAACTATTTGATCAGTCCCAAGGAGTGGGATACTTCTTGCAATTGGATTTAAGGCATGGATATTATCAGGTTAGGATTCGGGAGGAAGATATTCCTAAAAAACAGCCTTTAATCCCACATATGAACATTACGCATTTTAGTGATGCCATTTAGCTTGACGAATGTACCGTCTATATTTATGAATTTAGTATGGAATCTTTTGTCCAATAGTGGATTAGCGTGTGGTCATATTCATTTGATGATATTTTAATCTATTCTAAGACTCTTGGAGACCATGAAGAACATTTAAGATGGGTACTACAATTGCTCCGGGAGCATTGGCTGTATGCTAAGTTTAGCAACTGCCAATTTTGGTTGGAAAAAGTAACATTTTGGGACATGTGATTTCAAAACAAGGTATCATCGAAGATTCTTCCAAAGTAGAACCAGTGACTAATTGGAAAAGACCAAAAAATCCCAACCGAAATCAGGAGTTTTCAGGGTCTAGTAGGGTATCACTGACATTTTATTAAAGATTTTTCAAGGATTGGAAGCTCTCTGACTAAACTTACTCAGAAGAATGTATCATTTGCGTGGAGTTAGAAGTGTGAACTTAGCTATTTGGAATTGAAGAGTAAACTGACCACAACAACCATTTTGATATTACCTGAATTAGGAAAAGTTTATGATTTGTATACGGATACGTCAGTGGGTGGCTCGGCTGCTGTACTTATGCAAGAGGGAAAGGTAGTAGCTTATGCATCTTGGAAACTTAAACCTCACGAGGTGAATTATCGTACCCAACAATTGTTTTTGCTTTTAAGAAATGGAGAGATTATTTATACAGTGCTGAATATGAAATTTATATGGACTATTAAGAGTTTGAAATATATATTCACTCAAAAAGATTTCAATATAAGGGAGATGAGGTGGATGAAGTTTTTGAAAAAATATTGATGTCCGATTACCTACCACRGAGGTAAAGCAACGTGGTAGCTGATGCATTAAGCAGAAAAGTGAAAATGGCATGAGTACAAGTTTAAGACATAGAGAACTTGGAGGACAAAATTACTTCGATAATCGAGGTCAATAATGGAAAGATAAGAATAGCTAGTATTAGTGTGACATTTGATATTAAACAGCAGGTCAAGAAGGCTCAAGAACAAGATCAACAAACCCAAGAAATGATGAAAAAGATAGAAACTAGAAAGCTATTAGACTTTCGAGTTAATTCTTAAGGAGTAATTTGTTTCCAAAATAGGTTATGTATTCCAGATAACCACGAGATAAAGAAAAGAATCTTGGATGAAGCTCACAAGAACTGGTATAAAATTCACCATGGAAGTACCAAAATGTATCTATAGGATCTAGCAAGAGAAGGAAAAATGCAGCGGAGGCTAAAGATTAAAACTTTTGCCTTTTCAAGGTGAGTTTAGGAGTAACATACTTTTTTTTTTTTTTTTCCCTTCCTCTTGAAACAAGAGAGACACTAGGGTCTCTTATTGGGGGCACCGAATTTCTCTCTTGACTTGATTCTCCAGTCTGAGCTAAAGGAGGGGCCGGCTCTGAAGACTGCCTAGATCTGCTAACTTACTGAGGGTGTTTCTTCCTAGCAAGTCTTTCACTTTTGCGCATGAAAACATCAAGCAGGTGCTTCTTTTGATCTTCCGGGATATGACTCTACCTTTCTGGACTAGGTTTTTGTAACACCCCAGATTAAGAAACTTTAACCTAACTAGGAATGTCACCATTTACTCACTGACACGAATTTGCGGAAATCTAAAAGAATTTAAAACACAATCAGCTAATACTTAATAATAAACAAAAACTATTTTAATCAACAACCATCTTAATCCATAACATTCATTTGCATTAACTTCAGGGTATCATGGCTTGCACACAAGCGACCTCCTCGCACCATCTGGCTACATATCACTTGAAATGCAAAATGAGAGAAATGGAATGAGCTATAAATTCCAGCAAGTAAATCTCATGCATGAACACGCCCTACATATCATGAATTATAAAATCTCACTTTCTCAATGAAAGCTTTTCAAATCATTTTCTTGTATAACCTTTCCATAAAATCTTTCCTTTCAAAATGTATAACTTGTAAAACATTTCCTTTCATTTCTGTCATGAGCTCACTAGAGTGTAACGCCTAGCCACTAAGCTCTGTAGTAGGCCATTCTTATTTGGAACCCGATTACATTCCTACCGATAGAACCACAAAGCGGTTAATATCACATTTTTTTTCCTTCTATCTTTTCACCTCCAAAGAGGTGAATATTACATTCTTTCCTACCCTCTAAGAGAGTAGGGCTGGGTGCGCCGGTCCCCACGCCCCATTTCCCACTTATATCTTTCGTGGCTTGGTTTATACTCCTTTCCGAAAACTTTAACATTTTCCTTTAAAATTTCCTTTCCTAAACCATTCACTTTCTAAATGTGTGAATAGCTCATGCCAAAAGTGATGTAGGTCACTAACTACATGCCCATGACATGAAATGGATACCACTGTATATAACATATTATTCGACATAAAAATAGTGCAGGATATGAAACATATGAAACATTCCAAACAATTAACACATCTCATAATACAATCTCATACACAACACATTAAACCATCTAAAAGAATTCAATTACATCCATTCATAAACATTAATGAGATGTGAGAAATTACTTACCCGAAGTCGTTTACGTTAAAAGGTTCTTACTTAAATCGTGAAGTGAAATCCTTCAACTGTTCTCAATGTTAGGGCACTGGAAACGATCTAATTTTGATTACAGAAGGAAAGTCCATTTATTACAACTGTCCCAACTTAGATATTCAGTGTGTATTGCAACAATGTTATTTATCAATTATTAATCCATTTTTAATTCTCACATTACCAATTATCACGTCCTTTTAAGGTTACAATTTAAACTCCTTAGCTCGGGTATTAAACTTAATCTATACTCTCCCACAATTTTACTTTAGGATATAATTTCATAGGTCGTAAATTTTAATATTAATTGATAATGTTTTCACCTTTTAAGTCCACAAAGTCCAAGTGCTGTGGGAGTGGTATTGGGTTCTCGAGCATGCGCTCTAGCAGTGCGTGCAACAGCCTCGGGCATCTGGGCATCTACGTGTCGAGCGCCTAGGCGGTGGGCACGGAYCGCCTGGGTGCTTGCTGTTTCTGGAAGCTAGCAAACAGCCAGTAGGGTTTAGTTTTCCGAAACTCCAATGATGAGTAGATCAGCAATGGCATCTGTTCGGACTTGGCCGATTTGGCGGCGTGCAACCGGCAGTGGCAGCCTGCCAGAACACCACGAGACAACTCGCAAAGAGGATGGCAACGACTCTAGCTGTAACACCCCCAGATTAGGAACCTTATCCTAACCCAAGAATGTTACGTCATTCCATTAGCAAATAATCAACTACATTTAATACTCAACATTCATTCAAAAATAAAGGCAGCGGAAGTCTCAAACAATTTTAAACCATTAAAAATGAAGACAGCGGAAGCTTCAAGAATTTAAATTGTTCAAAAATAATATATATTATTACATAAATCGACTCAAAAACCAGTTCTCGGGTATCATAGCTCGCCCACAAGCGACCTCCTTTCCCCATCTGGTTACATATCATCTGCAAGGAAAACATAAGCAACAGGAATGAGCTAAAAAGCCCAGTAAGTAACCCTCATGCATGAATGCATGAACATGTCCTACATATGAAAATTCAAGTTCCTCCTTTTCAATGAAAAACTTTCGAAAAACATTCCCTTTTCAAAATTCATTACAAACATTCTCTTCAAAATTCACTTACAATAAAACTTTCCATTTCCTTTCATTCGTTCGCGAGCTTACTAGAGTGTAAAGCCTAGCCACATAGCTATGCAGTGGGCTATAGTTATTTGGAACCCGATTCCATTCCTACTAGTAGAACCGCAAAGCGGTTAATATTCAAAAAAAAGTTTTCTTTCCATTTTTCCACCTCCAAGGAGGTAAACATTCCATTCTTACCTACCCTCCAAGAAGGTAGGGTCGGGTGCGCCGGTCCCCCACGCTCCATTTCCCACTCACATCTTTTGTGGCTAGTATTACACTCCTTTCTTAAAACTTTAACATTTCCAAAACTTTAACCTTTTCCCTCAAAATCCCATTTTCTAACCGTTCACTTTCTAAATGCGTGAACGGCTCATGCCAAATGTGATGTAAACTTCTAACTACATGCTCATGACATAAAACACATACCATCTTACATACGATAACGTTCAATAAATAATACATGATCTGAAATCACAACAGCATTCTTTAACATAAAGTACTACTAAATACAAACAATTCAACTTTCATCACAATTCCACACATCAACATAAGAATTCCACACAACACATATTCCAACAATTAAAAGCATTCAAATTCGCTTATTTATAATGATATGAATGAGAGGATTACTTACTCGAAGTCCTGTATGTAAACGGATTCTTATTTAAGTTGGAAGTAAACTCCTCCAATCAATTTCAACGTATGTCCTCGAAATAACCTCGAATTCACAATATTCGGATGTTGAACGGTAATGGATTCCCGAACGTATGTCAAGGGATGTGCAAAAATGGTTTTGGACGTCTGGGCGTCGGGCACGGAACATRGGGCGTCACGCACTGGGCGCCTAGGCGTCGCGCTCTGGCGCCTGGGCGTCACTCACTGGACGCCTGGGCGTCGCGCTGGGTGCCTGGCTTTGCTCACTGGACGCCTGGGCGTCGCGCTGGGTGCCTGGCTTTGCGTGACGCCTGGCTTTGTTCACTGGGCAAGTTTGGCACTGGTATTGCTGGTCGCCAAGGAGCAGATCCTTAGCGCACAAACAGCGTATGGTGCACGAACAACTGGATTTTGCTCCGACGCTGTGCCAGCGAAGAAACCAGTTTTTGCTCAGGCTTCCGGCGTCTAGTTGACGATGTGTGACAACCAGCGACGCGAGCAGCAATGATAGAGAATCAAAACGATGACCACTGCAAGGTTTTAGCTTCAGTTCAAGGGGAAACAAAAATCCGTTGAGCAGAGGGAAGACCTTTCGCTGCGGCAGATCTGGCGACGGCATCGCTCAGATCCGGTTGCGCCGAGCAGGTAATGGGTAACGATAGCAGATCCYGCGACGATGTCGCACGGATCTGATCYTTCCCACAGAGAAAGAAAATGYCGATGGTGGGCCTGCTGATTGTGTCGCACAGATTCGGTCACTCTTACAGAGAAGGAGAGGATCGCGGCAGATTTGGCGATAGCGTCTCACAGATCGGTCGCCCTACAGAGAAAACGATAACAATGGCGGCCTGGCGATGGCGTCGCCCAGGTCCGGTCGCTCTTCTACAGATAAGGAGAGTACGGCGGCAGATCTGGCGATAGTGTCGCACGGATCGGTCGCCCTATAGAGAAAGAGCAATAACGACGGTTGGCCCSATGACGGCATCGCCCAGGTCCGGTCGCTCTTCTACAGATAAGGAGAGTACGGCGGCAGATCTGACGACAGTGTCCTACGGATCAGTGGCCCTACAGAGAAAAAACAATAACGACGGAGAGCCCGGCGACGGCGTCGCCCAGGTCCGGTCGATCGTACAGAGAAAGAGAAATAACGGAGGCGGGCCTGGCGACGGCGTCGCACAGGTCCGCTCGCTCTTACACAAAGAGAGAGGACGAAGGTGACTCACCGGATCTGGTAGGCGCGGTTGCTCTGGCCGAACGTCGATGAGTCTGAGCGGCACACAGCGATCGTTTCGGGCTGGTGCTACGGCTACGCGAGAGACGACAACGTCTCCAGATGAGTAGCGATTGTAGCTACTGCACGTATCACCGATCGGATTGCGATCAGTGGTGGCGTCGACAGAGGAACGAAGAGAGGAGAGAAGGAAATGCTGGGAGAGAGTCACGATGAGCAACGTCGTGTCAGGCAGAGGGGGAGCGGCACGGCGGTGGCGGCGGCTGCGGGAGGAAGAAGAAGATAGTTTTTAGGGTTTTTCTTTTTCTTTTCTTTTCTCTTTCTTTCTTTTTATTTTCTTATATATTTTCTTTTCCTTTTTTTTCATATAATATTATTTTGGGCCGCAACTCAACGCATCAGGCCTTCCTATCCACATCTAATCCAAAACCCGTAAATTAAACGTAATAGGCTTCCTTTCAACAAAAGCCCAACTTTCGACTAACTAATACGTAGGCCCACAAGTCGAGCCTTTAGCCAACGATAACTCTTATTTGACACGGGCAACATTTTCGCACCTATTAAACGTATGGTTTGAAAATATTAATCATATAAAATGTCCAACCTTAGTTGGCACACCAATTTCAAGTAAAATCAAACAAATTTAATAAAGGAAAAATTTGGGGTGTTACACTAGCAATTTCAGCAAGTGACAACCGAAGATTCGGAGTCCCTTTCCAAGCGGCGAGCAGAGGAGGAGAAGAAGAAGATGAAGGCAGATCTAGGAAGATCCAATCGGCGAAGTAGCTTCCCAAGAAAATCAGTACTAACCGTAGCAACTCCACCCCAGAAGACACTCGGTCAAGTCGAGCAACGTCGACGTTAGTCGGCGAGCAAGACAACAGCGAGCAGATGCGTGGAGGGGGGAGATTGGTCTGGTAAGGTAAGGCCTAATCGGACGAGTGCTCTCTGTTCTGGTCGAAGCCAATGAGTTGGAAGCACCCCGTCGAGCAGCGATCTCCAACACCAGTGCTCGTCCAGTCGCATAGAGGTCTCGCACAACAATGAGCAGCAAGGCGGTGATTTAGATGCAGCAAAAAGAACTGGCAAGCTTCGAGTTTAGGTAGCAGACCCTTACGTGGGTAAAGCTACATCGGGCAGAAGGAAGAGAAGAGAAGAAAAGAAGAAACGCAGTGGTTGCCATGAGGGTTAACAGTAATGAGAACAGAGAATGGCAGAGGCTGAGATAGAAAAAGGCGGTGCGAGCGGCGGGGAAGAATTTCGAGAATGGGCCGCGGCGGGTAGGGTTTAGGGAGGAAGAAGATGACTTAGGTTTTTTTTTTTTTTTTCCACTTGGACCGTAACCCAAATCCTTCGGGCCTTCCCATCCATAATTAATCCAATCCATTAAATTAAATGAACGGGCCTTTCTTTCGATAAAAATCTAGTTTTTCGAATAGAAACGAATAAGCCCAATAAGTCGAGCCTCTAACCATCCAAGGGCCTTAATCCGACAAACACGATAATTTCGCATTTATTAACGTACAATTAAAACATTAACCACATAGAAAATTATCCAACCCTAGTTGGCACACAAATTTACAAGATCAATCAAAAATCCATAAAAAGAAATCTCGGGTATTACAATATCCTACCCCATAAAATAAATTTCGTCCTCGAAATTTTGAGTTCACTAAAAAATTGTGGATACTTAATATGCATCTCACTTTTTCTTTCCTATGTTGTCTCTTAAGGAACCATATCAATGGTAGCCTGATCACATATCAATCTTAAAAAAATATCTAGCACTTGAAGTTGATCAACGAATCCTCAATCCTAGACAATGGATGCGTATTCGTTATCGTTGCCTCGTCCAATTCTATATAATCCATACATAACCTCATAGATCCATCATTCTTCTTCACGAACAATACATGTGCAACCCATGGTGAAAACTAGATACCTAATCATTAATTCCATTAGTAGGACCAGATTTCCAACTAAACCTCAAAAATTTCTTGAAATATTAAAAGAACACTAGATATCCAGTGATATTTTAACTTTTCCCTCAATTAACCACATTTTGGTCTATTATAATTCTAGTTGATAAACTTACATACATCATCACTTCTTAAATTGCGCTAAATATAACCTACCATATTTGTTCCAACGAATTCTAATTCCTTTCCTCAAAACATCTTAATCTCCACAATTATAATTAAAATCAGATCAACTTCTTAAAGAAGAAATTTTAACAATCTCCAAACAAAATAAAAATTCAACACAATGATCTTCTCATCAAAAGCCAAAACCATCAAAAGTCAAAATTGAACCTTATAGCCCAAAATCAAATCAAAATTTGTTCTTAATTCCCTTCAGCATCTTGGAAAATTAAATTCAACGGGCCTTTCTTTCGATAAAAATCTAGTTTTCGAATGGAAACGAATAAGCCCAASAAGTCGAGTCTCTAACCATCTAAGGGCCCTAATCCGACAAACACGATAATTTCGCACTTATTAACGTACAATTAAAAAATTAACCACATAGAAAATTATCCAACCTAGTTGGCACACAAATTCACAAGACCAATCAAAAWTTCATAAAAAGGAACCTCAGGTATTATAGTTTTGGTGAGAACCTAGGATGAACAAGGGCAGAGAGAGAGTGGTGACTAGAGAGAATATAGAGATTAGGTCAAGAAGATTCTTCAAAGAGATGGTATATATTTTAGGGTTGAAACCCTAAAATGATGAGTTTTGAAATCCCGAAGAACAAGGAATTTCGCCGAGGAGTAAACCCCCTGAGGTGGGCGAATTCTCCCAACACTAGAGGGATTTCAACCACCCTAAGGTTTTCCCTTGTGAAGCTGAAATTCCTGATCTTTTCTAGTCCGATAATCCATGACAACCTTGAATGTCCTTACTCAGCACTATGAGCTACCCAAAAGTAAAGATTCTAAAGTCACGTCCTTAGGTCCCTTGATCATTTGATTATCCTTCGGACAATCACAAGAGGGTGATTAATTCTTCACAAAATGAAGCACATAAATTATCTTATACCAGTCTGTCTTAGTCAATTAGATACTATATTCCCAACATACAAGGTTATTGATCTACGAAAAGATCTCATCTATAGTATATCAGAGAATATAATTCTAGGCTTACCAAACCACCAACTAGCACTCAAGTACTAGGATATTCATCCACATAATAGCAATAATATTTTGGTTTCTATAGATATAGTATTTTAACAAAAACCAATATAACCAGTTCTACTCTACGCATATCAAATACACTTGTGCAATTGGAGTGAACAGACTATTAACTGACTAAGGCAAGTAATTCACTATTAGAATCCACTGCACAATGATCTTATCATGATAGAATGCTTTCAGTTCTATCAAAAGACCAAGAGCCTATTTGTCTTGCTAATTAAGTACCCATAGTTTATACATAACTGTGAAGAATGACCCATCATATAAACCATTTACTTAATTTCTTGGACTTATTCCAACAAAAGATGTGATTCAATGTATGTACCAAAATGGAATAGATGGAATTACTCTTTCGTTGCAATTTATAGAAATATATTATCTTTAGGTTATACTATTCTAACACCTATTTATTTCTTTTATGTAGTTCTGTATGCCCATAGAGCATCATATAGTTTAAGGGACCAATCCTTCTTAGATATACGAATAGTTTTTTTTAGCTATTCTTTTTATCTCTCTATTAGAAACCTCTACTTGACCACTTGTTTAGAGGTGATAAGGAGTGGTTACCTTATGAGTGACACCATACTTCTTCACCAAAATCTCTATTTTCTTATTACAAAAGTGGGTGCCGCCATCACTAATTAGGGTTTAGGTTGTACAAAAATGTCAAAGATATTCTTTTCGAGAAGCCCTATATTTCGTTTCATTAAAAATCTTAAGATCTCGGGTAACAATTAGGGTATCATTTATTTCCTATAATTATCGTAGTCTTATTTTAGGACACAGACTACGAAAATCTTTTATAAACTGATTATAGGATACAATAATTGAGGAAATTAAAAGTTCAGTGTACAGTTCAAGATACCAAGTGAGTTCTTCTATTTTTCAAACTTAAAAAAATATGTGGTTTTGTACAACGTAATCTAGAGAGGTGTTTTTAAGACCTTTTGAATATTTTAAATAATAATATTCTTCAATTTTTTTGGAAAAGTACTGTACATGTTGTTTTCAAAGGATTTTATATATCATAGATTTTATATCAGCATGACTTATCAAATATGTTGTTCTGTTCAAATAGCATGTTTTACTCGATWGACATGAAATTCTGGATTTGAATATCGAATGATTGTTTTTATACCTGCCATTGATTTACACATGCATTCCAAGATTTCATTTACTTACTTGTGCGTCGTGCTTGTTATTGAGACAGACTTGGGCTATATACATATTGTAATGATTGAGTACTCAATCGGTGGCTCCAAGTACTAATATAGTGGGGAGCATACTATGCTTAATTGGTCCTTCGTGCAAGGACCTCTTGAGCCGCTTGGACGATAGTGCTTTAGGAGTTGCCAAATGGCCAAAAACTGGTGGATCGTATCTATAGCAGGCTGAGTTCGTTCGGGCGGACGGTTACACTATTAGCTACCAATGGTAATTGTTGGATGCTCGTACCCTTGGTTAGGAGATTTAATCCAGGGGCAATCGACTCCTGTAGCCGTGGCCAGCCGACTTACTTGTTATTTTTCATGGGGTTCGATTGTAAATTGTATGTGTACAAGGAGAGATAAGGTTGGTATATCTTTACCCCGTAAAGTAAATCTCCTACGGTTAAAGTTTGATTCTCTTGACTCCATACTTGGCATGAAATATCTTCTTAAACTTCGCATATTTATTCTATTCCAACATTGAGTTCTTTCAAACTATTTCTTTAGAGATATTAGTTTTCAAGCAATAGTTTGATCTTTTCTTATTTGAACTGAAGTACCATGGTTTCTTGATATTTTTATTGAAAATTGTACATTACCTCACATGCATGGGACTGATTGAGCTTAGCTGACTCAATTTTCAACACTTGTTTTAGTAACAGGTACAGATGCTTAGAGAAGTCAGGCAACTTCTGCTTTAGAAGAGTTACGCTGTATATAGATTTTGTGAAGCCTAGAGATCTCTAATCATTTGTTGTAATACCCGAGATTTCTTTTTATGGATTCTTGATTGATCGTGTGAAATTGTGTGCCGACTAGGGTTGAAAATTTATATGTGATAAATATTTTTGAAATCGCATGTTTAATAAGTACAAAGATATTGTCTGTGTCGAATAAGAGTCATTGGTTAGTTAAAGGCTCGACTTGTGGGCCTATTTATTTCTTAGTCAAAAGTTGAGCTTTTTATCGAAAAAAAATTCGTTATATTTAATTATTAGGATTTTGGGTTAAGTATGGATGGGAAGGCCCGAAGGGTTTGAGTTATGGCCCAAAATATAAAATTATAAGAAAAGGAAGAAAATATATAAAAAATAAAAAGAAAGAAAAGAAAAGAAAAACCTAAAGAAAACCCGCCATCTTTTTCCTCGCTTAATCCTAAGCCGCCGCCGTCCCGCTTCTCCCTTTGCCTGACCCGATGCCGCTCGTCATGGCTTTTCCTTGCTCCTTCTTCTCTTTTCCCTTCTTTCACTGCCGACGCTTGAAGTGGCCGCTGCTTATAGCAGTTTGCGATCTGCAGGCTGCTCATTGCACCAGACCACACCGTTGCTCGAAGGACGCCACTCGCAGAGCGCGTCGCCGAGGCTGACCACTTGCTTGAGTCCCTGCGAGGCACATGCCAGGAGACCATCTGGTCTTGTTGAGCCAAGCAGACTGCTCCAGGTCTCTTCCCCGGCTTCCTTCTCTTGCTCTCGGGCTCGGATCGACGATCTGTGGTCCGCGCCATCGTCGACCAAAACAACTGCCAGAGGTGCGCGATCTGTGCCTTCTGATCTGGTAAGCCATCTTCTTCTTTTTCTTCTCTGCGCGACCGATCTGCCCGACTCAGACACTGGCCAAATCTGCCATCGTCATCCTTTGACCTTCTCTGCCCAACCGAATCTGCGCGACACCATTCGTKAGATCTGCCGTCGTCATCTTCTTCTCCTTCCCTGCTCAACAGTTTTTTTTTTCTCTTTTACTAAAGCCAGAATCTCTTGCCGCTAGCCGTCACTTTTCTCACTGTCCTTGCTGCTCGAGTCACCGGCACGAATCCARCGATTGTGGCCAAGGTCGTGACTCACTATGGACCAGAATTTTGTTGCTCTAGATGTGTGACAAGGAGCATCAGCCAAATCCACTTCGTTAGCTGTTGCTGCACACAGCCTTGCTGCTCGAAGGATTGACCAGACCAGTTGCGGGTTCTCCTCAAATCACCGATTTCAGATTTGCAGTCCCTTGCCATCAACCAGTCGCTAAAAGTTTGATCAAAAACAGATTTGCCAGAGCAATGTTGGAGCTTGCCCAGTGCCAGCACCTGTGCTAGCAGGCATCGGGCGCCCAGCAGCACCAGGCACTCAGCAAGCGCCTAGGCGCCCAGTGCCAGTGCCAGGCGCCCAGGCACCCAAACGCTATTGTGCGGGCCGCCTGAACTCACGCCAGGAATCTAATACTGCTCCCGCAACACTTGGATATCGTGAACTTAAAGGTGAAAATGTTAACACTAGATATTGAAATTTATGACTTGTACATAATTATGCCCGGAAGTGAATTGGTGGGAGGACATAGATTAGGCTTATACCCGACTAAGGAGTTGAATCGTACCCTTAAAAATGTGATACTCGATAATATGGGGACTAAATATGGATTTATAATTGATAAGGACATTCTTGGATTAAACATATAATATTTAAGTTGGGACGATCGAATTAAATAAACTTTCTTTTTGTAATCACAACCAGGTCATTTCGAGGCCTTATGTTGAGAACGATTGAAGGAGTTCACTTCATAATATAAGTAAAAACCCATTAACGTAAAGGACTCCGGGTAAGTAAATCCTCACATCTCATTAATATTTACGAATGAATGTAATTYAACTCTTTTAGTTAGCGTAATATGTAGCATATGGATCATATTATGAGGTGCATTAATTGTGTGAAATTTTTCATGTGTTTCATATCTTGTACTTGATATGTTATATACGGCTATATGAATTTCATGTCATAGACATATAGTTAGGGTTCTACATCACTTATGGCATGATTCCATTCACACATTAGAAAGTGAATGGTTTAGGAAATGAGATTTTAAAGTTTGAAAATGTTAAAGTTCTAGAAAAGGAGCGTAAACCTAGCCATGAAGGATATGAGTGGAAAATGGAGCGTGGGGGACCGGTGCACCCGACCCTACCCTCAGGGAGGGTAGGTAATGATTCACCTCAGGGAGGTGAAGAGATGAAAGAATGTTAACCACTCTGCGGTACTACCGGTAGGAATGTAATAAAGTTCRAAATAAGAATAGCCCACTGCAGAGCCTAATGGCTAGGCTACACTCAGTGAGCTCACAAATGAAATGAAATGGAATGTTTTACAAGATGTAAATTTTGAAGGAAAGGTTTTGTAAAGAGATTTTGAAAAGGGAATGTTTTGGAAAGGTTTTCATTTAAAAGGGCGAAATTTTATAATCACATGACATGTAGGACATGTTTATGCATTCATGCATGAGGTTTACCTGCTAGGTTTTTTAGCTCATTCCTTTCTCTTATTTTTCATTTTAGATAATYTGTAACCAGATGGGGCGAAGAGGTCGGTTGTGGGCAAGCTATGATACCCTGGAACGTGTTTTAAATAAATTTTATGTAGTAAGATAATTGTCCACTTGAATAGCTTCCGCTTACTATTAAGCATTTTTTTTGAATGGTTTAAATTCTTGAGGTTTTTGCGATTTCTGTTTTGAATAAATGTTTGGATAGTGAAGATTGGTTAAAACACACGTTTAACTCTTTTGGATATTGTTGAGTTTTAAATGGATAGTTGATTARTTGCGAGTAGAGTGCCGTAATATTCTCAACTTAGCACAATTCCTAATCTAGGGATGTTACAGTTTTGGTGTCAGAGCTTAGAGTTTTAAAAACGATTCTATAGACATGATAAGAAAATGATTTATGAATTTATTGAAAATTGTATGGGTATCAAGCCATGCCACAAGCTTCTTTCCCTGGACTATCTGGTAAGTTTGTGTTTTGATTTAAATTCCCGAATGAGGTGAATATTAAGTGTTGTAGTATGTCTTGTCTATATTTTGCTATGAATTTGGGATGATGTAAAATGTTTGGAATCTTGAAGATTCATTTAGACAAGAGGCATTACGTTCCATTTGTAATACCTAAATGAGATAGTAAATGTCATTTCTTACCTATCCACGAGATGAAATTAAAAGTGTCGCGAATATAAATTTGGTGCCAAATTTAGAAAAAGGTGTTTGTTGAATAAAGTCTCTGAAGGAAATCTTTTGCTAGGAAGGTGATACTTAAGGTGTTTGTAGAATAAAGTGTCTGAAGGAAATCTTTTGTTAGGAATTGGGATACTTAATCTATTTAAAGTATTATTTGAATGCTTAAGATATGAGACTATCTTGTTATGTAAATGTTGAGCAATTATAAGGCGATTGGTTAGGTTGGATGGACAATCTTTGATAAGTAAGATATTGAATTTCTTTTAACAATGCTCAAGGAGTTTTTGATCGATTTGAATAGGTTTTAACTTGGTTGGGATAGTTCTTTAAATAAAGTATTTTTCCATAAGGAGAGATAAACAGTATGTGATTTTGATTCCAAGATGCTGAAAGGAATTAAGAACAAATTTGTGATTAGATTTCGGACTATAAGACTTCGATTTTGACTTTTGATGATTTTGGTTTTTGATGAGGAGATTATTGAGTTGAATTTCTATAGTTGAATCTCTATTTTGTTTGGAGATTGTTAAATTTTCTTCTTTAAGAAGTTGATCTAATTTTAATTGTAATTGAGGAGATTAAGATGTTTTGAGGAAAAGAATTAGAATTCATAGGAATAAATATGATACATTGGATCTAGCGCAATTTAAGAAGTGATGATGTATATAAGCTTATTAATATATAAAATAGGGTTTATGGATCTTCCAAAATTATAAAAGGCCAAAATGTGATTAATTGCAGGAAAAGTTAAAATACCACTGGGTATCTAGTGTTCTTTTAATATTTCAAGAATATTTTTGAGGTTTAGTTAGAAAACTAGTCCTACTAATGGAATTAACGACCATGTACCTAGTTTTCACCATGGGTTGCACATGTATCGTTCATGAAGAAGAATAATGGATCTGCGAGGTCATGTATAGATTATATAGAATTGGACGAGGTGACGATAAAGAATAGGCACCCATTGTCTAGAATTGATGATCCGTTGATCAATTTCAGGTGCTAGATATTTTCTAAGATTGGTCTGTGATCTGCTACTATTGATATGGTTCCTTAAAAGGAAACATAGGAAAGAAACAAATGAGATGCGTACTTAGTACCCACAACTTTTTAGTAAACTCTAAATTTCGAGGACYAAATTTATTTTATGGGGTAGGGTATTGCAATACCCGAGATTTCTTTTTATGGATTCTTGATTGATCGTGTGAAATTGTGTGCCGACTAGGGTTGAAAATTTCATATGTGATTAATATTTTGAAATCGCACGTTTAATATGTACGAAAATATTGTCTGTGTCGAATAAGAGTCATTGGTTGGTTAAAGGCTCAACTCGTGGGCCTATTTATTTCTTAGTCAAAAGTTGGGCTTTTTATCGAAAAGAAACCTGTTATATTTAATTTAAGGATTTTGGGTTAAGTATTGATGGGAAGGCCCGAAGGGTTTGAGTTACGGCCTAAAATATAAAATTATAAAAAAAAAGGAAGAAAATATATAAAAAATAAAAAGAAAGAAAGAAAAGAAAAGAAAAGGGAAAACCTAAAGAAAACCCTTCATCTTCTTCCTCGCATAACCCAAAGCCGCCGCTGCCGCGATGCCGCTTCTCCCTTTGCCTTACCCGACACCACTCGTGGTGGCTTTTCCCTTCTTCCACTGTCGARACTTGAAGTGGCCACTACTTATAGCAGTTTGCGATCGGCAGGCCACTCACGGCACCAGACCACGCCGTGCTCGAAAGACGCCGCTCGCAATGAGCGTTGCCGAGGCTGATCACTTGCTCGAGTCCCTGTGAGGCACACGCCAGGAGATCGTCCAGTCCTGTTGAGCCAAGCAAACCACTCCAGCTTCCCTCTCTCGCTCTCGGGCTTGGATCGACGATCTGTGGTCTGGGCCATCGCCAACAAAAAAGTCTACCAAAGGAGCGCGATCCGTGCCTCTAGATCTGGTTAGCCATCTTCTTCTTCTTCTTCTCTGCGCGACTCAAACACTGACCTGATCTGCTGTTATCATCCTCTCTCCTTCTCTGCGCAACCAAATCTGCATGACACTATTCGCCAGATCTACCATCATCATCTTCTTCTTCTTCCCTGCTTAACAGTTTTTTCTCTTCGACTGAAGCCAGAATCTCTTGCCGCTGGCCTTCACTTTGCTCACTGTCCTTGCTACGCGCGTCGCTGGACATTGCCGCTGCGGATCCGCCGGTTGCAGCCGAGGTC
This sequence comes from Rhazya stricta, assembly GCA_001752375.1. NCBI lineage: Eukaryota > Viridiplantae > Streptophyta > Magnoliopsida > Gentianales > Apocynaceae > Rhazya > Rhazya stricta. Next base: position 646,015 of record MEJB01000022.1, on the reverse strand, counting down.
GTGACTCACTATAGACCAAAATTTTGGTGCTCTGGTCTTGCGACAAGGAGCATCAGCCAAATCCACTCTGCTAGCTGTTGCTGCACARGGTCGTGCTGCTTYAAGGATTGACCAGGCCAGTTGCGGGTTCCCCTCAACTCGCAGGTTTCAGATTTGCAGTCACAAATTCTTGTTGCGCCCCAAAAATAGATTTTGGTTAGAATCATTAGCAGAAATAATCCCTTGCCGTCAACTAGTCGCCGAAAGTTTGATTAGAAACATATTTGCCAGAGCAGTGTCGGAGCTTGCCCAGTGCCAGCGCCTGTGCCAGCAGGCATCGGGGGCTCAACAAGCACCAAGCGCCCAGCAAGCGCCTAAGCGCCGAGTTCCAATGCCAGGTGCCTAGGCACGCAGACGCTATTGTGCGCGCCGCCTGAACTCACGCCCAAGAATCTAATATTGCTCCCACAACACTTGGATATCGTGACCTTAAAGGTGAAAACTTTAACACTTGATATTGGAATTTATGACTTGTACATAATTATGCCCTGAAGTGAATTGGTGGGAGGACATAGATTAGATTTATACCCGAGCTAATGAGTTGAATTGTATCCTTAAAAGCGTGATACTCGATAATATGGGGACTAAATATGGATTTATAATTGATAAGAACATTCTTGGATTAAACACATAATATGTAAGTTGGGACGATCGAACTAAATAGACTTTCTTTCTGTAATCACAACTAGGTCATTTCGAGGCCTTACATTGAGAACGGTTGAAGGAGTTCACTTCACAATTTAAGTAAGAACCTATTAACGTAAAGGACTCCGGGTAAGTAAATCCTCACATCTCATTAATATTTATGAATGAATATAATTGAACTCTTTTAGTTAGCATAATATGTTGTGTATTGATTGTATTATGAGGTGCATTAATTGTGTGAAAATTTTCATGTGTTTCATATCTTGTACTGTTTGTCGAACAATATGTTATGTATGACTGTATGCATTTCATGTCATGGACATGTAGTTAGGGTTCACATCACTTCTGGCATGAGCCATTTACACATTTAGAAAGTGCATGGTTTAGGAAATGAGATTGTAAATTTTTGAAAATGTTAAAGTTTTTGGAAAGGAGTGTAAACCTAGCCATGAAGGATGTGAGTGGGAAATGGGGCGTGGGGGACCAATGCACCCGACCCTACCCTCGGGGAGGGTAGATAATGATTCATCTCGGGGAGGTGAAGAGATGAAAGAATGTTAACCACTCTGTGGTACTACCAGTAGGAATGTAATCGGGTTCCAAATAAGAATGGCTCACTACAGAGCCTAATGGCTGGGCATTACACTTAGTGGGCTCACGAATGAAATGAAATAAAATGTTTTACAAGATGTAAATTTTGAAGGAAAGGTTTTGTAAAGAGATTTTCAAAAGGGAATGTTTTGGAAAGTTTTTCACTAAAAAGGCAAAATTTTATAATCATATGACATATAGGACATGTTTATGTATTCATGCATGAGGTTTACTTACTGGGCTTTTTAGCTCATTCCTTTCTCTTATTTTTCATTTCAGATGATGTGTAACCAGATAGGGCGAGGAGGTCGGTTGTGGGCAAGCTATGATACCCTGAAGCGTGTTTTAAATAAATTTTATGTAGTAAGATAATTGTCCACTTGAATAGCTTCCGCTTACTATTAAGTATTTTTTRGAATGGTTTAAATTCTTAAGGTTTCTGCAATTTCTATTTTGAATAAATGTTTGGATAGTGAAGATTGGTTAAAGCACATATTTAACTCTTTTGGATATTGTTGAGTTTTAAATGGATAGTTGATTATTTGCGAGTAGAGTGACGTAATATTTGTAGCTTAGGACAATTCCTAATCTGGGGGTGTTACATTTGTAATGGTTAGAATGTTTGTATTATCATCTAAGAGTTGTACTCTCATATGTTTTGCGGACGGTATAGTGGAGTTCAYTTTTGTATGTTTGGGGTTGTATACATTGTAAGATTATGTAATTAATGAGACTTTTATTTACATTTATGAGTTTAGTTTATTTAAATGTTCAACTGTGTTGACTGCCGATGGCCAGGCGATGCCCGTACAACCACAATGGAACCTAGAGGAGGGCGAGTCATTGCAAACTTGACAATGATGACGCAAATGAAATGCTTGCTGAAATGTATAATGAAATGAAGAAAATGTGTATGAGAGATTAAGACATTAAATCAAAGGTTGAACAATTGATGAATGAAAACACAAAGCTTAGAAAAGAGATAGTGAGTTGATTACTTCTTTGGGTAGTATGATAAATGACAACAATAAATAATTAGATCAAATCAATGATCTATCCTTGGAAAACAAAATTTTGCATGAAAAGGTAAAAATCTTGATATTATGCTTGTTGAAGATGAGAACTTGAAAATAAAAGTGAATGACCTAAATGAATGTGTGATGACCCACTCTCCCCTAAGTCCCACTGGGGTTGTTCGAGCATCACCTGCCTCTCAAAAGTCACAGTTAAGCATGTAAAATATCAAACGCAGTTATCTAGGCTTAGCAAAAAAAGTGTCACATTTACAATAAAAAATATCCAAAGCTTATATAAGGAAGAAAACATAGATATGAGCCCTAGATACATATTCAACTTTCTGAAATTTTTAATTCTTCATGCGGCGGATAATCAAACACGTCTCACTAAAAACATGAGAAAACTTATGAGCGAAGTTCTCGGATACTCTAACTTAATGAAAGTTATTCTAGGAAACCCTCTTAACCCTCTTGGCTTTTTATGGTCAAGCCCTGCCTCTGGATCCTCGAATTAAGATTCGTCCATCTAGTAGATCTTATCTCGCCAAGATTTATCTAGTTAAGGAAGCTGTGGCGATTTTTGATGAGTAGGATCAGCTGAAGTTGTAATACCTGAGATTTTACTTCTATGAATTTTTTGAATTTGTGTGTCAACTAGGGTTGGATAATTTTCTATGTGATTAATGTTTTAATTGATACGTTAATAAGTGTAAAATTATCGTGTTTTTCCGATTAGGGTCCTTGGTTGGTTAGAGGCTCAACTTGTTGAGTTTATTCATTTTCATTCGAAAAACTAGATTTTTATCGAAAGAAAAGCCCGTAGAATTTAATTTAATGAATTAGATTAGTTATAGATGGGAAGGCTCGAAAGATTTGGGTTAGGGCCTAAGTTAAAAAAAAAAAAAAACCAAAACCCTAAGTCTTCTTTTTCTTTCTCATTGTGCCGCCACAGCCCACTCCCACGAAACCTTAACCCACCCTACCCGCCCTACTGTTTCTCCCTTTGCCTACTCTATGCCGCTTGCTGTGGCCTTTTCTTTCTCCTTCTCTTCTCTTCCTCTTCTCTTCTTTTCTCCTATTACCGACACTCGAAGTAGCCGCTACTCGTCATTGCTTATGATCACCAGGCCGATCATCGCCTAGGAGTCCCCTGCCAGATCCGTCCCTTCCATGCCGGTGCTCAAAGGACCCGGCTCGCAATGTTTGATTCTCGGAGCCGCGACCAGATCCGCTCGCATCAGATCTATAGCCACACAGAGAAGCACTGCAACGCGACCCACACTACCATGCTCCTCGCTCTTGCGCGTCGTCCATCCTCTGCTGCTGCTCGCCGCCGCTTTTGGTCACAATACGATGGGTTGCTGCATYCCAGAGGCACGCGATTCGTGTCTACCGAAGTTCCCATAGCTGCGCTCAGAACCGCGACTGCTCAGGAAAGCCTTGTCGCAATCTTTGTTGCTGCCGCTCGCCCAATCTGCTGCTGCTGCACGCCAGATCCGTGTATCTTGCCCATCGCTTGGATGTTCTGTCGCGCAGCCAGCCTTTCTTTTTTGCCTCCCGCTGGTCGTCGCTTAGCCAGATCTGCCTTCATCTTCTTCTTCTTCTCCTCTGCTTGATCGGATATCCTCTGTCCGCCAGTTGTGACTTCTGATCGCCATCCAAAGAAGCCTGATCAGTCCAGCAACAGCATGGAGGTTGAGCCCTCAGCTTGCTATCGCCAGTTCCTTCATCTCGTCTGCCAGATCTGCCAAGTTCGACCAGATACCATTACTATTTTACTCGTCACTGGAGTTCGCCGGAAAGCTAAACCCTTGCTGGCTATTTGCCAGCTTCTAGAAACACAGCGGGGGCCTAGTGCCCAGCGCCCAGGCGCCTGACGCCCAAACACCCAGATGCCCAGGACTGTTGCGTGCGCCGCTTGAGCACACGCTTGAAAATCCAATAACACTTCCGAGACACTTGGACTTTGTGGACTTAAAAGGTGAAAACATTATTAATTAATATTGAAATTTATGACCTATAAAATTATATCCTAAAGTAAAATAGTGGGAGAACATGGATTAGATTTAATACCCGAGCTAAGAAGTTTAAATTGTACCCTTAAAAAGACGTGATAATTGGTAATGTGGGGACTAAATATGGATTAATAAATGACAAATAACATTGTTGGAATAAACACTGAATATCTAAGTTAGGACAGTCTTACTAAATGGACTTTCCTTCTGTAATCAAAAGTAGGTCGTTTCGAGTGCCTTAATGTTGAGATCGGTCGAAGGATTTCACTTCGCGATTTAAATAAAAAACCTTTAACGTAAAGGACTTCGGGTAAGTAAATTCTCACATTCTCATTAACGTATATGTGTGATTGTTATTGAATCTGAGTTCTATGTAAGTAAATTCTTCCATCTCATTAATGCATATGAATGGATGTGTTTGAATCCCTTTAGGTGGATTAATGTGTTGTATATGAGATTCTATGCAAGTAAACCTCATACCTGCCTATCTCTTTTGTTGTGTATTATGTGGTAGCGGTATGSGATTGTGTTATAAAATGTGTTGATTGGTGGAATGTTTTTACGTGTTTCATATCTTGTACCATTATTATGTCTAATGGCATGTTAATTACAGTGGTATGCATTTCATGTCATGGGCATGTAGTTAGTGTTTTACATCATTCCTGACATGAGCCATTCATACATTTAGAAAGAGAATGGTTTAGGAAATGAAATTTTGAAAGGGAATGTATTTTATAAATTGTAACATGTTCAAAAAAATGTTAAAGTTTTTGAAAAAAAGGTGTAAAACCTAGCCATGAAAGATGTGAGTGGGAAATGGGGCGTGGGGGACTGGCACACCCGACCCTACCCTCTTGAAGGATAGGGCAAAATGTAATGTTCACCTCTTTGGAGGTGAAAAGATGAAAGGAAAAGTAAAGGAATGTTAACTGCTTTGCGGTACTACCGATAGGAATGTAATCGAGTTCCAAATAACTATAGCCCACTGCAGAGCTTATTGGCTAGGCGTTGCACTCTAGTGAGCTCACGAATGTAATGAAATGAAAGGTTTTACAAGTTATGAATTTTGAAAGGAAAGATTTTATGGAAAGGTTATACAAGGAAATGATTTGAAATTTTTCATTGAGGAAGTGAGATTTTATAATTCATGACATGTGGGGCATGTTCATGCATTCATGCATGAGATTTACTTACTAAGCTTTATAGCTCATTCCATTTTTCTTGTTTAAATTTCAAATGATGTGTAGCRAGATGGTGCGAGGAGGTCATTTGTGGGCAAACCAAGATACCCTGAAGCATGTATTAAATAAATTTTGAAGGATTAAGATAGTAGTTGACTATTTCTTATTTGGTTTAGCTGATTGTGTTTTAAATTCTTTTGGTTTCTTCAAATTTCTATCTGAATAATTGTTAGGTTGGTAAGAGATTTGTTGGAGCACATTTCTTTTTACAGTGGATGTTTAATTGGGTTGGAGAGTATGTTGTGAATGGGTGTTTAAAAATATTGAGAACTTTTAGTGTATACATGGGGTAGTTATTAAGATTACAAAGGAAACTCTACCGAAATTTTGATAAGATCTTTGACAATGGTTAAGACTTCTTTTATTTCCTATAGTAGTTAATTGTTCTATGAGTAAGGTAATGTAATATTCTCAGCTTAGGACAGTTTCTAATCTGGGGGTGTTACAGAAGCTGCAAGCTCAGAACATACACTCACTATGGTATGGAACACTATAAGCAGAAATCTAAAAGGACTTCAAGTCTCACTCATAGCCAGAGCTTCTTTAAGATAGAGAGGAGAGAATTTAGAAACACATGATTTTATTGAATGACAACTTTCTTACAAGAAAATGGTTGCCAACTAAGTGATGTCCTTTAACAATGAAGGCCTTGGTATTTATAGACATTTCCAAACATCAAATTCGGATATTAAACACCCAATAAACTATATTCTTACAAGAGATAAGATATTCACATGCTAAAAGTAAATGCGAATAGACAAGACTATAGCTAGAAGTCAAAATGACAAAGACAATACAATGAAAAATAAACATGACAATGACAACACCCATTTTCTGGATTCCATATTGTAATGCTAGAATAGTGGATTGAAATATTAAAATTATGCCACCCTAATATCTCACAAGATGGAAGATGGTAGACACTGGGCAGTTGTCCTACGGGCATAAGATTCACCACATGCATGTCTAGTTTAACAACTACATATCTTTTGCACCTGTCAGAGGTAAATCTATACCAACATGCTGGATCTTGGAATGAACAAAGAGTTTTGAAGAAATATTTCCTCTCATGAMGAATATCTCTTCCATTCTCACAAATCCAGAGATAGGCAAACAATTTATCCATGTTAAAAGTGATGGCGATTGCGTAAGTTTCGTGAAGGTACCAAAAATAGCACAAAGCTATTTTTGGAAAGGAGTTAAAATCCCTGATGTGGAAAATTGTAAAGTAAAGATGATTTGGATCATTTTCAATCCCTAAGAAAACCTGAGATCCATACTGTTGGAGAAGGAGTCGATGAAAAAGCTTGTAGTGGAGATTAGTTCTTTGAATGAGGATGAGATCTAAGATGGACTTAATGATTTCAGGAGGCAAAGCAGAGATGTAAGGAGAAAGATCCATTTCAGAAATGAGATGGATTTCAGGAAGAATGGGGATTATGGACTTCACCTGTGATTGTTTAGGTCTTGAAAGCATATCTACAAGAACATTATTTTTGCCCTTTAAATAGACAGCCGTGAAACTATATTTTGAGAACCATTCTAACCATCGAAGCAATTGTCTGGAGGAATAATCTTCTGCTTAAACTCTATCATTTTGGGAAAAGAAAACATATCCATTTCGACAACGAAGTGATGCTCAATTAGAAAGAACTCAAATCATTCAATGCCACGTTTCACTGCAYGAATCTCTTTAAAGGTAGAGTGGTAATGCAACTTAGATTSTTTAAATTTTCCACTCTTATAACCGTATATTTTTCTTTGGCCTTTTTGACCTTCAAAGAGTACTGCTCCCCAGAAGCAATCACTTGCATCAGTTTCGAGAATCTTTGGTGCTGTGGATGGGAGTGATAGTGGCGGTAACTGTTGGATGAGGCATTTCAACTTTTTAACTGCCTCGTATGCTTTTCTGTCTGCTGTGAAGGATTCTTTTTGAATTTATCCTGCAAAAGAGAAATGTATTGGGATAACTTCGAAATAAAGTTTCCCAAATAATTAATAACTCCAAGAAATTTTTAGATTTCTTATTTGGACTAGAGCTGATTTTTGGAGTTTGAGAAAGGCCTGGGCCAAATGAGGTTGAGGGACAATAGACTTATCCTTGATATACATTCCAAGAAATTCAATTGCTGACTAGGCCAATTTCATCTTTCGAGCTAAAAGCATGATTCCATACTTTTTGACAATGTCCACAAACTTGTGTAACAAGCCCATATGAGTTGGAAAGCCTTCAAAAAATAAAAGGATGTCATCAATATAAAAAATAGCTATATGAAGAATGGGTTCAATTATCTTTACCATTGCTTGTTGAAATAAGGATGGTGCAGTCATAGCCCAAATGGCATAACTTTCCATTGATAATGATGGTCCGGTATGCGGAATGCCGTCTTGTGCCTATCTTCTGGCTGGATGCCCAATTTCTAAAAACTCGGTTTAAGATCAAACTTTGAAAACCACGTGGCTTTAAAAAGCTTGCTGAAAAGAGTTTTTCTATCTGGCATAGGGAACTTGATGTTAGTAAGAAAAAGATTTAGTGGTCTGTAATTGACAACTAACCGAAGTTTTCCTCTGACTTGTTTAGCTAGCTTGTTTACATAAAATGKCTCACATGCCTATGGAGATTTAGARGGTTCAATAAGACCCTGCTTGAATAACTCTTGATATTTTGAAATGGCCTGTTGAAGAAGATCTGAAGGCATGCCAAAATGACTAGCCTTAGTAGGATTAATGTCTTCATTCAATTTAAATGGCAAATGACTAAAGAAATCAGGATTAATCCATAAAAGAGATGAGCATTTTTCCAGAAATTCAGTATGAGTCTTTGCATAGTTTGAAGTTATAAGCATCTACTTCATATTTTCAACCTATTGTTGTTGTGAGGAATCCCCAATTTGATATAATTGTGGCCATGGTAAAGAGTTTGAATTGGGTTTTCCACTGAATGCCATCAGCTCTAAGTAACATCTTATATCTCCTTTGTAATGCTGAAAAGATATCTCCAGGAGATGAATCTCCCAAGACTTTAGTTTTAATGGTGCATCAAGGAAATATTTCTAGCGTAATGGCTTTACTAATCAATTTTACAGTATAGGAATCCCCATTAGCCACCTTAAATTTCCTCTCATGCGGCTGCCAGAAAGTATCAAGAGGGATTTTTGGATTTACAATAGATATAGAGGCTCTTGTATCAATAAAGGCAAGCAGGTGAATTAGCCTGACATATTTAGACAGGAAAAGTGAAACTGGGATTCATGGAATAATTTTGGACGAGGGCTGGATCGGTGAGACTTTGAAGATCTGAGAACTGTAATCATCAAAGTCATCTTCTGGTTCTGGTTCTGAATCATCCTCTTGACTTGAGCACTTAATATCGTCAGTGATAACAAAAAGAGCATCTGGAGTAAACTCATGATCAATTGATAAGATAGATTAAAGGTCATGATATGAGAGATCTACCTTTATATATTGCTGGATAGAGGCAATCAGATGTTGTTTCTTCTCTTTGGATCTTTTAGGACAATTTTTTGCATAATGTCCCTTTTTGTTGCAAAAGCATCTTTTTGATTTTACCTTAGACTTTTTCTCCCTGAAGAATTTCTTCTTGCCTTTTTTGGTCCTAAACTTGGATTCCTTGGAATTTTTGTGCTACCAGTAATACATGTTGTGTGGCATTTCTTCTTTAAACCACAGTCGCATCATTTCTTTGGCCACTTGATTCGGACATCTAGACTACAGTCTGATTCAAGCTGTTTAGAATGCTGTATGAACTTTTTTATCAATTGTTGCTTAGCACATAGATCAGAGATAGTGAGCGAGATTTGTTGAAATATTTGCTCTATAGTCATCTGATTACTTGCCAAATTTCAGGCCTGAATTGTCTTGACTAATTGTTGGGCAAGAAATTCATCAAGTGAATTCACAAATACTTGCTTCAGATCTCTGTTGTCCATTCCACCAATGGCAAAGAATCTTTTAGGAAAATCTTTATGCTTGTAAGAGTAGTATTTGGCCTTAAAGAATTCTTCTCTCATTATGTCAAAATTTTCTTGCTAATGACCAAGAAAATGAGTATGATCAAAGGTCTGTTGCACAAAAGCCTGTTGCCTGTAAGCACCAAGGTTAATCCAATAAGCTTTTATCATACCTAAAAATCCTGCTGTAAACACTCATACCTAAAAATCGTTGGGTGAGGGATCGTTTGAGTAGGGGTACAGAGACATCAGGAGATGCAGAGACAATTTCCTTGGAAGCAGAATACGCAATGAGAGAGGTGGGAGGCTAGTGCAGAGCCTGTAGGTCTATGGGACTCGGTGGAGTATATGGGCCTTGTGAATACGTAGGGCTCACTATTGGTTGTTCTGTTTTTTTCTGTCGAACGCTATGTGCAAATAGCAGGTTATCTTTTGATTGACTGAGCACTCTTTGGTCTGTAATTAGGCAATATGTAATAGAGATACTATGAAGACTCACCCTTCCTTAGGTTTCACTAGGAAGGAGTGAGCATCGCTAGTCTCTCGATAGTTGAATAGTCAAAGCGTCTAAAACCCTCGTAATATAATTTACACAACTTAAAAATTTCAAAGTAAAAGATTACAAACCTGAATAAATTATAGTCCAACAAGATCATAAAATTGTAACACCCCGGATTTTACCTTTATGAATTTTTGGTGGATCTCATGAAATTGTGTGCCAACTAGGGTTGGACATTTTATATGTGATTAATATTTTTAAATCATACGTTTAATAGGTGCGGAAATATTGTCCATGTCGAATAAGAGTTATCGTTTCGTTAAAGGCTCGACTTGTGGGTCTATTTGTTTGTTAGTCGGAAGTTGGGCTTTTTATTGAAAGGAAGCCCGTTATATTAAATTTACGGATTTTGGGTTAGATTTGTATGGGAAGGCCCGAAAATATAAAAAAAAAGAAAATAAAAAGAAAATATATAAGAAAATAAAAAGAAAGAAAAAGAAAAATCCTAAAGAAACTCTTATCTTCTTTCTCCCCCCGCGGCCGCCGCCCAAACCCTACCCGCTGCCTCTTCTTCTTCTRTTCTCACTGCCGCCGTCTAGGAGTCCCGTTGCCCGTTGATCACGGATCTTCCTCTTCACGCGGCCATTCCTTGCAGATTCGCCATCACTCGGTTGCCATCTTCATCGCCTTGCTTGTGATCGTCCAAATCCAAGCCCCGCGACACAGCCTGGCCACGCGATCCATGGCTCGGTTCCTCGCTGTTCCTGGGGTCGCCCGTCCTTCGCTTGCCAAGATCACTGACTGCTTGTTCCTGACACTACGGGTTGCCAGATCTGCGCGACTGGAGCTGTTGGTTTCCAGTTTGCCAGCTAGTTCGCAAGTCTACTGCTCGTTGCCGCTGCTGGGCACTCTGCGGCGAGTCGCAGCAGGCCAAAGGCGCAAGATCCGAGTACGCCGAAACCCATAGCTGCTCGGGACGAAGCACTCTACCGATCTGCTCGCCAAGTCCACACGTCTTGCCGCCGCTCGAACGTTCTGTCGTGCAGCCAGACCTTCATCTTCTTCTTCTCCTCTGCTCAAACGATCTGCGCATCCACCCACGCTGCTGCTTCTCAACCAAGATCAGGGCAGGACTTCTCTCCTCGCCAGAAGTTCACCAGATCTGAGCGTCTCTTGATACCGGCTCTCCATTACAGAGCGCGACGTCCATTCTGGTCACAAACTCTCTGGAAACTCCAGATTCTAGCCTGTTGTAAAGCTATTTGCTGCTGGTCTTTCTTTGGGCTGGCTGTTCGCCAGTTTCCAGAGCTAGGAGCACGCAGCGCTAGGCGCCCTGGCACCCGACACCCAGGCACCTAGACACTGTTGCACAGAGGACCTATTGCCATTCCCAAGACATTTGGATATCCTAAATTTTAAGGTGAAAACGCTAACATTAATATTGAGATTGTATAATTTGTACATAATTATGCCTGAAGTGAATTGAAGGGAGAATATAGATTAGGTTTATACCTGAGCTAAGGAGTTATTGGAACCGTGATATTTGATACTATGAGAACTAAATATGAATTTATAAATTTATAAAGGACATTTTTGGATTAAACACATAATGCTTAAATTAAGACGATCGAACTAAGTAGACCCTCCTTCTGTAATCAACTAGGTCATTTGGAGTCCTTACGTTGAGATCGATCGAAGGAGTCCACTTCGCAACTTACATAAGAACCCGTTTACGTACGGGACTCCGGTTAAGTAATCTTCCCATCTCATTAACATTATAAATGAATGAAATTGAACGTTTTTAGTTACTCTAATATGCTATGTATGAAATTTTATGTTGATGTGTGTAATTGTAAAGAATGTTAATGTGTTCGTATCCAATAGCACTCTAATGTTAAAGAATATGTTATTATGTTTCATATCGGGTACTATTTGTTGAACGTTATATTATATAAGATTGTATGTATTTCATATCATGAGCATGTAATTAGAAGTCTACATCACATTTGGCATGAGCCTTTCACACACTTAGAAGGTGAAGGGTTTAAGAAATGAAATTTTAAAGGAAAATGTTAAAGTTTTGAAAATGCTAAAGTTTTAGGAAAAGAGTGTAAGCCTAGCCATAAAAGATGTGAGTGGAAAATGGGGCATGGGGGACCAGTGCACCCGACCCTACCCTCTTGGAGGGTAGGTAAGAATGGAATATTCACCTCCTTGGAGGTGAAAGTATGGAAAGAAAACCTTTTCTTTTGAATGTTAACTGCTTTGCAGTTCTACCGGTAGGAATGGAATCGGGTTCCAAATAACTATAGCCCATTGTAGAGCTTTATGGCTAGGCGTTACACTTTAGTGAGCTCACGAATGAAAGGAAATAGAAAGTTTTTACTATAAGTGAATTTTGGAAGGAATGTTTTGTAAAGGAATTTTGAAAAGGGAATGTTTGAAAAATTTTTCATTTAAAAGGCGAAATCTTAAAATTTCACGACATATAGGACATGTTCATGACATTTATGCATGAGGTTACTTACTGGGCTTTTTAGCTCATTTCTTTCTCTTATGTTTCATTTCAGATGATGTGTAACCAGATAGGGCAAGGAGGTCGTTTGTTGGCGAGCTATGGTACCCGGGAATTGGTTTTCAAATCGATTTACGTAATAATATATATTATTTTTGAATGGTTTAAATTGTTGAGACTTCTYCCGTCTTCATTTTTGAATGGTTTAAATTGTTGAGACTTCCGCTGTATTTCTCTTTTGAATAAATGTTGAGATTTAAATGATAGTTGATTAATTGCGAGTGGAATGACGTAACATTCTCGGCTTAGGACGGTTCCTAATCTGGGGGTATTACAAAAATACACTAAGTTAAATCTACAAGAAAGTTGCTAAGGGTTGAGGAATAACAATTGTTCAACCTTTAAGTGACTCATTGCTACAGCATTCTAGTACTTGGCAGAGATAACGACATTTAGGTCACTAGTGAACCACCCTACAACATTACGGAATAGTTGGGAAGGTTACCATAGAAATGTGTTCTAGTCTCCCTGCATCTCCTATATTTGCATTACGAATGGCTTCATATAAGACATTACATGACATTGCTCATTGGTACGATCGCATCCAAAACTAACCCTAACTACTAACTTTTTCCATTGACTTTTTACTATTTTTCATTTTATTTTCTTTACATTTACTTCAGTCAATTTACATTTATTTACTCATTTTAGCGTCATTTACTTATTCATTCATTCCCGTTGACTGTCCCTCTCTATTGCTACAGCACTTTTACCTCTTTTATACGAAGTTTAAACAATTTTTCCTTTTGTTTAATTATCCTAGTGGGATCCAAATCCTATGGGCCATGTATACTTATGAGTGTGCTAGTTTAATCGTAATAGATTAAGCCATGACAAGTCTTTGCTGTCATTGACTGGTATAGGCAAAAATGAAGCCAAATTGGGTAAACTTTCTTGCTTTTTACGTTTATTAATCTTATTTAGCTATCATTTGCTACTGGGAAAGTTAGTTTATGAGAATTAGACCAAAACTAACTCACAATTTCCTGAAGCATCTGTCCTTGACAAAGATCCTAAAAAAAATCTTCAAAAAATGAAGAAAAAAGTTAAATATGGAAGCATAGCAAGAAAATGGGGAAGAACAGCACAATAATAACCCACCTCGAGTTAATGATGCAACACTGCAAGATGATAGAGATTGTGCTATTAGAGAATATGCTATACCAGCTTTGCACGATCTAAATCCTGGCATTGTGAGACCTAAAATTCAAGCCCATCAATTTGAARTTAAACCAATCATGATCCAAATGCTATAGACGATTGCACAATTTGGTGGAATGGCAATTGAAGATCCTCATCTGCATTTTAGATTGTTCATGGAAGTGAGTGACTGATTTCAACTCRGTAAAGTCTCAAATGAAGCACTAAGAATGAAATTATTCCCTTTTTCATTGAGAGATAAAGCAAGAGAATAGTCGAACTCTTCACCTCTGAATTCTGTAACATCATGGACRGACTTGAAGGAGAAAGTTTTGATGAAATACTTCCCACCTACAAAGAATACYAAGTTGAGAAATGAAATTACCTCGTTTCAGCAACATGGTGATTAAACCTTGCACGAAGCATGGGAAAGATCCAACAAATTGCTCAGAAAATGCCCTCATCGTGGGATTCAACATTGGATTCAAATGGGAACCTTTTACAAGGGGCTCAACTCTCGAACTAGAATAGTGGTTGATGCTTTAGAAAATAGGACACTGTTATCAAAATCATATAATGAAGCATACAACATATTGGAGACAAAAGCAAGCAACAACTATCATTGGACAACAACTAGAATAGCAACAACAAAGAGAGTTCAAGGAATACATGAAGTTGATGGTATAACAGCAATCTCAGCTGAAGTGGCATCTTTAACCAATATGCTAAAAAACATGAAGTTGCCAACTGCATAACAAATGCTACAGCAAGCCACTATCAACTGTGTGTACTGTGGAGATCCACATACTTTTGAAAATTGCGCATCTAATCTAAAATCTGTGTGCTACATTGGAAATTTCATTAAAGGAAAGAATCTTTTTTCAAACACATACAATGCCGAATGGAGGCAGCTTTCAAATTTCCCATGGAAATAAGCATCAGAGACCATAACATCCTCCTAGATTCTTGCAGTATAATCAACACCAAAGACAAGTTCACCATGAACAACCAACCTCAATGGACACATTATTGAAAGAATACATGTCTAGGACATATGTCCTAGTTTAGAACCAAGCAACATCACTGAGGAATTAAAATTAAGTAGGCCAAATTGCTTCAGCATAAGCACCAAGCAATAAGGTACCTTTCCCGGTGATACTAAAAATCCCAGAAGACTAGGAAAGAAGCTGTGTAAAGCTATAACACTAAAAAATGGAAAGGAATTGATTGAACCAATAGCTATACAAGGCGCAACAAAGGAGATGACAACTACACGGAAAGATAACACATTGAAGTTAGCAAAGAACTAACTCTACAACCAGCAAGGGAATTTTGATGCTATAGCAAAGCAACCTAATGTCATTCAGGATAAACCACCACCGTCTTTCCCTCAATGGTTGATTGCAATGCAGCAAAGCAAGCAATTTAACAAGTTCTTGGAGTTCCTTAAGTAGTTTCATATCAACATACCTTTCGTCGAAGCATTAGAGCAAATGCCCAATTATGTCAAATTCATGAATGAAATCTTGTCAAAGAAAAGAAGGCCAGAAGAATTTGAAATAGTAGCATTGACTAAGGAATGCACATCTACCTTGCAGAAAAAATTACCACAAAAATTGAGGAACCTGGAAGCTTCACAATACCATGTACAATTTGGAATTCTTACAATGGAAGAGCACTATGTGAACTTGGGGCAAGCATTAATCTGATGACCATGTCCATTTTCAAACTACCTGGGATTGGAGAAGCAAGACCAACCATTGTTACTTTTCAATTGGCGGATCTTACTTATGCATACTCTGAAGGAAATATTGATGATGTCCTAGTCCTAGTTGAGAAATTCACATTTTCAATAGACTTTATTATCTTGGATTATGAAGCCGACAAAGTAGTACCCATTTTAGGAAAACCTTCCTTGCTACAAGAAGGATGGTGATTGATGTCCACAAAGGGAATTAACAATAAAGGTAGATGATCAACAAGTTAGTTTGAACATCTTCAATGCACTAAGGTTCCCAGATGAGCAAGAAAAGTGCTATACATTGAAGGAAGTTGAATCAATAGATAATAAGTATATTGAAAAATGCTGTAGCATTCTACACTCAGATGATGAAAAAGACGGCTATGAGGAAGGTAAAAGTTCAGATAATGATGCAGCATTGGCATGGGTGAACTCTCAGCAAACTTTTGAGGGAATTAATAGGAGATTTGAATTATTGGACTTATCTCAGAGAAGTGTTCAACCACTCAAACCATCATTTGAAGATCCACTAGTTGTAGAGGAAAAGGAATTACCATCTCATTTGATGTATGCTTATCTTGAGAAAGAGAAAAAGTTGGCAGTTATCATTGCTTCAGCATTAGACCAACAAAAGGAGGATAAGCTGCTAACTGTTTTAAAATTTCATAAAAGGGCCTTCGGATGGATAATGGTAGACATCATGGGAATAAGCCCCATTGTATGCATCCACAAGATCATCTTGGAAAAATGTTGTAGCAATTCTATGATACCTCGGAGGAGACTCAACCCAATAATGAAAAAGTTTGTGAAGAAGGAATTATCAAATGGATAGATACTGGAATAATCTACCTAATTTCGGAAAGCCGATGGGTGAGCCGAGTCTAATGTGTTCCAAAGAAGGAAGCTATAACAGTTGTGAGGAATGAAAAGAATGAATTGATCCTGACAAGAACGGTAACTGGCTGGAAAGTATGCATGGATTATTGGAAGCTCAACAATGCTACGAGAAAGGATCATTTCCCTCTTCCCGTCATAGTCCAAATGCTGGATAAGCTTTTCTGGGAAAGAATATTATTGCTTCCTAGATGAATACTGTGGATACAATCAGATTGCTATAGCACCATAAGATTAAGAGAAAAATATGTTTACCTGTCCATATGGAATGTCTGCTTTTTGAAGAAAGCCCTTCAAGCTCTGTAAAGCTCCAGCAATATTCTAGAGGTGCATGATGGCAATTTTCACAAATATGGTAAAAAAGACTTGGAAGTCTTTATGGACGACTTCTCAGTTTTTGGAGAGACATTTTGAGGAATGTCTAGACAATCTTGAAAAAGTGCTACTTAGGTGTGAAGAAACCATCTTGGTATTAAATTAGCAAAAATGCTACTTCATGGTCCAAGAAGGCATTTTATTGGGACATCGAATTTCAAAAGAAGGAACGGAGGTCTATAAAGCAAAAATTGAAGTCATTCAAAAATTACCCCTGCCATCCAATGTGAAAGGAGTCAAAAGTTTTCTTGGGCATGGTTGGTTTTTACAAAAGGTTCATCAAGGACTTCCTCAAAGATTTCAAAACCCTTATGCTCTTTGCTACATCACAACATACCATTAAATTTTGATGATTATTGTAGCAAGTCATTTGAACAACTCAAAAACGCATTGGTTTCATCTCCTATCATAACATCACTAGACTGGACATTACCGTTTGACCTAATGTGGGATGCCAGTGATTATGCAGTGGGGTCAGTACTGGGACAGAGAAAGACAAAGCTTTTTCTCCCATTTACTATGCAAGAAAACCCCTCAATGAAGCACAACAAAATTACATGACCACAGAGAAATAATTGCTTAGGGTAGCGTTTGCCTTTGATAAATTCTGAGCCTATTTAGTGGGAAAAAAGTGACTGTGTTCACAGACCACTCAATAGTCAAATTTTTTATCTCAAAGGAAGATGTTAAGCCAAGATTGATCAGATGGATATTATTGCTATAAGAGTTTGATTTGGAGATTAAATGAAAAAAGGGGATAGAGAATCAAGTGGTCAAGCATTTATCTTGATTGGAAAAAGAAGAACAAGATCCRCAAGTACAAATTGCTGAATCATTCCCTAACGAACAAATTCTTACTATCTCAACACCATGGTATGCCGACATTGTTAACTACCTAGTCAGTGGGATCAAACCTTCGGGYCTAAGTAATCAACAGTTGAAGAAATTCATGCATGATGTGAAGTATTACTATTGCAAAAAAGAAAAAGAGCCTTAATTGAAAAAAACTACTCCGCTATTTTTAGTACCTAAGTAACTAGAGGCCCTCATGCTACTTGTGTATGCTTTTACATCAAAAGGGGTGCGAGATTAGAGTATGCTATAGAAGTTCATAAGTTCTGATAGGTGCTAAGAAACCAAAGGCACTCAGGCTACCCATGTATGCTTTTGGGTAAAACGACATTTGTGCACAAGAGAATACCTATTAAAAAATCGTGAGGGAAAGATTTAGGATGTTTTGGTGAAGGTGGATAAATTCATCTTCCTAGTTGACTTCATTGTACTTGATTTTGAGGAAGACAAGGCAGTTCCCATTATTCTTGGGAGACCAATTTTAGCAATCGAGAGAGCCTTGATTGATATACAAAAAGGAGAGTGACCAAGAGAGTACATGATCAAGAGGTGACATTTAACGTCCTCAATGGAATGAGGTTCCCCAATGAGGTTGAAGAGTGTTCATCTATCGATGTGGCTATTTCTTTAGTAACAACAAATTTTCAGCAATGCTGCAACAATGAGCAAAGTTGTGAATTTGAAATTGGATGATTTTCTGGATATAATAAGAAAGATGAATATCTAGTAGAGTTAGTAGCAACTAAAAGGCACTACTTGACACAAGGAAAGCAATTTGAGCCTTCAAGTTCATCTTGAAGAAGTTTAACTCAGTCTACGTCCTTTATTGAACAACCCCCTTCACTTGATTTAAAGCCTCTTCCATCACACTTCAAATATGCATATCTGGGAAATGGGAAGACTTTACGTGTGATTATAATGTGAGAGAGGAATTATTATTGAGAATATTGTGAAAGCATAAGAGAGCTATGGGGTGGACAATGGATGATATAAAAGGGATTAGTCCCTCTTTGTATGAACAAAATTTTGTTGCAAGAATGTTATAGCAGTTTAGTGGAGTAGCAAATGAGACTAAACCGTAATATGAAGGAAGTTGTGAAAAAGATTATTAAGTGGTTTGATGCAGGCATTATTTATCCCATTTCTGATAGCTCTTGGGTAAGCCTAATTTTATGCGTGTCAAAAAAGGGAGGAATAACTGTGGTTACAAATGAGAAGGAGGAGTTGATCCCCCACTAGAGTCGAAACCGGTTAGAGAGTATGCATGGACTATTGCAAGCTGAACAGTGCCACAAGGAATGATCATCTCCGTTARCCTTCATTGATCATATGCTAGATAGACTAGCGGGGAAGAGGTTTTACTGCTTCTCAACGTATAATCAAATAGCCATTTCACCTTTCGGCTAGCAGAAGACGACATTCACTTGCCCATATGGAACTTTGTATTTAGGAGGATGCCCTTTGGGTTCTATAACGCTCCTGAAACATTCCAACGGTGTATCATGGAAATTTCTAATCTAGTCGAGAAGACTTTCGAGATCTTCATGGATGACTTTTTCGTGTTTGGAGATTCCTTTGATGATTTTTTGTCGAATTTGGAGGAAGCTCTTATTCGTTTTGATCTTCACCAAATACGCTTCATCACCCTTCGTAGGATTTGTTTCTCCACTCTTTATTGTGATTAAAGATGTTAAATATTATGTCTACATATTATTTAACATTTATGAGCATGAACTAACTTCTTAGAAGTTAGGGTTTTTATTAACTAATGTTCTACATGTTATATTGAATGCTTTGAGCAAGGTTTGCTCTCCATGAATGCTTTGTTCAAGTTAATTTATTGTTATACAACCATTGTTCCTTAGCTATCAACGGTGATTGTGAGAGCACCTTGATTCCAAAAGGCATCATAGTAGTGAAAATACTTGAATAGATACAAGTTTTGGAGAGTTTAGGACACACTATTAATGGCATGATAGAGTGTTATGTCAGGTTGTAAAACCCATTAGAGGCTTGTGCATTTATTTGAGTTCCTGAAGTTAAATAACTCCGACAGGTAGAACAACTTAGTGAAATTGAAACAAGGATCAACAAACTAAAATGGTAATGTCATTACTTGTCTCGATTTGCGTTCTTGATTTTATTAAAGATTTGTTGTGGCGATGTTATGATAATGCTATAACATTGATGTAACATTGCTAAAATTGTTTCATAGAAATTAGTATGTTAGGGATTACTCTAACTCATTTTTAAGCTCTTATTCATATTTTGTGGTGCTGGTTGTAATCTATTAGTTGTCTTTTATTAATTAGTAAATTTAGATTAATTCACTTAGTGACAATTACCAAACCAACAATTGATTTTATTGGGAATTTAAATAGTTGCTTTTGAACCATCAATCCTTGTTGGACGATACTCTTATTCGCTCTGTATTACTTATAGATCCTGTATACTTGTATGAGTGAAGCTTGATTTTGTATGCAATTTTGTCTGTCAACCATGCTCAGGCATAATAATTTCAACAATATATTCAAGAATCATTTAAAGGATTGTTAGATCTCTTAGAGGATGATTCTTGATTATCATTCCCACGGAATTGCCAAAACATTTATAATTTGCTTCACTTATACTTTGTTGAGTTTTGACTATTTTCTTTGCATTACTTTGTTTGATGCACTTTTGTTCTATTTTACTACAAAGTACTGAACAGATGTGGAAGGATGATGTTCGAGATCACTTTGTGATATTTTGTAGTGGCTTTCCTTTATCTGTTATTATACATATATGGTGTTATTGAATTCTAAATTTGGTTGGTAAATGTAGATATTATCGACGGGAAATTCAATTAGTAATTGCCAACCAAATATTTTGTTGGTAATTACCAATTGAGATTATCATCAAACACCAACAACTTAACTGGCAATCGGTAATTGCTGACTAATTTACTCATTGAATAGTGCGTAGATAATGATCAATTGAATTATCAATAGATTGACTGCAATCGATAATTACCGATCCATTACATTAGTTAGTAATTACTTACCAAACAGTTACCAACCAAATTATATAATCAATAATTACCAACCAATAAAATTGTTTAGTATTGGTAATTACTGATTGAACTATTGATTTCGATGGGTAATTATTCATCGAACTATTAAATTTTGATCGATAATTACCAACTAAACTATTGAATTCGATGGGTAATTACTGACATACTTTTTTCAGCATATTAACTAATATGTCGGTTGATAATTACTGATCGAATTTGGGTAAGTTCTAAAACCAAATTATCAACTGACATAATTCAATTACCGACCAATACCCAAAAAAAAAAAAAAATTAGTTAGTAAAGATTACCAACTAACTTGTACTGATCCCCCAAATCAATTGATAATTGATGGATAAAGAGCGATTACCAATTAATTTTGATTATTTATCGACCTATTTTGATCATCGATAATCAATAGTTTTATAAAAGTGACTTAATTCATTTTCTACTCTAATATATAAAGAGAAAGCTCAAGCATAAAGAAATTATTAGAATGCAGAACTTTCTTGTTAATATACCTTCTTATCACTTCCTTTCATCTTATCTATGAAAAACGGTTTAAAGATGATCACAATAATGCAATTTCTTTTTCTTTTTTCTTTTGAGTACAGAAGTATTTTACCGAAAGGGAAGTAAAGCTAGACAACAATACATCCCCTCGAGACACGTTGACTGCTCCCACAATGTAAAGCCAAAACCGTCCCCAAGCACTTAGGAGACTGAAGATTCCCAAAACAATGTCAACAACATTTAACATTCCATAAAAAATTTGTCTAATCATTTTTTAAGGAAAATTTTTATCTAAACATATGTTTTAACTTTGTTCTTATTTTTAATTTTTTCTTATTTATATTTAGATGAGATCTTATGAGGTTAGAAAGTGAACGTTTATGTTAGAAAAGAGAGTACTATAATTACTCTACTTTTAAAAATAATGTGTAAAAATGCTTTAAACTATTAAAGTTGAAATATAGGTATTTTATTATGACAGCAACAAAAGTCCCATATCCTCAACGTCTTGGTGGTGATTATAATAGAAAATTTATATTTAGGTGATAGGATATTTCGTAAATTATTTTATTTTTATTCTACTCTCTTCATTATCATGTAATCTCATTCTGAAACCATCCAGATCTGTTTATTTCACTTTTCATCTAACGCCTTCATTCCTTCCATGTATACCATTTTTATCGATAAATAAATGATTATAAATTACTTGTATGTTAAATCCGATCGATATTATATTTTTGATCCAACAGACCCCCCCGCCCGCCTCCCGTTCCCCAACCTCCTCGGAGTTCCGGCACTCTTCCCTCGAACCCCAAACAGAAAAAATCCATTAATCGATCATCTTCAATCCCCAAATCGCAAATAATACCCTTAATTTTTCCCGCCAAATTTCACTACCCTTTTCATTTTCTTCTTTTTTTCTTTTTTTCTTTTTTCTTTTTTTTTTTTTTCCATACATCAAAATTCTGTAGCTCTCTTATTTTATTTCTCTTTATCTCATTTTATTTTCTGCAAATTCGCAAGAAATCTGAGTTGGGAAGAAGAATTATCATAGTTTTCGTGGTGAAATTGGGTTCAACTTTTGTCGATCAGTGATGGCGGATTCTGACAATGAATCAGGAGGCCATAACAACGCTGCAGACGCCTCAGCAAGGGAGCAAGAGAGATTTCTACCAATAGCAAACGTGAGCAGAATTATGAAGGCGGCGTTGCCGGCGAATGCAAAGATATCCAYGGATGCGAAGGAGACTGTGCAAGAATGCGTTTCCGAGTTCATCAGTTTCATCACTGGGGAGGCTTCAGATAAATGTCAGAGAGAGAAGAGGAAGACGATAAACGGGGATGATTTGTTGTGGGCTATGACTACTCTTGGGTTTGAAGAGTATGTGGAGCCGTTAAAGATTTATTTGGCCAAGTATAGGGAGTTGGAAGGGGAGAAGACTTCTATGGGGCGACCAGCAGGGGGAGAGAAGGATGGGAGTGGTGGTGGAAGTGGTGGCGGTGGTGCTGCAGCTGGCGGCGGAAGCAGCGGAGGAGGAGTTACTTCTGGTGGTAGTAGTAGTGGAAGTGGAGGGATATATGGTGGAATTGGTGGTGGTGTGATTTATCATCCCGGTGGTTAGATTTATGGATCCGGATCTTTTCATCGCATGGATTTGAGTGGTGGAGTTGTGGGGAAAGGGAGCGGAGGCAGTGGTGTTGAGATTGGGGGCGGCAGCGGCGGTGGAAGTAGTGGTTACTGTGAGGCCAAGATATGACTATTTACTTAAAGTTATATTTTGGGACATGCGGGGAAGGAAAAACAAATTCTTTTCTTTTCTTTTCTTTTCTTTTTTGGATTTAATATGTCAAGCAATGCAATTATAATTTTGTTTGATAAATGTGCACTTTTAATTAAGGATCTATTCAACAATATATAATTCGAGAGTGTTGTAGATAAGTTCATACATGTGGGTTTTACAAATTTTGTAACTATTAGGGTCACTTTGGGATTGCTATTAAGAAAAGTGAATGTTATGAGAAAAAGTTTATTAGTGTTTAGTGATATATTATAAAATAAGMTTCGTTAAAATAAAAAGTCTGTAAAGTGTCTGATGATTATATTTATTTTAATATACAAATGACATTTTAATATAGTTCATATTTACAAAAGATAAATAATATAAATTATCTTTTATTTATTTTAATCTGTTAAATATTATTATAATTAATGTTTTGTAAAGTAATATTTTAAATTAATTTCTGCTAGGTTAAATTACTTTTTGTTTAATTTAATTTGTTAAGTACTCTTATAAATGTGAATATTTAAATATTAATATTTCTAATTAGTAATAGATTTTTAGTGATAATGATAAGGTTAAATTCGTTAATTAATAAGACATAGATGCTTTCCTTAAAAGTAGCAACCATTTCCCAAATGGCTATTGGGGTTTACTAGACACACTTGGAGCTACTTTTTTATCTCAAAAAGATGTTTCGAACTTTACATCAATCTTAATTTATATTTTTTCTTGGTTACCTGTTTCGATGTATTCAACGATGGAAACAAGGCTATCTTTATACATTAGAAATAAACGGAAAAATCTAGTAAATTAATAAAATTGCTCGCTTCTGAACTTTTGAACAGAAAATTAGTAGGACCTATTTAAAATTGAAGAGTGGAAAAACTACTATGAGGCAATGTGTCGAATAGTTGCTGGGCTTTCCTAAAACAACACTTTTGCACTAAGCCCAAAAACATTTTTCAAGTTTTCTTGAAATCTTTCTCTAAGAAAGACTAGATGAAATGAGTAAAGATTGAGACAAAAGACAATACAAATCTCTTCCAATACACGAATTAACATTATTCCAATTAATTGGTGAAATTCTTATAGTCTAACACTCAAACAAAAGGAGAATCTTGAGTTCAAATTAAGGGTCAAATGACTAATAATCTTACCTTCAATTGTTGCAATTGCCCTAAAAGAAACCCAATAGGGTAACCAGTTCATTGTCCCCTTGTCCCGACTTCTTCTACTCTCTATCTTTCATTTTTTTCCCCTAAACTCCCAAAATGAAGAAATTTAGTGATGCCCGAACGGTTTACATACTAAAGGATGGGCTTGATTTTTTTCTTTTTCCTTTTTTGACGATGGCCCATCTTACGCCTAGATTGATTTAAGGTCTTAGGGACCCCCTTTTTATTTTAACCTTGGGCCATGTTAAGTCCAAAATTAGTTCAAGAAGGTTTTTTTGCTGGCATTGGGCTAAGCGAAGTCCAAAATTAGTTTAAGATCATTTAATGCTTCTTCAACTAAATTTTTTTCATTCGCTAGCAATAACTCATAGATTCATAAAAAATTAACAGAATTTCATTAGCTAAATAAATAAACTTGAACAATAACTCATAAACAAACAATAACAATAACTGTAATACAAATAACTATTGATTTCGTAATTGACACATTGATCGTTATGTCTTCCAAATCCTTTTGCTGTAAAAATAGATAAGTACATAGACCGTAAAGGTAATAAATTAAATAAATTAATCATAGAATAGATATATAACAATACCTAATGCGTAAAAGCGAGAAAAATTACCATTGACTATGACACCATACTATTTCTGCCTTCCAAAATACACATGTCCAAACCACAACTGATAGGTTAGTTACCATTATAACATATTTACTCCTATTGGATGTAAGACTCTTTAAACCATGATCTTTCAATTTGGTCACTTGAACAAGTTGATTTTCAAAACAATATTTTCGAAAAAGATCATAAATGCAAAAACATATAGATTTCATAACATTCTTTAAACTACATTTTGAGAAACTCTTCATGCTCCATCTTTGATAAATCTTTAATTGAGCTTCATCTATTCAATATTAAATATCTTTGCGAGTACAAAATTTCAGAATAACCACTGTTGTACAATGAAACAGATCTAGACTTGTRTCTATCTTTTATTCTATGAGATTTGTGTGATCTCATTGATCTGTATGAACTGAGAGAAGAGTAATTGATAGTCAAGGTTGTGTAAACCTCTTAGATAGACTGGTGCGCCTTGACTCCGTGGGTAAAAGGAGTTGTAAAATCTATTTATGGGTGAGTCCTTCGTATAATATTGTAAAAGCTTGTATGACTTTCTTAGTGGAGTTTTAAATCCTAATGTTGCGGTATTAGGTATTGGATGCAAATTTGAGAAGGGATCGAACCAGTAGTTTCTATTTAGCTCCCTTTTGCTATTGTGTAATCATGTGAAATGTAGGTGCTTTTCCCATGTTGATTCTTATTAAAGTTTTCATAAATTAAAATGCAATTTATAAATTAAAAAAAGAACACAACGTAGAAAGAAAAGAAAAAAAGCAGATGTTGTGCATGTTTGGTGCATAAGTCCTTGTTTTACATGAAAAATAGTGAAATATTTAATTTTTTTGGATGATTTTTAACTAGGAAAGTTAACTTTTTCTTTTTTTTTTTAAATCATCAACTGTTGTGATATTTAATATGTTATGCCATCAAAATTCAAAAAAATTGATAAATTTTATCGATATTTTAGAGAGAAGGCAGAGAAAAATTCCTAAAGAGATAAAATCTACTAAGATATGCTAGGGGCATTGTTACAAAAGTTTCAAAAAGTGTTACATAAAGAAATTAGGTGTGTCAAATTTATCAATTCCCCTTTTTCATGGGTTAGGCCACCAAATATCCTCACTTGATAAGACTAATCTTAGCTCGACCTTGATCTTATTTGCAAAGTCTGACTCTTACTCGGAGAAAGGCTTGCCCTTCTCTTTCAAATTAGAAGAAACATCCTTAATTATGTGCATATTAGGTTTTACATTCATAATTTATGATTGTATTAACATGAAATTTTCTATCTAATTTTTAATTAATGAATTAGAGTGCTGAGAAGTAACTAAGTTGAAATTAATTACTGTCACATGTGTAAAGATTGAGATTTTAAATTTTAAATTAGGAGGAAAACCCCAAATGATATGATAATTATATTTGTACCATCATCAGCACAATACGGCCAAAGAAAATAATGGTATAATAAAAAAATATAAAGAAATTCCTCCAAAAAAATAGTTTGATTTTATTTCCTCAATGCCYTAGTATGGCCTAATTCAACCATAGTTAAGCAAGTGCAAGGC
The DNA here is from genome assembly GCA_001752375.1 of Rhazya stricta. Lineage (NCBI taxonomy): Eukaryota > Viridiplantae > Streptophyta > Magnoliopsida > Gentianales > Apocynaceae > Rhazya > Rhazya stricta. Next base: position 619,718 of record MEJB01000022.1, on the reverse strand, counting down.
ATATATTTATATTTTCAGCTCCATATTGTTTCACATATATAGAATCTTTCATGTAGAGTTACATAGTAATAATCCTATATTATTAGGAAGATCTATATCTGATTACATATAATTGTTATTAGACAGTTTCTTTTAGACCATATTTAGATTAGAAAAGAGAATGAAAGGAAAATAGACGAGGCTATAGATGTTTAGATAGAACTCTGTAGAGGAAATCAAGGGATGAAAGGAAGAGGAATGAACTTTATAAATATATATACACCAAAAGAGAATGATAATAATCAATTCGAAGTTTATATTCATAAACCAACGTCACTTACATTTCCCTCCTGTTAATTAATCCAAACATGACAAACAATGAATATTCTTCTCCCTTCTCCTCTCATTCCCTCTCACTCTAACTACTCTCATTTTCTCTTAATATTTTCCTCAATTAAATAGAGACTTACCTCTATTTGTTCATTATTAGTTAGTTAACCTTTATATAAAAAATAACTATAAAATTGGCATACTAGTAACACATTTTTATGACATTTTTTAAAGCGTCAAAATAGATGTATAATTGTGCATTAGGATAGATAAATATAGTTTTAGATAGTTTTGAAATTTTAATCTACGTGATTAAAGATGTATAAGGATAATTAGTCTATAAAATGTTTTTATAGGAAATATGAATAAAAATGCCTAACACATGGGAAAAAAATGCCTAACACCCTTTTTTGCTCCTCCCAACTTTTCACACTTCTTTCCCCAAAATTTAGACACCCATTTTCACCAAATTTCGAACACCCTTTTTGCTGCCCCCTTCTCTCTCCTTCTCATGAATTTCACCAGCTCTCCCTAAATTAACACCTTCAATGCCGCACTCTAACATCGGTTTCAGCAACAACAAACTTCAATATTCAGCTCAAACCGTTCAGTTTTGTGAAGTTTGAAACAGTGAAAGGCCATCGGTCTCCATGGACATCACTATTTTGTTGGGTCTTCACAGAGTTCCTCTCTATGATTGACGCTATAGTACATAAGCATGCTGCTAATGTAGTTTAGGGAACTTTTTGATTTGTGATTTGCTGCCCTAGTCTATCTTTAAAAGTTCTCTTRAGTGTGAGCAAAATTCTGCCTGTGAATTTGTAATTTGATGTTTGTATTACAGGTTTCTTTCCTTTTGTATAAAAGTAAAATGCTGTTGAAGGCAAAAATAAAATTCCTGTTTTTTATTGCTTCTTTATTTGGTTGTCCTAAAAAATCATGTCTGTTACTGCTTCTTTATCACCAACTTAAAATTCCTATTTTGTTTTATTTCCTGCCCTTACTCAAGAATCTGACTTGCTACTATCCCTTCCAAGTGTAGAAACATCCGTCAATGCCAAAGATACTGCATGTAATGCTCAATTTTATCTATCAAAGCTTTTATTTGACCATCTAGTATGAACGTAACCTGCTTATCTGGTTGTTGTGATCTCTGGAGCTGTTTTATGATAAAACTAAGGAGTTTAATGCACTTATTGTATTTGTTTTGATAAGATTGTCCTCTTTTCTACACATTCTTTCCCTATTAGCGAAATCATTGGAAATTGAGTAGATACTTTGCCTGAAATAATATGTTCTTGTCTCTTTTCTCATGCTTTTAAGTCAAAATGGTAGCTACCTTTTTGGAGTCATATGTAGTTAGCTCTTGATAACATTTACATTATCTAGTTATATATACTTGCTGAGGACATCTATCCAAGGATTCATCTAAAAGGTTTTTCTGTTTTACATTTCCACTTTCTAGTACTCTTGTCTTCTGGTTCAACGGTTTGGCTACTCCCATACATAATTTTCTGAATTCAGAAGAGCATCTCAATACTACTTTTGGTCCTGAAAATCATCACCAAGCACGAAATTGATTAATAATCTCTTAGGATCCAAAATACAGAAGGTGTGAGAAATTACAAGAGAAACATCTTTTCCTCGTTCCCATTTTAGAGAGCATTTAAGCAGATTGCATAATAGGGTGAAGAACCATATCCAGTAGTGAGTAGAGAGTAGAAACAAGTACTAAGCCTACCTCTTTTTTTGCTAAAATATAATTTAGGAAAGTTTGATGTTTTATACCTAAGTGGCTTCAATGCTCTTTCTGCTAGTTACATGTTTAAGTTGACTCAATTGCTCAAGATTTTGACTTACAGGTGTTGGTGTGCAGAAAGTGACTAGTTGATGTAAGCTAACCACAAAAGGTTAGTAACCATTAGGTAGATGCAATGGGCTATTCTGGTTGTGGCGAACCTAAATTTTTAACATAACAAGGCCTGAGTTTTGACTAACTAGTCTTAGATTGGCTTGTCAAAATCTATAGCAACCTTTTTTTAGGGTGGGTTCTTGAGTTAGTTAAAGAAAGTCCTCAACTTGAATCTACTGAGAAACTAGGCTAAACAAAAGCAGATATTGTGTAACCAAGATTAGCAAGTAAGTATTTGTTGCATAAGCTAAAGTAAGCTAGTTAGCAAAAAGTAAAGCTGTTATAAAGCATGTTAACGAAAGCTGTAAATAAAGCATGTCTAAGAAAGTTGTAAATAAAGCATGTTGAATAAAACTATAAATAAAGCATGTCAAATAAACCCGTTTAAAGAAAGAATTGTAAATATTAACTAGAAGACGGAAAATTACACATCTAAGCTAGACTAGGAAAGCTATAAAGCAAAATGAAAAGACATAATTTGAAGTAGTAATTGATATAATTTTGCTGTGGATTGAACTAGGGTTGGAAGTTCTTCCTCTTCTTTCTTTTATACTTGGCCCAAATAGATCTTATTTCTTGGAAGCGAAGTAAGCTGAAGCTGCTTTTCTCGTCTAGTGGTAGTATGCCCCATTATCGGCCCACATCCTGGTTTCTCACTCAGCTATTAGGTCGTGGCTGAAGACTCAAGCTGAGCGCCTTTTGTCCTTTATCTGATCTACAGTCTCTGCTAATTGGTAAGATTATCAGCAACCTGTTAGGGCCTTATGCATCCATCATCAGGACTTATAACTGGTTGCCTGCTAGCTGATTGGATATATGGTGATGAGCGACTCACTTTTAAGAGCCTTTTCCTTGTTAGAATCAGATGCAAGCTAGCCATTCCTATATTCATCTAATGGTAACTATGTTTTTCTGCCTTCAAATAGGAAATTTCTGTATTTCGATTGGCTGATGTTGCTAACCAAAAATAATGCTCGCACCTAGTTCTTTAAGCTATGATTTGTGTGTAGTCAGAATGTGGATTTAGTGGTGTTGTTCATGGAAGCATTTCATGGGTCTTAATATTGCAAATGCACTTATATGAGTTTACTGACGAGTGTACGGGATTTTTATTATGTACGAATCAATAGGATACCTCCTAAAATAAGAAAAGTTGCTCAACCATCAACTTTCGAAGCTGCAAAAAATCAGAAATCCAATTCCCAGGCTGATGGACGGCCTTCAACCCCACACCATGAACTAACAATAGCTCAAGCATTGGATTGGTTTGCAATCGTAATTGAAACAGCCTTGGGAGGTGAAGGCCCGCAAGGGATTAGACCTATGTGGAAGACAAGATAGTTGTTTTGTCATGGGAATGAGCACAAAGTTAGGAATGCATGATTTGCATACATTTAGATAATACACTATTACGACAAGAGTTATCAATTTTCACTTGAAATGACACTGTATAAGGTATGTTCTGGGAGAAAAAGTGTTGAATACCGATTTACTAGAAGGAGGATAGGTATAAAGAGAAGTATGAAGTGACAAGTTGCAACCAGGTATAGACTAATTGTACAAAAGTGAAAATGTAGTAAATGCGTTAACTAGGAATGATGAATACGACTGGTCTTCAAATTTTGGATCTAAATGTCCTTGGGTGAAAGATTGTAGTAACGGTGGATATCGATGCTAGAAAATCTTTTTATGGATAATATTAGTGTTTCTTTCGAATCAAGACAATGGATTAAAAAAGTTAAAGTCTGACATGAGGAATGGTCGGTTCAAATATACATTCAAAGAATTGTACAGCTTCATGGATTATCTTTAAATATAGTTTCACTAGATTCAGTTTTCATTTCTGGTCGAGATTCCAAGAAGCACCTAGATTTTCATTGAGCTATACTGATAATCGAAGAAAATGTTTAGGACAATGAGGTATTTTTGAAGTTAAGATTCCACTGAGGAATTCTTAGGCACTCAAGAGGTGGAAAACTAAGCCCTAAAGTATATTAGACCTTTTGAAGTGCTAGAAAGAGTTAAATATATGCGACGGATGTATCAAGGTATATTCCAAGGTGTGGTAAAATTTTGCGGAGGAAATTCTTTTAGTGGGAAAGACTGTAAAGCCCTAACCTTTTCCAGCTATTATGCGTTAATATGAAATCTCATAAAACACAATTACATAAAAGCAGAGACATTTACAAATTAAAGAGTTTCGAAAATTAGAATATTTCTTGACTATTTGTTTAGTTCTATATTTATCAATTATTCTAAATAACTGAATCGTAGTTTAGTTCGTTGGTTAGAAAAAATTCGGGCAATAATATTTATTAGAAGAATACAAACCCTAGTATTATATAATAATAATATTAATAATAATACTAATAATAGTATATAGTATTAGGAAATTTTATTTATCTTTTTATTTTATTTTTCTTTTCTCTTCTTTAACCAATTTTGTTAATAGTAATATTATTTTATTTTCATTTCTTATCCTTAATATATTATATATATTTTTTTACTTCGTAATCATTCCACAATTTCATGCCATTACTATTCTTGTCTTACCATTTCCACCATCATCCTCTTTCCTTCTTCTTGCTCTTTATTTTCTTACATTATTTTAATATATTTGTCCTAGTCATCACCATTATCATCCCTTATTGTTTCCACACAATTTCATCTATATTATTTTCTTAAATTCCACCCCATCAGTTTCTTCTTGATTCTTCTCCTTCTCTCCTTCTCTCCTCCAATTCTCTAATAGTTCTCTCTCTCTCTCGTTTTCAATTCTCTCTTTCTCTACTTGCTGCCGAATCCTCAATTCCTTGTTTGTATTAACTTCAAAACGAGGTAAGGAACTTAAAAGACTTCTGTTGCATTTGGTTTGGCATATGAGAAAGAAATGGACCAAGGAATTTGTTGATAGATTTGAAAGGAGCAAAGGAAATAAATTCATGGTGTTTTGTAGTAATATTATAGTAAATTCTCATTTCTAGGATTATATAGTTTCATTCCAGGGCAGAAAAAGCTCTGTAAACTTTTAATAGAATCTTCTGGTCTTTCCATTTTGTGAGTTGCAATTAGTTTCCTCTCTCCCTCTCTGATTTATTTCTCTATTGTTTTATTGGCCCTTATGTAGCGTCGTCATGCACCACAGAGATAGGAGGCAAACTATGTAGCCGAATAAGGACACACGTAGAAGCAACCACGAGCTTACTTTGCTCTAGTCCTGTTCTTCATGTTATGAATTCAAGAATTAAGCTTGGAGTAATTTAGTTTAACTCTGCGAAATTATTTGTTTATTGAGGTTTGGTGGGTTTAGGTTGAGCTTTGTTTTCTTTTCAAGAGGATTGGTACTGTTTGGTCGGCAGTGGGTTGCAATAGTAATATGATTGTGTAGAGTTTTTAGAGATAGGAGGATTAAGTTTGGATTTTGGTGGCTTTGTTGAGGGAATTGGAATAAAATATAGCTAGCCTACTGTGAGAACTAACTTAACAAGTATGCTTTAGTAATTATCACTGCAATAAAATAATGCATAATACTGATTACAAAGTCCTTAATGCAAAAAAGACTCTCCCGTCTTCGCTTTTTTTTTTTTCTTTCCCTTTTTAATTGATAGTTAGCTCAATTTATGCTTATGCATAAAAGTGACTTTGTTTAATACATGGCCACTTGTTTAGCTTTGTCAATGCAATCCTACTATCTAGTGTTCATAGAGGAAACCTTGCAATATAGTTTGAAATAATAACGTTTGAGCATAATCCAAACCTGTTATGGTCTAGATAAGTCATTCCATGACATGTTTAGGGGTTTTGGAAAATATGCTTGAGGAGTGAATGAGAAATTAATCATCTATGTGAAGAGATAGCTTGCAAATTCTTGTAGTTTATTAGAATACAAGTAAAACTTTGGACTCTATGTGTACTATAAGCTTAATATGAAAATGAAAACCACTTAGACAACTACCATTCCTTTAAACTGCTTGTCACGAGAAGACAAGAACTCAACTTCATCAGAAACCCTAAATCTAGTCCATTAGAATCTTGGAGGCTAGTGAAGCAATTAAGGAATTATTTACTTTCCTTTGATTATTGTGACCTCATTACTAGATATAGAATAAAATGATCTCTTACAATTTGATTATAGGATACGGTAATCATGGAAATTAAAAGTTCAATGAACAATTCAAGATACCAGGTGAGTCTGCATGTCTTTTAAACTTTCAAATGCAAGTGATTTTATTTATTGCATCTAGAGAAATTTTTCAAACATTCTCGAATACTTAAACTGAGTTCCTCTGATTTACTAATTTTCAAGAATGAGCGATTTTGTAACTCTAGAGAAATGTTTTAAATATTCTCGAATACTTAACATGAGTTCTTTTATTTACGAACTTTCAAGAATGAGTGATTTTGTGACTCTAGAGAAATGTTTTAAATATTCTCGAATACTTAACATGAGTTCTTTTATTTTACAAACTTTCGAGAATGACTAATTTTGTGACTCTACAGAAATGTATAAAATATTCTTAAATACTTAATGTGAGTTCCTTTGTTTTACGAACTTTCAAGAGTGAGTGATTTTGTGACTTCGGAAAAATATTTCAAATATTCTCGAATACTTAACGTGAGTTCCTCTATTTTACGAATATTAAAAAATGAGTGATTTTGTGACTCTACAGAAATGTTTTCAAGTATTCTGTAATTGTTTTTACTTGAGTTCTTCTATTTTATTAAACTGTCAACTACGTGTGATTTTGTTTATCGTTCGCTAGAAAAATGGTTCCAAGTCCTTTAGAATGTTTTAAACAAGAATATGCTTCAAACTCTTTGGGAGAACTGTTGTATATGTCTTTTCTAAATACTTTACGCATCATAGATTTGACTTATCACATAAACTGTTCTATTCAAACAATACATTTACTCCATTAACATGAAAACTTGAATTTGGGTATTGAATAACTGTTTTTATACTTGACATTAGTTTGCTCATAGATTCCAAGATTTCATTTATCTTATCATGCATCGAGCATTGTTATTGACACAGTCCTAGACTGTGTATTGTGATGATTGAGTACTTAGTCAACGACTCCAAGTACTAGTCCCGCAGAGAAAAGTCATGCACTTGGTTGATCCCTAGTGTGAGGCCCTATCATCCTCCCTGGATGACAGTGTTTTGAGAGTTACCAAATGGACAAAACTAGTGGATCGTATTTATGATGGGCCTAGTCCATTTGGGGATGGTTGATCTATTAGCAACCTACGGTAAATATTGGACACTTGTACCCTCAGTTAGGAGGTTGAACTCGGGGCAAACCAACTCCTATAGCCGTAGTTAGCCCTCGAATTGTTACTATTCAGAAAGTGTGGATGAAAGTCACATGTACAATGAGGTGATAAGGCCAGCATACTTAACCCTGTAGTGAACACTCCTACGATTCCTAGTTGTGCTCTCTCTAGCACTATCCTGTTCATGAAATGATTTACATGACTTATCATGTTTTCCAGAAATGCATTTCTTGATTTGAGTTATTTCCAAAATTGCATTCTATACTTGATTTGTATCGAGAAATGCATGTTTTTTCCTAAATTACTCATACTAGTTCAAAGAAAATGATTTGAACTAGAGTTATCTAATATTTTCTTTACTCGATTTTACGTAAACTATTTTCAAGAAAGTTTTCCACTACCAAAAATACACTCTCACACATGAACGGGACTCACTGAGCCTAGCTCACTCTATTTCTACATGTTTTAGTGATAGGTGCAGATGTATAGAGAGGTTAGCTGATTTCAGGCTGAGAAGAGTTATACATTATTAAAATTTTAGTGAAGTCTTGAGATTTGTAATAGTTACTAATGTCATCTGGAAGCTATAATCTCATAACTTTGGGATTGTTATTGTGGCGTTTAGTTTTGTAGAGATAATATATGAAATGTGGATATTCTATTTATGGTTTTAGATGCTTTGAATGTTGAACTGTATTGACTATCAAGAGGCAATAAGTCACGTACGACTCTAGTGGAACCTAGGGGAGGACGAGTCATCACAAGAGTTTAACCAATTTCAAAGAAATCATCTTTTCAGATAACCCTAACTAACACAAAAAGTTTAGCCTAAAAGACTCATGTAATCCATCATAGAAAGTATAATAAACATGTTACAACCAAAGATAAGGGAAGAAGAACCGATTTGATGAACAAATTCTTAAGCAATCTTGATTGAATACAAATCTTTCAAACTTTATAATGATTTTCTCCAAGTTCCTCTAAAAAAAACAACTCTAAAACCATGTAAAAATAATGTTTCAAGCCTCCAAAAGCCTCCTAGTCGGCCATAAAACATATTATTTACAGGAAACATAAGAAAACTCTGAAAAGCAACAAAACTAGGCTTGATTTAGCGAAACCAGCGCCTGATTTTGGTCAGAGCAGCCAAACCGTGCCAGTTTTGTAATGGAAAAATTGGGGGAGAATGGCTTCAAATTGGCGCTTGATGTGTATTTCTTCCACACTCAGCCGATTTTTCAAGTTTTTCAACTTCTGAAAATTGCTTTTTGATCCAAACTTCTCTGTATTCATTGTTTAACGTCTTTAAACTCTTCTGCAACCGATTTTTTTCCCTTTTCATGTTTAAGATGAAAACCCTGTAATTAGTCATTTCAAACCAAAATTAGTGCAATACAAGGTTAATCTTGTAGAAAACTCAACAAGAAACGACATCAGTAAAGGATAAATATAATATAAAGTGACTATATCACATATACAGAAAATGTCAATCATATGTGAGTTTCAAATCATAATTCTAGAATCCTATTGATAACATATGTGTTGTAAATGTTAAATTCTGCAAAAATGAAATGAAATGAAAGTTAGAACTACATCTCATTCAATAGATAGATACTCAAGGATTCATAGTGGTTATATCCAAAAAGATATAACATTATCCACAAGGCTAAAAATGCACTAGATTCACAGTTGTAAGCACCAAGTATTTTTAATAAATCCATGATCAAAAGTGTATAAGCTCCAACCACTACTAATAGGTTTTCAGGGCACTTTTCTTAGGAAACTCCTCAAATAAGTGTCACATTACAGTTTTACTGAGATAACATTGGTCAAGTGCATCATTATCTAAAACCAAAACGACATAGTTTACAAGAAAATATTAAGAAGCTCATTAGAGGAATCAAAACGACATAATTTCATTGGAAAAAAGTGAAAAAGAAATGGTGGGAACAAATTCCCTTGGAAAAAAAAATGAAGGGAAGTAAAAAAAAAAGAACAAAAGACAAAAATCCTATTCGTAATTTTTCTTGACGTCTTCCCTCACTCTCACTCTGCCTCTCTTTCTTTAGTTTCTTAGAGCCACTTTCTACATCAGACATCTTTCAAACCAACCACCCGTCTCATGCTCTAGTCTCTGCGAATCCCTTTGACGATGATCTCCACCGTCTCACGACCTATCCACTACATCCTATCAGAGCCAGGGACTTTATCTTTCCATCTCCACCCCCTCTCTCTCCATCTCTATTGTTAGCAGCGAAGAATCAACCACGAAGAGTTGCCGCAACTGTGAATTTGAATAGGCCAGCGGAAATTTCTAGGTATTTTTATTGAATTTATGTTTTTAGGGTTTTGCTATGGTTCAATTTGAGGGAGTTCCATTTTTCCTCTTTTGTTGAAGATCTTACACAGAAGTCTTTCTCTACTTCTATAGATAAACTTAAATGGGCAGAATCTTTGTGATATGAGTGAGGATTTTTTTCCATTGTCTTCTAAGGAACTGCATTGCTTTTGAAGTGCTCAGTTCCATGGCTCTTTTTGTTGAGTTCTTTTAATCTCCTATTGTATAGATATTTATGAATTAAAAGCATTATCTTTTGTCAATCTTTTTTACCTTTTGAAAAATCTATATTGGAAGTATTCTGGCATCTCCGTACATGCCTTGAGATATTTATGCAGACTTGAGAATTAACCCTGGTAACATGATTGACTTTGGATACAGCATCATTTTTGTTTATCTGTGTACATTTTTTATCATATTTTGTTGTCCAGGGAGTGCTTCACTGGGTTTCGGAATCTTCACCTAGTGTTGAATCCCTTAAGGCAGAGGTCAGGTTCTTTGACAAATTGTTCGTCTCGGAGGTCAGTGTTCTTGGTTACCTGGACCTTTTTTTTTTTTTTTTTTTTTCCTTTTTGGTTTTTGCAGAAATAGGCCAGGAGATTTGAATGATTTTGCGGTTGGTGTCTTCAACACTGACTGTTGTTTCTAATTTTTATCAAGATGCTGCTGAACCCAGATTCTGGAATTGTGGTCTCAGATGCGTATGCTGTACCTGCACTTCGAAATGCTCTGTTGGAGACAAATTTCAGTTTGAAAGGCTTGGTTAGTCCTAGATCTAATTGATTGTTTATTTACAAATTTTCCGTTTGCGTCGAACATGGATAATAGTCACCACTTGACAATAAAAAAAAAATATAATAATAGAAAACCATATCATAAAAATTGAAGTATTTCTAGAAAAACTTAGTTGTTGGCATCACCTGCTAACTTAGACGAATGTATACATTTAGTCAGCTGGCATACCTCTTTCACTGGTTATTATTTTTATGTTGTTTGTATGAGTGCATACTTTTTTTTAGTTGACCTTGTAGCCGACTAACACTCAACCCTATACTGTCACCTTGAAGAGAGTTGATATTAGTGCATCATAATGGTTTTGTGAAAATTATCTTATTATCAGGGAGAGAGAAAATGAAGATAATACCAAGTGAAAAGAAAAGAGAAGTAAAGATTAACGTCATAAAGTGATTTGTTTTTAAATCAATCAACTTTATGAGGATTTAATTTAAGTGTCTTAAAACAATGAAGTCTTTGCTTGCCCCAAATCAAGTTGTCCTCCATGTTGCTGGGTCATTGTGACTTGTAACCTTCGCCCTCCCTCCTTTCAAAGAGGTTGTAGTCTAATATTTCTTAATTTACATAATATAATTTTTTTAATTTTTTACGATTTCCTTACATTCTTTCTTGTGTTCATTTCCGTCTTGGTGTGMCTCTTTTTTAATTAAAATATTTAGCGGAAATTCCCTAATCTGGTACTGGATTAATATATTATTTTGAGACTTAGATAAAATTTTAGAGCTACTAGGTTAATCTGGTACTGGGTTAATAAATTGTTCTGCTCTGCTCAGCTTTCTAAATTGTATTAGCCTKTTTTTCTGACACTTTATTACTTACATTAATGTTCTAAAATATTCTGCTCTGGTCTCCTTTGCGGCATTATGTTTTATTACCCACGTTAAATTCATAAAATTATCTGTTAAAGCATTTTTATCCAAGTTTTGAATAGGCGTTTCTGCAATAATTTACTTAGTTCTAGTATTATGAATGGATCTTGTGAAGTGAGAATAATATTTTTTAGTTTCTAAACAGCAATCTGAACAACAAGTTTTTAGGAGGTATTTCTGCTACAATTGTTACCATCAAGGTGAAACTAAATATTCCTTATATTACTCATATGATACTAAACAGCAATATGATTGGAAAATGATACTTATAGTTTTTAAAACGTCATTACTGTCATTCATTTGATCTCTATTTCTCCATGAGCTGATCATAATATATGTCCACTCTAAAAGTTTAATAGGACAAAAACTATTTCAGTAAGCATCTATGGCTGCATTTCATAAACAATTGCTTTAGCTTTTTTGGTCTGATTATGCTTAGCCTTTTGGCCTGATTCTAATTTCTGCAGAGCATATTTTATTTGGACTGTGGAGAGCATAGCCTTTCAAAGAATTGTTGATAATATTTACGAGGTCATTTCCAATCAAATAGATTTCAAAACAAAGTAAGAACTTTTTTCTTTTTTCTCAATACTTTCATAATCGAGCTGGCCTTTTGCATTTTCTCTTTGATTTTCTTTGAAATGTATACGCAGCTTTGTCTTTATTATGTGTGAAGGTATATGAGATATGCCTTTGAAATTTTACCATATATGCAGATATGTGTTACTTTTTTGGAATTGTAGTCTTTGAAGTTTCTAGCATGATAGGTAACATAATAGAGGTTGTTGTATATATTTCTAGATATAACCTAATCCTAGACTTGTTAGGATCAACATGGATTGAATTGAGGCAACTTGAGATTTTGGTATTATTTCTGGTAAGACAGTAATGTTTAAAGCTATACATTTGCGTGCCTAATTCATATCTAATTTACTTTGTTTCAAGATGGATAATTTTTTTCCAGAATGCATATCATAATTCTTTGTACATTCCTTAATATAGGATTTGAAGAAAGAAGGAAGATGATTAAGTTGAAAAAACTTATTCATTACACTAGTCATGTCCCTACCCGTGAAGGGCACTATGTGTGTATTTGGTCCAATAGCATTCTTTTTGGAAAGCATATATGTTAGTGAATATTTTTGCTATTTTTGGAGACAAGAAGTATTTGCACATATTTGTTCACTTCATTTTAACAAATTAATGTAATTATCGTGGCTAAGGATACAATTAACTCTGTTATTTCTTTTATTTGTTGTTTTATATAATGGTTTACAGTTTGAATGATCAATTTCTTTCTTTTTAATTTATTCTAATGTATGTTTTATATATCCATTGGAATTATATATATACAAAACAAAAATGATTTAATAGAGCACAAAAGAATAAATGTCACAAAAATAAAATAATTAATATACTAAAAAATGTCCTAATACATGTAGTAAGTAGTGTCCAAAAAATATCTAATGTGGCACTTCTTGGTGTCCTTTTAACCTCTAAACAAGTATTCGTTACTCCTTATATTAAGAGGCACTTATAAGTATTCCATATTATATAAGTTTATTAGGGCATTTGCACGTGCCTCATTATCACTGAGCCAACCAAGGAATGAATGGCACTTCTACATGTGCCTTAAATGTGGGATGTACCRGATTACACCCCTTACTAGAAATTTTTAAGTGCTCCAAAATCCCAATTTTCTAGTAGTGAACCATCAATGATGAACATTGCACTTAATAGGCATATACTCCATTTATCATCTTAAGCGCAAAGTACGCCACAGACATGAATTGCCATGATCACAGCATGATCAAAATCAAGATTTTCAAGACCATTTTCATAAACAAAGTCAATAAATATGTAAGCACAGGTATATGATCAAGAACTGCATATACTCAAAAAGTGTTTAGTCGATAATAAAATGGAACATATCACAAGCGTTTATGRGTTCCCTAACATATAAAACATATACAAGTACATAAGAGTCACAATAAGAACATAAGAGTTCATTTTCATCTCCTTTCTCATTCAAATAGTATATGCGTTGATAATCAAAGTTAAATAGGAATATAGTCACAAATATGATAATTAAAGCATAAACATTAAAGATATAGGGTTGAAAGATGTCTTCTCTGTCAAGGTATGCGTTTCTTTCACTTCATGACTCCTTTATAGTTGAAACTTTGCTTGAACTTCCTTTTCTCTTCAAGAATTTTTTTTAATTTTTTTTTTTGGTGCAGCAACTAAAATTGAATTCCCAACTACTTATAGCCTAAACTGACCTTTATGCACAATCTTTTCGTAGTCCATTTTTTTTATTGTTCTTTTTCTTCCTTGTTGATTTCATCAATTCTCTTTCCCAATTGCATACTCTTTTGAAGTAGCTACATTCTTGCCCTTCTTCATTTGTAAATCAAGCTTCAAGGTCTTTTTGTTGTTCTTCTTCAATCTCATTTCCCATAGCCGCATCATTATCAATGATTAAGTCGTCTTCTGATTGCTTTTTTTCATCATTCCTTTCTATTTGCAGCTTTGCTTCAATATCCTTGAGCCTTTTTCTCAAGCTTTCAAACTGCCCTTTATGTTGCTTTGGGATTTGTCGAAGTTCTTCCCTTAAATCATTTGCTGAGTTCCTCATGCTCTACTTTTTGTTTCTCTTCAAATTACTTTGCTTCAGAAATTTCATACTACACTCTTTCAGATTTTCTGAACATCTTTTACAAAGTTGTGCGCCATAGCTTTAATTCTCCATTTGAACTTCTTGCGTTTCTATTTTTTTTTCCTTTGAATCTCCCATGTATACTTTTTAGTGTTGTAAAGTCATCCAACATCAAATCCAATAATTCTTGATCTTCTTATTCAAAGCATTCAATGTCCAAACTTTTATAAATGCTTTCATGAGCTTCAACTCTTTTTCTAGATCATTTTCATCAGTTCTTGATACCTAGAATTACTTGCCAAATCCATAAACCTTCATGTGTTTCCCTTGCACTTTTATGTCATTCCTGAGCATGTACCAATTGTCTTGCCCATGCCAGATTATTCTACTGAAAGATGTATTTGCTAGGATTTTGTATGACCACATTCCTTTTGATTTCGGATTGCTGAACTGCTTTATTTTATCATAATTTTTGCTTCTGAAATGACTTTAGGATGATTCTTTTGGATGGTTGCTCTTAGTTTAATGCTGCTTCTAAGGCTTCAATGGACTAATCTCGGACAGTTTTTCATACCACCAAAATCCCATGTTGTTAGTCCTTAATTATGTTTTGATTCCTATCTTAACATGAGCAGACACACTAGCCATTGAATTCAGTAATGCCTAGGCCTTTCTTAGACTTGCAATAACTTTCATCGACCAATGGTTTTGTAGAAATATCCACATTGACATAACAAGATTACTGATATTGTTTCATATATTCAAACATTTCCCATAATGAAGCATAGTCACATGTCCAATGTCCAACCACTTATTTGGAATGGGCCATTCTTATTTGGAACCCGACTCCATTTCCTTTCGTTCGTGAGCTCACTAGAGTGTAATACCTAGCCATTAGGCTTGCAATGGGCTATTCTTATTTGGAACTCGATTCCATTCTTCACCTCCTCGAGGTGAATCATTACCTACCCTCCCCAAGGGTACGGTAGGGTAGGGTGCATCGGTCCCCCACGCTCCATTTTTCACTCACATCCTTTATGGCTAAGTTTACACTCATTTCCAAAATCTTTAGCATTTTCGAAACTTTACATTTTCCTTTAAAATTTCATTTCCTATACCATTCACCTTCTAAGTGTGTGAATGGCTTATGCTAAATGTGATGTAGAATTCTAACTACATGCTCATGACATGAAATGCATACAACCTTATATAACATAACATTCGATAATTAGTACAAGATATGAAACATAATAGCATATCATTTGACATAACATTGATACAGGATATGAACACATTAGTATTCCTCACAATTACACACATCAACATGCAATCCCATAACACAACATATTAGAACAACCAAAACAGTTCAATTACATTCATTCATAATATTAATGAGATGTGAGGATTACTTACCCGGAGTTCTTTACGTTAACGGGTTCTTACTTAAGTTGTGAAGTAAACTCTTCAATCGTTCTCAATATAAAGCCTCGAAATGACCTACTTGATTATAGAAAGAGGGCCTACTTAGTTCGATCATCTCAACTTAGGTATTATGTGTTTAATCCAAAAATGTCCTTTATTAATTTATAAATTCATATTTAGTTCTCATATTATCGTATATCACGTTTTTAAGATTACAATTCAACTCCTTAGTTCAGGTATAAACTTAATTTATATTCTTRCATTAATTCACTTCAGGGCATAATTATGTACAAGTCATATAATTTCAATATTAAGTGTTAGCGTTTTTACCTTAAAATTCATAATATCCAAATGTCTCTGGAAATAGTTTTGGGTTCTCGGGTGTCTGGGCATCCGGGCGTCGGGTGCCTGGGCACGGGGCTCTTGGGCGCTGGGGCCCTCCCAGCTTTGGAAACTCTCGAACAGCCAGCCCAACGAAAGACCAGCAGCAAACAGCCTACAACAGGCTAGAATCCGGCATTCCAGAGAGCTGCGACCAGAACGACATCACCGTTTGCAGTGGAGACTGGCAACGGGATGCGTAGATCTAACGAACTTCTGGCGAGGCAAGAAGTCCCGCCCTGATCTTGGTTGAGAAGCAACAGCGTGGGTGGATGCGCAGATCGTTCGAGCAGAGGAGAAGAAGAAGACGAAGGTCTGGCTGCATGACAAAACGTTTGAGCGGTGGCAAGACGCGCGGATTTGGCAAGCAGATCGGCGGAGTGCTTCGTCTCGAGTGGCTATGGGTTTCGGCGGACTCAGATCGTGTACCTCTGGCATGCCGCGACTCGTCGCGACGTGACTAGAAGCTACGGCAAGCAGCAGCCGGAGATGGGCGACGCGCAACAGCGAGCTTGGCTATATGGGTTGCGTCGCCGTGCTTCTTCGAGTGACTACAGATCTGATAGCAAGTCTGGTCGCGGCTTCGAGAATCAAGCGCTGGCGATGCGTGCTATGAGCAGCGTCCCTCGAGCAACGGCGTGGAAGGGACGGTACTGGCAGAGGTCTTTTGTGCAATGAGCGACCTGTCGATCGCACGTAGCGACGAGCGGCGACCACTTCAAGTGTCGGCCAAGCAGAAAGGAAGAGAAGAGGATGAGAGGGGAAAGAGAAGGAAAAGTCACGACAAGGGTGTCGGGTAGGCAGAGGAGGAGCAGCAGTGGCGGTGGCAAGAAGCGAAGAAAAAGAGGCGGCAGGTAGGGTTTGGACGGCGGCGGTGGGAGGAAGAAGATGAGATTTTTTAGGGTTTTTCTTTTTTCTTTTCTTTTTCTTTTCTTTTCTTTTCTTTTTCTTTCTTTTTATTTTCTTATATATTTTCCTTTCTTTTCTTTTCTTTTCTTTTCTTTTTTTAATTTATATTTTAGGTCGTAATCTAAACCCTTCGGGCCTTCCCATTCAAATTTAACCCAAAATTTGTAAATTTAATATAACGGGCTTCCTTTCGATAAAAAGCCCAACTTCCGACTAACAAATAAATAGGTCCACGAGTCGAGCCTTTAACCAAACGATAACTCTTATTCGACACGGACAATATTTTTGCACCTATTAAACGTACGATTTAAAAATATTAATCACATATAAAATGTTCAACCCTAGTTGGCACAAAATTTCATGAGATCAACAAAAAATTCATAAAAGTAAAATATCGGGTGTTACAATTCAGCCATCCAAACTATGCAAAAGAGATGTCCTTCAGACATCCGATGTAACATCAAACACTGTTCAAGGTCTCACGGGAATGAATTCAGACTTTACATAAATTAGTTTGGGATAACCCAAGGCAAGCACAAGTCATGAGTCCAAACTAAGTTTGAACGTAGTGGCTAAGACCTTGTGATGGTTGAACTCAAGCCATGTCTTATTTGGACCTTCACAGAAGGATTTCAAACTTAAGAGTGTAAAAACTTAGGACATCTGAAGTAGAAATGTCGTGAGTTTGAAGTGTATAAGCACTTTGAATTCACTTTCAATGAAACTTTTAAAATCCTAAATACTATTGTAAGTTAAACACCTATGCCTTCCTTACAAAATACATTTTAAAAACATTTGGAAAGCATGCTTGTGCAATGATTCAAAAGCTTTTTCAAGGAAATCAAACATAAGTCTAAGTACAAGAAAATACAAACTATGTAAGCCTATTTACTTAGGGAAAAACCTATATGCAATCAACATCTCTTCATGAAATCTCTAAAGAACTTCAATTTGAGGTTCTTTAGTATTTTGAAATACAATAGGTTTGATTTGAAGATAAGAGCTTTTTCAAGGAAATCAAACCTAAGTCTAATTACAAGAAAGTATAAACTATGTAAGGCTATTTAGTTAGAGAAATATAGTATATGATGACATCTCTTCTTGAATAAGTTGAATAACTTCAATTTGAGGTTCCATCGAAATCTTGAAATAAAATAGGTTTGATTTGTGATCCTACAAATATTCATACACAATGTGAGTACAACTCATAATTGAAGTCCATAGTAAACTATAGAATAATCAATATGGGGTTTACAATCTCCCCATTTGTTATAATGACAATAAAGTATTGTATATTGTGATTTGTGATTGGAACACTAAAGTTGAGAGGTATTTATAACAAATCATATAGAAACTCCTCCTCAACAATATATAGTGAAATTTACCTAAGAGGTGGTGAATTGGGTTTTAAAAAACTTTTTCTTATAAATACAAAGTTTTCACCCTTTTTTGGAAAATATCAAATATGTAGTGGATGCAATAAATMATAAGTGTGTTTATGAACAATAAAAGTATTACCAACCAAAGTGAAGTTCAAGCAAATAGYAGACACACAATTACAAGATACACACGATTTATAGTGGTTTGATTTCCCTTAAAATATAAATCCACTAACTACGGTCACACCCGTAGGATTTTTAAATCCACTAAGAAAGTCACGAAGACTTTTACACAAAACTTTCACCCAACAAATGGGTTCTACATAACAAACCTTTTACAACCTCAAGGTTCACCTTTCAACAAAGGTTTTATGTCTGAACAACTTCGAAATCTTTTCTCAAAAGCAAAGAGAGTTTGTTACAACTTTTCACTTAAAAGTGAAGACAAGAAATTTAAGATCAATGGATTTGAATTCAGAAATCTTTGATAGAGGATTCCTTACACTTGTGGAATAGAATAATCAATGGATGTTCTTTTGAAGATATTCTCTCTAGATAGTTGCTTTGAATCACTGAATCTTTGTTGTTAAGGAAAACCCTAAAAGTATTTATATACTCTCAAAAGTAATAGTAAAAAAAGAACCGTTTTGAAACTTTTACGGATCTAGTTCAGAAATATAAACCAAAAAAGGGGAGGATCCGAACTATCTTCTAACCCTTACAGATGAATATTGGACTCAACTTTAGAACAATTCGGACATCCAAGGGGATTGTCGGAACTATCCTTCAGACGTTGAAATCGAAGGCATTCGAACATTCGATGTTACACATGACATCATTTGGAGCCTCACTGAAAGGTAATCAGATTGAACTTAAACCACCTTTGGACAGCCAAGGCAAGCACACAAGTACTGAGTCCGTACTGAGTCCAAACTAAGTCCAGACGCAGTGCTTACGACCTTTAGATGTCGAAATGAAAGTAATGTTTGGTCCAAACCTCCACAAAAGGACTCTAGATTTATAATTTTTGTACTTATAAGGTCAAAAGTGACCAGCTCTCGAGTCCAAAGTGTATACGCACTTTTGGATTCATTTTTAGAGAAACTTCTGAAGTGCTAATACTATTTTAAGTTTGACACATGTGTTTTCCTAAAGAACAGAACATTTTGAGATATTTGGACAACAGTTGGTACAAGGATCAAAAAGCAATAGCATGGAAATCAAATCTAGGCCTAAATATAATCCTAGATAAGAAAGATAACCTATGTACATAGGTCATGTACTGCTCTTCGTTCACAAAACCTTATCAATTTTTGTACTTGTGTAGGATATATTGTATTTCAAGCAATCAAAAGGAAGTTACCCAAGGGTTCTAATTAAAGTTATGCATATTTGAGGTACTTATAATTTACTCAAGGGTTTTAATTCATATATTAAAACATCTTCTTAGCTAGAGTTAAGAACAATTAGATGGATTGTTGACTCTAGTGGAAAGCCTTGGGTAGGGTGATTGATTTGTATGATCGTCATAGCATCCAATTTGTGAACTCTTGTGCATTTTGAGGTTTTTATTTAATTCCTATTTTTGGTGTGAGTGTATTACTTAGTTAAGTACCCCTCTTGAATCTAGGGCTTTAGTTCTGGACAGTAAAGCCAAATCCATTACTTGGACAGGTTGGGAGAACATTGAGTCATCTAAGTAATGTATGCACTAGAGAGTAATGTTGTAGCATGTTTGTAAGATAACTTTATGCCTAAACTTCCTTTGCGAATTGTTAGGGTTGCTGTGAGAAAGAAATTTCTTTCTAAGGGACCACATCTAGGACTAAGAACAAGGCTTATACGGTTGAGCCTAACACCATTTGCAGATGGATACATAAATTTACGTGCACCAAATAGTGATTTGGAGTAGGTCTCAAGTTTTGCTGTGATAAAGCAATCCCTCCTCTGGGGCCAAGGACTTAGTTGCCCCAAGGAAAGTGTGGCTAATGCCAAGGATATTCGAGTTAGGACCAAAATGCTAGGAAAGCTGAGGCTCTAACCATTTGGTACACTCCTGTTGTAGCATACCTTTCAACATTTCTTTAGGATAGGTGTGTCTATATACTTGTGTACTTACTACATTACTGTGCTGTGAATATTGATGTAGCATGCATGAAACATCATACTTAAGGGATCCATAAATCCCTAACTAAATTCCGTTATCCAATGATTATCTTTTTGCTTACTTATCTTTTGCTTTTCGATATATGATCGTTTGTGATTAATTGTATTTACGTTGTACTTAGTAGTTGGATTTACCTTCACTGATTATTGAATCATTCTTTGTAACATTCATACTAAAGTTACAACATTCAATCCTCATGGGATCGACAACCACTTATTACTATATTACTTGTTTGATCGTGTACACTTGCATGAGCAAAGTAAACTTATATATTTATTGCAGCATGATCACAAACATCAACAACAATGATGAACTTGGTATTATTCTCAAGTTTTTAGTAGCTAAAATCCCAAAAAATAAATGGTGTTGTTGAAAGGAAAATCACATTTTACAAGAAATGTCTCATTCTATACTTTGTGAAACTACTTTGCCAAAATAGTTTTGGGTTGAAGTGGTTAATACTACATGTATTTTGTCAACCGAGTTTCGTTGAGACCATTTATTAGAAAAAACTCCATATAATCTCATTTTTTTTTTTGGGAAACCCCCGTATATTTCTTATTTTATAGTGTTTAAAGATAAGTGTTTTGTCTTGAAGGACATAGATCTTAGTAAATTTGATAGAAAAGGAGATGAGGCTATATTTCCTCATTCTTCTTCCATTAAGAAATCATATATAATTTAAAAATGCACTCTTGTTGTTATGGAATCTATGCATGTTACTTTTGATGAATCTAACCTTGATTCTATGAGAAAGGAAGATGAGGATATGTGCCCCTCATATGATTTGTTCAAACAAGATCAATCTAAAGATGATGAAGTTGTAGATCAAGTGAGCCAAGAAGAAAAAGTGGAAGAAGAGAGATATTATGATGACAAAGGTAAAAATAAGGGAACTCAAGATCAACCCAAAAATAATTTGCCAAATGAATGGAGATACAAGAAATCTCATCCTAAGCCCATCATTGGTGACCCATTAGAAGTTGTAAGGACTTATAGACAATTTATAGATAACTTTCCTTTACTTTCCTAAATTTAGCTTAGTTGTATTGATAGTGCTTTGAATGTGAGTTTTGGATTAATTCTATGGAAGATGAGTTGAATCTATTTGATAGATCATGTGTGTGGAATCTTTATTTAGACCTAAAGACCATCTAGTAATAGGGGACTAAATGGGTATCTGGAAACAAACTTAATGAATATGGTAGAGTTGATTGGGAATAAGGCTAGATTGGTAGCTCAAGGTTACAATTAAGAAGAGGGTATTGACTATGATGAAATATTTCTCCCATAGCTAGATTTGAATACATACATATGCCAACTGTGTTTTCTTGTTTTAAGTGTTTCAAACRTTTTCAAATGGATATGAGAAGTGCTCTTTTAAATGGCTACATRGAGGAGGAAGTGTATGAAAAACCTCTCAGATTTATTCATGAAATGTATCCAAACCGTATTTCTAAATTAAATAAAGTTTTGTATGGCTTGAAACAAGCTCCTAGAGCTTAGTATGAGAGATTAAGTGGATATCTTGTTTCTTATGGTTTTTCTAGAGAAATATTGGATATAACTCTCTTTATAAAATCAAATAATTTAAAAGATTTACTACTTGTGCAAATTTATGTGGATAACATTATATTTGGTTCTACAAATGAATCTTTGTGCAAATTGTGCTCTCCAAGATTATGTAAGATGAATTTGAGATGAGCATGATAGGGAAGATTACTTTCTTTCTTGGAATTCAAATCAAACAAACTCCTCAAGGAACCTTTATAATCAAGCAAAATATGCCAAGGAATTGCTCAAAATATTTGGAATGGAGAATGCTAAAGAAATTGGCACAACAATGAGTAAACCATGAAGATTGACAAAGATGASAAAGATAAAAATTTCGATCAAAAAAATATAGAGGTACGATTGTTGACCTACTTTATTTGAAAGCTAGTAGATCGAATATTATGTTTGTCATACAAATATATGCTAGATTTTAATCATGCCCTCAGAAATCATATTATGTGGTAAACATATTTTGAGATATCTTGTTGGTATTTGAGATAATGGATTATAGTATCTTAAATGTGATATGTTTGAATTACTTGGTTAATGGATGTGGGTCATGCCGGTTGTAAGGTAGAAAGGAATAGTATTATTGGTATTTGTCATTTTCTATTACATTCTTTAGTATCATCGTATAGCAAGAAACAAAATAGTGTTGCATTATCCATGATAGAAGCTAAACATATTGCTATGGAATGTTAATGTGACAAAATAATTTGGATGAAATATACCGTGATGGACTATGGTCTTGATTTTGTGAATGTGCCTATCTAATATGGCAATACAAGTGCAATCAATTTGATAAAGAATCTTATTCACCCCTCTAAGACCAAGTATATATATATATATATTCGAGCAAAATTTATTGGTACAAATGATGAAATTCTCGATAGACTTACGAAGTCATTAGCTAAGGAAATGTTTCTTGTGCTTAAAAGATCATTAGGGATCCTTAAATTCCATACTAATGTGTTTATTTTGATAATTTGGACAACCTACGAGTCGACGTATAGTTAGCAACAGGGTACTTAGCTTTCGCATTTAGGAGAGATTCATAGTGTATAGGGGCTTGACCATTGGTCAACCAATTAGGCAAATTTCTTGAGGGAAATTTATCTTACATAGATAGAGGATTACTATTTCACACGGAATCGGAACATACCTTACGTGATGATTAAGCAGGGGAGACAGTTGATGATAGAGTGCGAGAGACAAGAGAACTCTTGAAGCTGGCAGTGGCATCACTAGGCACTGGTGCATCATTCAAAACAATAGTGATATTTACATCAAAACTATATCATGGTTTTTAGCATAACAAACAAATAAATCAGGTGATTGATTCGCCTGGAATGGCTGACCTTCTTGATTGGTTGAGAGTTGTTGTTCGCATTTAATTTCTTTTTTAATTATTTTTTCCAATAATTTAATTTATTTTTTAATTACTATTTCCATATACTTTAGAATTGAGGAGAGTTGAATGTCAAATACCCATCCTACCCACTGAGAAAATCTTCATAAGAACAAAACTGCTCTCCCTAACAAGGAGCCATAGGAGGCAAAAGATACCATGTATCTTCACTAAATGTAGCATCCATGGTAATCCTATCTATGGACACAAAGTTTGATGTATAATTTCATGGTGTTAGAAATACTCACTAAAAGAATGATTGACAAATTCACCTCCATTATTGAAATGAAAGACCTTAACTTGAGCATCATATTAAGTGCACATAAGACTATCAAAAGATATAAAGATGCAGGGAAAATAGAATCTTTTGACTTAAGTAACACCAATCAAGATAATTAAGTAAAGTCATCAATGAAAAACACAAAATATCGCATTCTAGAAGGGTAGAATGTCTTGAAGGACCCTATAAATTTGAATGAATTAACTTAATAGGGATATTTATAGAATGAAAACTTGAAGAATAACTAGATCTATGACTCT
Source organism: Rhazya stricta (assembly GCA_001752375.1). Classification (NCBI taxonomy): domain Eukaryota; kingdom Viridiplantae; phylum Streptophyta; class Magnoliopsida; order Gentianales; family Apocynaceae; genus Rhazya; species Rhazya stricta. The sequence continues at coordinate 595,799 of MEJB01000022.1, read as the reverse complement.
TAGCCAAAGCACAAGTTTCACAACGTAGGCTAAAAACACTAACACCAAAAAATAACGAAGGCATAGTTTTCTTCATAACCCCAAAACAAAAATGACTCAAACATTTATGCCACGGCCATAGCTCACTCAACGTTAGGGCCAAAGGCTATTCTAGTACTTGTGTTTCTCTCGTGTGCATGCAATCCAAGTAAAGCAGTCTCCCCCTCAGCTCTCACTTGCCAATGATGACGTAAGTGCGCAAATTCTAAAAAGCCACATAAATTGGATAAAAAGGTATCGAGCACTTATTTTGTGAACTCAATTGGGATACAAGAAAAAATATGATGAGATAATGGGGTGCATAAAGCGCATCAAGCTAATGGAACTAATGCCTAAGATTGGAAAAGATACACTATTTGCAATAGAAACATGAAATATTGAAGGGGACAACATACACATAAAGAAAGATTTCACTAGGGTTGAAATCCCAATATGTGGTAGAATTGGTGCCACTTGGACTACTAAATCAGAAATTTCAGTGTGAAGGTTCTGCACAGCAATCTTATTGCCTTCACCTAGGCAAAAGCTTGTTCCAACGTTGATGGAGTTGCAAGATGCAATAACTCATTCTTTGACCCTTCAAAGTGAGGATCTAGCCCAGCAAGAAATATGTGGACATACATCTTATTTTTTTCAATCAAATAGGAACCAATATCAGTTATGTACACAAGTCATAGGATTAGGGTTCMTTTATCAACTTCTTGCCATATTGTCTTCAAGTTTCCATAAAAGTTRGCAACGGACAGTCCACAATAAGTTATTTTGAAAGCTTTTGCATTCAGTTCATGAACATGTGCAAAGCCATTCCCATCATGATATGTAGCGGCAATAGAATTGCAAATTGATTGGGAAGACTCACAGTTAGCAAACAATCGCAATCCTTCTCAAGTTATAGCATTGAGGAGAATGTTCATCATGTTAGTGTTTGTCCTATCCCATTCGTGGGCTTTGGTCCTGCAGTAAGTTTTGCAATGCTACCGGTGACATAATTGCACCTCCCAATCCCCTGCCTACGGAGTTCCATAAGTCTTTGCACAATTGATAATTAGTGCTATCAAGTTTTACGCCAAACTCCAAATTATTTGTCAGATTTTGCACAATTACAACCTCACAGACCACAAAGTTAGACCCTCCAAAACCATTAGATCTTTCGGTCTTCTGGCTGGTAATAGTCAAATCCACCATCCTTTTATTTTTCCCAAAAAAAAATATTATGTACAATCTAACAATCACACAACTTTCATGAAACTAGTGAACCACAAAGAGACCAACGATAATTTATAATGATAAAAAGGACCAACAACAATGCTTGAAACTAGAAGCTAAGAAACAAAAGCATTGAACACAAAAGAACCATCCAAGAGACAAAGAAAGAAAGAACCAGCAAATGACAAAAGGGTAAGATTGAACCTTATTTCTTTTCCTTTCTTGCAATAGAAATTTAAGACCACAACATAGACTCAAGATGGATCTCAGCTTTAATGTCAAATCAATAGGAACAAAGATGTTTGGGGATTTTCTTTGTATTATTGGCTTCCCCAAAATGAATTATATATATACATGATACACCAAAGAGTTATTAGGAAACAAGACCACTTAGGAAACAAATTATCAAAACCTATTAAGAAATAAATTACAATATATATTCTTAATAATTACATAATATTCACAATCCTAATTTGTAGGCAAGACAGACCAAACTAATGATAACCTGCAAAAACCAAGGTAGAAACACATCCATTATACACAACTTTTTCTTTTTTGGCAAATTGACTCTTGCATCCTTATCTATGGAATCAACAACTGCAGGAAGTGAGGGGCGCAATATCTTGGCACCAACTATATTTGGAAAGATCGGCTATAGTATCCATTGGATGAAATAAGCTATCGAAAGAGATAGCAACAGTTCAGTAATCAGGTATCAGATATTGGTAGACTAAGGCTTTATTTGGATTAGACTTTGGGGTAAGGGGAGGAAAATCATTTTTCTTAGGTTGGGGAGGCGGGAAATTGAAATATTTAAATTTCAGAATTATTTCTAAATTTAAGAATTTTTTTGAGTTAAGAAACCATTTGGATTGGAAGAATGTGTGCACTGTTCAACCAAATCCAAATGAATCTTTTCCTAAAAAAATTTCACTATTCAACCTAATCCAAATTTAGATAGAACATGAATTTTTTTTAACTAATCATACAAAATCCATTTGAAAGAAGAGATTTATCATGCTAAAGAATTACGAATAATCGGTCATTGAACTTTGAGCAATTGATTATTTAACATTGAATAATCGATTATTCAATTACCATGCAAACCCACGGGGACGAATAAAATAACCATACAAAGTACTCACGAATAATTAATTATTCTATATGAGTTAATCGATTATCCAAAGTAATTACTTAGAAATTCTTCACATCATCTACTCTGAATAATCGATTATTCAAAGTGATTACTCAGAATTCTTCACGTCGTCTATTATGAAAAATCAATTATTCAAAGTGATTACTCAGAATTCTTCATGTCGTCTATTATGAATAACTAATTATTCAAAGTGGTTACTTAGAATTCTTTATGTCGTCTATTATGAATGATCGATTACTCTCTATGAATAATCGATTATTCATAGTAATTACTCAAAATTCTTCACAATAATTGATTATTTTATAAGAATAATTGATTATTCAAAGTGATTACTGTAGCTAATCATCTAAAAATTCCCTGTTGCAATTTTTTGGAGGAAAGGGAAATGTTATTGTATATTTTATTTTTTAGTGATGCTTGGTGAATTTTTTCTTTTTGTTTGCGAGTAACATTTCTTGACCCAAGGTGTAAAACAAATGACATTTGAAACTGGGGGCAAAAATGTAATCCAAATAGAGCCTAAAAGATCAACTTCATCATTAAAAATAAATAAATAAATAAAATTGTAATATTAACTGAACAATCATATATTATACTTTGTCATTTAAATCTCATTACGAATAGAAAAGTGTTAATTCTCATCTACTTTGTATTCGATCACATTGTTCTAATTGATTAGTTCTACACCCATATACCCAATTGCAATCAATACTCACCGTCTCATGGTATTTGTCATTTGATCAAAACCTACAAGTGAGAAGTGTAGATGTTGATAATTAGTTTCCATTAGTAATTTAATTCACAAGTTTGGTTTACGAATTGAATGTAAACATATCAAATGAAGATAATGGAGGCACGATTTTATATGGTTCAACATAAATGCTACATCCTTGAGACCTTATTCAGACATCGATACAAATCCATCAAATTAAACAATGTTCAATAGACTTATACATCAATTGTTCACACTAAAGTAAGACTCCCTTTTATTACATCGAATCTTGTAGCCGTTGAGTTAATTTCATGAGCTTTGCTTGACTTCAATTGGCAGAACTCCTTTCCGTCGGTTGTCCTAGAAATTTGTCCAACTCTGTTGTCTGAATTTCTAAAAAGGTCTGCTTTTTGTAATCTCCATTTCAATGAATAGCAAGGCAAGAGCTAAGCATACAACAAAAATTAATCAGTATTGAGTAAAAGTTACTCAATATTGGTCTATGAACAAATACAATTAAATATCACTCTCACAATATGTTCTTCTCTCTGCATTTGTTAACCTCCTCAAAATTAACGTGTATAAAGCATACAATTGCAGCAGAGATTACCTTGGAGATAAATCAATAGTACAAATCCCAAAAAGGATTATGATTCCTTATCTAAGAATAACTCAAGTTTATATTTAAAAGACAAATACCTGTAATATAAATAAATCCAATCTAAACTTTTTGAGAAATCTGCAAGATGCATTTTGATAAAGTATCAAGAGATTTAATCAACAGATTAAATTCAAATGTTCCATATGATAAGAATCAAAACCTACTTCTTTACAAGAAGCAATATCCCTATGCAAGGACCACAGTTTCTACTGTGGATTGGATTATTTGCTCTGGATGCTCTCCTTCTTCACCTTCCCATATATCAGGTATAGCTTCTTTCATGTTGTGGATGCTACCAAGAGCATAATCAGCACCAGGTACAAGGTTAGAGCTCCCAACCTGCACCACCAACTCACTTACTAATTCAAACTGCGCTACTGTTTTGCCCTGTAAAAGGCCTGAATTACATCATATATTATCGTCCAACATTATATCCTGGTTTCTTTTGCAAGTTTATACAAGAGATAACAACATCAACAGCAGATTTGAGTTGCAGAAGAAACTCATCAAATGCAAGGTTACTTTAGTACTTACAATTACTGTACAAAGCCCAGCAGATTTGGCACTTGCAATGTTCCTCGCACTGTCGTCGAAGAAAAGCTGTAAGAGATTAAAAAAGGCGAATTAATCTAAATTGATCATTGCTGAACAAGAAAGAGAGAGGAAAAAAAAAAAAGAAATAGAAATAAGTGTTTACTTTAGTACTTACAATTACTGTACAAAGCCCAGCAGATTTGGCACTTGCAATGTTCCTCGCACTGTCGTCGAAGAAAAGCTGTAAGAGATTAAAAAAGGCGAATTAATCTAAATTGATCATTGCTAAACAAGAAAGAGAGAGGAAAAAAAAAAAGAAATAGAAATAAGTGTTTACTGTTTTCTTCGGATCAAGATTTGCAATTCGAATAGCAGCTTCCGTTGCAAATATAGAAGGTTTACACACAACTTTTGGCTTAGATTTCCGTGCATATTCCTCTTTGAATTCTCCTTCACCTTCTCTTTTTATTGAGATAGTCATGCAATCAACAGATTGTAGGGGTGGATTAAGAGTTTCAAAGCATATGACGCCTTCAAAGCAATCTTCCAAGCCCAACCTATGCAGTACTTTAGCCGCATGAACTTTGTCAGCGTTCGTGAAGATCTGGCGTCATCGACAATACTCGTTTTAGAAACTGGTCATAAGCTTCATCGGGAATGTTGTCAAGATATAGGGTCCATAGCATAATGCTCAAAAGATGGTCAATGCTTTCTCACAGTGCAATCCTAACTTCAAATTTTACTTTAGTTTGTACCTAAAGGTTCAAAATTGATTCGATATGCCACCTTCCTTGATAAAACAATACATTTGCTGCTAAACATTCAACAAATTTGAAGATAAAAAACTAAAATATAGTGGGGTATAAGAATATAATTTAAGAAAATTTCAAGTAAATTGTGGGGTATACCGCATAAAATGTGACAAAATGAGTATTAAAAAATAAAAAAGTAATAAAGATAATAATATGATAAATCTAATGGAAATAAATAATGTTACTTTGACTTACAATTTTCCTCTGTGGGATGGAAAGTAGAAGGTTCCTCAACACTGGATCAGGTTTTAGTAATTCATAAGGCAACTTCCCATGTACATATGCATGAAACTCATCGTTATCAAATTCATAACCAAGTTCCTGAAACAAATGATTAAAAAAAAAAAAAAAAAACATGATTGCTCTTGCCATTTACCCAAACCAAAACCTTCTAATTAAAGATGGGTATTCGTACCTTAAGACCAGCCATCGTAGTTCCGTATTCCTTGTACAATTCCAAGCACATCCTTGGCACGTCAGTTTCCTCGATAACCAGGCGATGTAGCATGAATTCTATTGTAATATATAGAAAGAACCAATTTAGTCATCATAAATCTCAAAAAATTACTAAAAGATCATTAGCTTTTCTGGTCTCCATAAATTAGTTTTGATGTTCCAAGGTGATATAAAGATAATTTTATCCTCCAAACTTATGGCAAAATTTACTTCCAAGAACATTTTGAGACTCCAAAAATAATTGATGGATAAAAATAGATTAAAAGAACGTTTGAAGATGAAAACAGTATCTTACAGAAAGTTTGAGAACTAAAAAGAAGTTGGTCACCCAAGATTAAAAAATCACAAATAACCCGCTATTACTCAAGTAGGATCGCACCTTCGATGTTCTTGCGACAAGCCATGTTAATACCAGTGCTCATGGGGTACAAAGTATCGTCCATATCTGACCATATTATTCAAGATAAATAATAAATCAAATAAGAGAAGAAAACATTAAAGAACTAAAGTAGGTCTACTGATAAATTAAGTAAATTACGAAATATTCCCTTGTAAAGGTAAATATAAATATAATTATTTTTTGAAAAAATTATAAAGGGACGTACCGAACAGCAAGCACTCGTACTTAAGTCCTTCCGACCTCTTCATGGCTTTCATTCTCGGGACAAAATCAGCTGCAAAAGTTATGGGACACCATTGATTTTCGCATCGACCAAAATCCAGTAAAAAGCTTCTTTTCTAGTATGCTCATTAATGTTCGATAATGTGTTTAATGTTATCTTTGACTCATCTATGTTAAATTCTATGCAACTATGGCCTATAGCGCAGGAAATTTGGCTTAGAAGAGCATGGCCTAACTTAATCATAGCACAATGATGATGCTTTCAAGAAAAATGAGAAAATAAGAGACAACTTGTTCTTGGTTGGGTAATAAACGTCGTGCATATTTTGTTGGAAAAGGAATGTCATTTTCAATGAATTCACATCTTGTAAACACTATAAAAGAGTTAAACATACTAGGCAAGAATTATGTGACAAGTAATCGAGCAGCCATAATCAAAGGAGATCAACTGATGTTATCCAACAGTTGAATACAAAATTCTCTCTCCTTAAGAGTCGAACCGGTGAATTGAAGGTCCAGCATGATCTTTATTCCTTTGGCGTTTGCCACTTGACCATATACTGAAGGACTAAGTCGTGTATACTTAATTTTACAGAAAATAACACTGGTTTTAACAAACGACTGATCAACTCTACATATGAGGATAATGAGATCAATACCTGATATAGATCCTAACAAGTGAATTGCTCTGCCTTCGTGTGATTGCATGATTTAGCATTTGCCTCAATGGGGCTATTTATATAGCACTACTTCTTCTGCAAGAAAAAAAGATTTGGAAGACGGCAACTGTTGAAGAATCTGAGTATGAAATGAAAGTGATATCACTGAACTGCTGATGCGATGAGCATATTTTTGCGAGGATTGCTTTTTCTTCTGCTCTTTAATGGTAATAAATTAGGTCCCCGACCAATGTGATAATGCAAGTTGGACACCACTATTGCCATTGCTTTACGGGTACACCAATCCATTAACTGATTAGTGCTGTTTTACGACCGAGTAATATAGCATTTGGAATATGATTCCGTATTTCTGGCCCGCTGTTCCATTGACTATAATATGCCAGAGGTAAACAAGTTTACATTCTCAGTGCCCAAGGGAAAGGTGTGCATTCTTTTCTTACAATCTCAAGGCTCGTCTTCTAGGAACATAGAAATTTACGAATAATATTGTCTTTGAACGGCCTTTGGAAAACAAAGACATTTCTCTGGCATCATTTGAACTAGTTCTTGAGCTTGTCATATTTCAGCATTTGATCTGTTGGGCATATTCCCATTGGGATGTAACTATATATATTCCATTCTTGTTGAATTTCTAGATTAATTCAGGACATGGATAAGAATATTTGGTGACAAGATTACGGAAACTTTGGAAGTCACAAGAGTACATATTCCTCTGTGTGAAAATATCTTCCTTTATCTATAGAATAATTCCTTGATGATCACAAATATGTTAGGCAAATTAAATAATATACCGAATAATTTTGATCCTCACGTTGTTTCAATCTAATATAGTCTACTCTTAAGATTTGTCCATATTATTTTCAACATGGCCACAATATGTTGCATTATCATAATATAACTCCTAGGGCTCGTGTAAGCCAACCAATGCATTAAGACATTGTATGATTCTGGATTAAAGTTTTAACCTATAATGCTATAAAGAAAAAGAAAGCATATTATTTGCCGAGAAACTCAAAACTCAATAGGGACTGGAAAATAAAGTTCATGACACAACCAATGCTCAATAAAACTTTCAGAATTAATTTGCTTTCACAAATGCTCAATAATATCAAGCCAGAGGGCTTCTCTGGTCTCATCCTAACTTTTAGAAAATAAGGCATTCTCAACCTTTCCACTCGACAAGGAGACCTGCTCTCATCCTTTCTTTTTGTCCTATGCACTTACAGCTTCTCTGGTCTCATTGCCCAGGCGGAGGGGGATAGGCGGCTTGAAGGGCTTATAATGGGGTAGATGCCACCAGAGGTATCTTATCTTTTGTTGGCAGCCGACGATTTCTTCTATTGAAAGCTAGTACAGCAAATGTTAGGGTAGTTAAGGAAGTTTTGGAGCTCTATGAGTGGGCATCTGGATAGGTTATAAACCTGCAAAAGTCTTCTCTAGCAGCCGATAGGAGTGTAGAAGAGACCGTAATAGAGGAGACTAGAGGGATTTTTGGGATTATGAATGGTGAAGGGAAAAATAGCTATATTTGGTTACCTTATAACATCAGGGGATCGAAGAAGGTGATTTTTTCGTATGCTTGAACAGGGTATGGCAAAAAGCAAGAGGGCGAAAAGAAAAATTATTGAGCCAGGCCAGGAAAGAGGTGCTAATTAAGGGTCTATTAGGCCATCCAAATGTATATTATGCCCTGCTTTAGATTGCTGGTACGGCTATGCAATGAGATCACCTCTATGATATAAAAGTTCTAGTGGGGTATGAAGGGAGGAAAGGAAGGGTATTAATTGGCAAAGCTAGGAGTCCCTATGTCTGCAAAAATCTGAGGGGGTAGGAGATTCTGCATCATTGAAGCCTTCAATTTGGCCTTACTTGAAAATCAGGGGTGTTGATTACTTCAAAACCCTAATTCACTTGTAGGGTGAGTGTTGAAGGCGAAGTATTGGCAGAATTCAATTTCCTGAGCATACGACTAGTCCTTCCTATTTATGGCGTAGTATATGGGAGGAGCATAGTTTATTAGCCCAGGGTCTTTTGTTGGCGAGGTGGATGTGGTGATAAGATTGCTATGTGGGATACCCCTTAGTTGAGTATGCCTTATGAGTGTTGGATCACATTCGAGAATCTATTTCACAAGGATATGCCTGTAAGCACCTAATATCCTGGAGTCCTCTTAGTCGGAGCATTGGTTTACTTGAGATCATGTTTTTGGATAGAGATTGTGAGAACATACTTAACCTACCCCTCCTGCAAGAACCAAAAGAAGATGTGAGCTGATATAGGACTATGAGAAAAACCAAATTTTTTCAGTAAAATCTAAATATCATCTGAGCATGAGATTCTTTAAGCGCCAAGGGAAAACGATTGGTGTGTGTCTTCCTCAACGGGGTCGATGGGTGGGGTCTAGTCCTAATTGTGGAGGCTTGATGTGCCCCCAAAGTTCGCGTTTGATGCTGGAGATTATGTCAATGGATTCTACGRGAGAAGAGGATTTTTTTAAGTTTCATAAAGAGAATTTAAATGTTGTCCATTTTGTTTGAGGACATTGGAAACTAATATTCACTTCTTTATCGTATCTAAGTTTTGGAGGAAAGTTTGGGTTTATGCAGGGATTGACCTGGTTTGGGTGATGTAGGGAGTTGAGAACTTGAAAGAGTTCATGGTCAATCTAACAATGAATGCATAGTTGATTAGCCAAGAGGAGATAAGGAGGATGGCAATGATCATGTAGGTGTGTAATTGGATTGAAACATACGAGTTTTCGAAAATAAAATCGCCCCAGTCGAAGAGGTGGTTGTGCAGACAGATAACTTGCTTAGATAATTCCTAGAGGTGTGGGCCGTAGAGGAACATGTTTCTTTGGTCCCTCAGCAAGTGGTCCAGCATTGGCAGCCACCAATGGAGGTGAACTACAAGGTAAATACTATTGGGGCATGCAAGGAGGGACAAGCTGGTGTAGAGGCTATRGCACGGAATTGCAGAGGGAAGGTGGTGAGAATGGTCAAAGAAGAGTATTTCACGGTGTCAACACTGAGCATGTTGAGATATCTGCTTGTCGACAAGGTAACATATTGGCAAAGGAATTAGGGTTATCTCAGTTTGAGCTTGAAACGGGCTACTTTGTAGAGGTGATCAAGCTCCAAAATGGACAATGACCTCACTCAGTTCAAGGAGCTTGTACTCAATATACTAATGATGATAAACTTAATGATGTAAACTTAATGATGTGCTCTAATCTTAGCACGTATACTAGTGTCAAAACGTGTATAGCATGTGAGTCAAGATCGATCCCAGAAGGATTTCTAATCAAGTACCAAAATTATCGAATTTCCCTAATTTAAACTTATCAAATGTGATTGAATTAGACTAATAACTAGAAATGAATAAGTAATCTAAAAGGTTTAATTACGAAATTCAATTGACTAAATCCAAAAAGATCTAATGTGCTAAAAGAGGGTATTTAGGGTATTGATCCAAATCATTCTTATATTGAGCTAAATTAATCACACCTCAATTGTCCTAATTCCTAAATCTAATCTAATTGCTAATGGTAAAATTTCTTTACTTAGATTTTACCCAACCCCTTAGCATAAAACCCCTAATTCCAATTAACTAAAGCCATATCCCTAGTTGAATTAGATTAATCGAAATTGCATTAATGATATAAGAAATTTTCCTATTTCACTAACCACGGTTAATTACTATCGAAAACCACCCAAAAGAAACCGATTCTATCCCTAGTCAGTTTAATACTAGGGTTATTATTGTCTAAGTCCTAGCCAATTAGTTCACCTCCCGGTCCTTCTTAATTGATTAGGAAATCAATTTGTAGATAGATAGACAATCCACCGAAAGCGATAAGAAAGCCACCATGATAATAAACTACTCAACCAGATTGGGAATCAACAAGAAAGACACAATAGAGTTTAACCCATTATACATAAATCATCTTTTGAAATGGCCCTAACCAATACAAAATGTTTAGCCTAAAAGACTCATTAAATCCACCATAGAAAGCATAATAAACACGTTACAGCTAAAGATTCGATAGGAAATAACCAATTTGGTCAACAAATCCTTTAGCAATATTAGTTGAATACAAATCTTCGAACTTTATAATGGTTTTCTCAAAGTTCCTCTCAAGAAACCTACTCTAAAACTATGAAAAAAAAATAGTGTTTCAGCCACCAAAGGTCTCCAAATTCYGCCATAAAATGCACTATCTATAGGAGACATTAGAAGAACCTAAAAACAAGCCAACTAGTGCTTGATTGGGATCAAGCCAAATCGTTGCTTAATTAGGACCAAACTAGTGCTGATTTGGTTTTGGAAAAACAAGGGAGAGAAAGGTATGAAACCAGCARCGATTTGAAGCCCAAACTGGTGCCTGATGTGGTTTCTTGCACATTTGGTCGATTTTTCAAGTTTTTCAGCTTCTCAAAAGTACATTTTGACCCCAAACTCCTCTATATTCATTTTTTGACCTCTTTAAGCTCTTCTGCAACCGATTTTTGCCCATTTTCTTGTATTTAAGATGAAAACCCTATAATTAATAATTTCAAACCAAAATTAGTGTAGTATAAGCTAAATCATATTGAAAACTCAATAATAAATGACTTAAGTAAAGGATAAACATAATGCAAAATGTGAATATATCAACTACCCCTACTTAGCCTTTTGTTCATCCTCAGACAAAATATGGCAATAAGGCAAACAACAATCTAGATAATCTATCCAATCAACCAACGAACAAGAAAGATAGAGTTATGTACAATGTCAACTTAATTGCACATCCAAAATTCCATGAGATAAGAAAAAAATTAAAGTCTTAATAAGATCCATCCATTTGGAAAAGTGAATGAGTGAGAATAGTCAAAATCAAGTGCCTAGTAAAGACTTGACAAACATTTAGGGAATATGAATACTTCACCAATAGTAAAGCATAAACAAATGGAAATCCACCCACAGGTTTGTAATTATCACCACATCTCCACTAATCGAGATAAGCAAAATCAACAAAGTCTTGTAACATAGGGCATATGTATAGGTAAGTCAAATGAAGAATAAGGAAAACGACAAGAATAAAGGAGCGTTGCAATAATAAAAAATGAAACCTTATAACTCCCTTTTCTTCTTTCAAGTTTCTTCACCACATCTTTCTTTCTTAATTGTTTTTCAACAACCAACAAATGCCAAAACTTCTTTGCTTTTCCATGCCTTTTTTTCCTTTTCTTTCTCTTTTCTTCATTGATCTTCAATTTGAGGATTCATACATTTTCATCAAAAGAATACGAGGTTCATGCTCTCACCTCTTATGAACCCATTTTCTTTCACAATTTGCTCAACAACTTTAACCCCAACCCTTTCATCACTCCCAACTTCATCTTGTCAAGATGCATTCAAAGAATTCCATTCAATCCAAAAGAACAAGAGAAGGTGCATCAATTCTCTTGTAATGGAACGGGCATAGGTTATGCAAATCTTGCAAGATAAGTCATATAAGGATGTATCAAAGAACAATAAATATTCATAGGCTAAAAAAGGGAACTAAGGATATAATATAGAATGGATAAACTTGAAAGGCTCAAACAACTCAAAGAAGGCCTAAGAGTTTCATCCTATATATGTAACGGTCATCTTTCTATTTCGCCTCAAGGAGTGACAAAAATAAATTCTAGAGTGATTGTATTAAGTGAATCATCATAATTACTCCACTAGTATATTAAGCAATAACTATTAAAAAAATAAAGGCTACTATGCTTGAAAGCAAAAAAAGCTGGGTATATCAAAGTAATATTAAAATTTTCAAGTCAAAGCAAAATGGTCTCTCATTTGTATTATGTCATCAAAACATGTAAATAAATCACATAAAAAGATAAAAAAATTAGAAAAATAAGGGAAAAAGCTAACAAAGACACACAAATTCAATAAAAGCAAACAAACAAGAATTCATTCTTCCACCCCTCACTTAGAACTTAACATTGTCCTCAATGTTAATAAACAAACTACAAAAGTAAGGTGAGAGACTTCCCTTGTTGTAAATGATGTTGTCTCCTTTGGAATTCAACCAAGATTATGGTAATCTCCGATCAAAGCAATAACTGAAAAATTAAAATAAAAGAGAAATCTATTAGCAATGAGAAAAGGAAAAGAGTAGAATAGAAAAAGTGAAAAGAAAGAAAGAAGTTATAGGTTATAGTCTTTAGCTCGACTTTTTGTAGTTCATCATGCCAAAGTAATTTGCAACTTTTCCTCAAAGAGAGGTGATTTCATCTTATTAAGCAAGGAATCCACATAAAAGTAGGAATTGAAACTTTTTAATCAAACGTTTTCCTCTTTCCTCTAGACTTCCTAATCCTTTGTTTCTTAACCTTAAGATCTAAAGGAGGGCTTTCAACATTAGGTTTGAGTTTATATCCTTTTTGTTCAAATTCTACAAATGCAAACCCCTAGTGTGATCTACATGCTTAGCTCCAAGGAATTGTACAACTTTTTTAGATCTTGGTAGGGGTGTTCAGGCATCTTGAAAATGGCACACTCATCCCTAACTCTTAAGGTTAGCTCACCCTTCTCCACATCAATTAATGTTTTTCTGGTGGCTAGGAAAGGTTTCCCTAACAATATTGGCATTACATGATCATCTTCCATATCCAATGCCACAAGATCTACCAGGAAAATAAATTTGTCAACCTTGACTAACATCCTCCTCTACTCCCGTAGGATACCTAATAGACCTATCGACTAATTGGAGGGTCAAGTATGTAGGTTTAACATCTCCTAACCTCAAAAGTTGAAGGATGGATGAAGACATTAAATTTATGCTAGCCCCAAGATCACAAAACACATTATCAAAAAACAACTCACCAACATGACAATGAATAATGAATTTTCTTGGATCTTTAAGCTTAACTGGGAGTTTATTTTGAACAACCGTGGAGCATTCCTTATTTAAGAAAATAGTTTCAAATCAAACAATTTTCTTTTATTAGACAAAATGTTCTTCAAGAATTTTTCATATTTTGGCATTTGAGCAATGACCTCAACAAAAGGAAGATTTATCTCTAATTTTTTCAATCTCTCCGAAAACTTCCTAAATTGATGATTCTCCTTAGAAGTCTCGTAAGGTTTGTAATTTATTTCCCCGCTATCTATTTTACCTTTACCTCTCTTTTCTTTTTCAAGCTAGCTGCAAAATGTAATATCTAAGATTAATTTTTTCATTTTTACGAACTTTATATAATTATATAATTTATATTGTAATCTACTATTTAATTTATTACTATGATTGTCAGTGTTTTAGTTATTTTTCAGCAGAAGGACTTGAAAACCATYAAGTACGATGTGTCAATTAGAAAGTCAATCATTTATTTTTCTTATTTATTATCTATTTGTTGCATTAGTGTTTGACTTTGTTTATTTAATTATTTAATTGTGAAATTATATTGCTTTAATTTAATATAGAGTTTTTTAATTTTATTTACTTGGTTAATTATTTTGGATATAACTATTAGAGCCCATTCTCTTTTTATCCAAAATCCTAAAGCTTTATTTTATTTTTTGGTCTTGGGCCAAAGGAAAACCCAAAAACCTCAAGCTAATTGGGCTTAAATGGTCCAAAGTGTTTAGCAAGGCCCAAGTGTTTAAAAGATGGCCCAAAGTGTTAAGGATGGCCCAAGTACTTAATATGGCCCAAGGTGTTTAATAGGGCCTAACGTCTAACTCTACCAATAGTGGCCCAAAGTTAAAAAAAAAAAAAAGAAAAAAAAGAAAAAGGAGAGGATGAAGCCTCAACCACCTTTCTTGAGTTTTTGGGTGCATCTGGGAGTGAGAAACGAAAGAGAAAAGAAGAAGAAAGAAATAGGAAAAATATAGCTGCCATTCTTGGCTTCCTAGGAGATAGAGTTAGAGAGAGAGAACTAGCTGCAATTGTTGACATTTTTGTTCGTTGGTGCAATTGAGATGGAGAAAAAGAAAAGAAAAGAAAAGAAAGGGGGCCACCATCTTTGACTTCTTTGGAGGTCTCTATGAGAGAGAAGAGAAGACGAAGAAGAAGAGAAGCTTCAGTCGCCATTCTGGAATCTTACAGTTTTGGTGCGACTGACTTCTTTACTTGTATGTTGTTGAGTTACTCTTTTTGTTGCTATTTGAATTTGTTTTTCCATTGTTTTGCTGGAGTTTATTTTGCTTTTGCTTTTTCGTTCCATTCTTCATGCTCGTTTATTGCTTAGGGGAGGGTTTAGTGTTAGGGGAAAATTATGTTTGTCTGTACTCATTGATTTCAAATTGCATTCTTTCGCTTGTTTTGTCTTTGAATGTACCCTATTTAATAACCTGTTTGTAAATAGACCTATTACTTTCTCTGTATAAGTGATTTGTTTTGGCTTACATATAGACTTTAATACCCGAGATTTTACTTTTATGAATTTTGTTTGATCTTGTAAATTTGTGTGCCAATTAGGGTTGGATAATTTTCTATGTGGTTAATGTTTTATTTGTACGTTAACAAGTGCAGAATTATCGTGTTTGTCAGAATAGGATCCTTGGTTGGTTAGAGGCTCAACTCGTTGGGCTTATTCGCTTTTTTGTCGAAAACTATATTTTTATCGAAAGAAAGGCCCGTTGAGTTTAATTAAATGGATTTGGGTTAATTATGGATGGGAAGGCCCAAGGGATTTAGGTTGCGGCCCAATTTAAAAAAAAGGGAAAAAAACCCTAAGTCATCGTCTTCCTCCCCATTATGTTGCTGCTGCCCCAAACCCTAACCCACCCTAACCGCCGCCGCCCTCACTCCCAGAAATCCTGCCGCTCGCACCACCATCTTCTGTTCTCATTGCTGCTAACCCTCGTGGCGATCACTGCGTTTCTTCTTCTCTCCTCTTTCGCTTGCAGACGCAGCTTCGCCGTCGAAATTTCAGAGCTATCGCGGGGATCTAGATCTTCCCTCGAGGCTCGATTCCCACATCCGACCTACGCATCCCCCACATAAAGGTGCTGCCCAAAATCGAAATGTGCTGGTCCTTGTTGCTGCCGCTTTAGTCACCACCTTGCTGCTCGTTGTTGCGCGACCTCTACGCGACCGGATGAGTACTGGTGTTGGAGATCGCTGCTCGAGGGGTGCTTTCGAACTCATCAGCTTCGACTAAAATAGGGAGCGCTCGTCTGTTTGGGCCTTGACCTACAGGTCCAATCTCTTCCCCTTGCGTCTGCTCGCTATCATCTTGCTCGCCGATTGCTGTCGGCGTTGCTTTGCAACTTAACCGAATGTCTCTTGGGGCGGAGTTGCTACGGTTGATAGCTGATCTCCTAGGGAAGTACTCYCCGACTGGATCTTCCCAAATCTGCCTTCATCTTCTTCTTCTTCTCCTCTGCTCGCCGCTCAGAAAGGGGCGCCGAATCTTCGGTTGTCACTTGTCAAAACTTCTAGAGTCGTTGCCGTCCTCTTTGCGCATTGTCTCGTGGTGCTTCGGCAAGCCGCCACCGCTGGTTGCTGATCTACTCGTCGCCGGAGTTCACCAAAAACTAAACCCTGCTGGCTGTTTGCCAGCTTCCAGAAACAGCTAGCACTCAGGTGCTCCGTGCCCAGGTGCCAGTGCTAGTGTCGTGCCAGTGCCAGTGCCAGCGCCAGCGCCAGCCTAGTGCCCAACGCCCAGGCCCCCGGTGCCCAGGCACCCAGTCGCCCTGACGTCCAGGCGCCCAGACGTTCGAGAACCCAATACCACTTCCACAACTCTTGGACTTTGTGAACTTAAAAGGTGAAAATATTATTAATTAATATTGAAATTTATGATCTATGAAATTATATCTTAAAGTAAGATTGTGGAGAACATAGCTTAAGTTTAATGCCCGAGTTAAGGAGTTTAAATTGTAACCTTAAAAGACGTGATAATTGGTAATGTGGGAACTAAATATTGATTAATAATTGGCAAATGACATTGTTGGAATAAACACTAAATATCTAAGTTGGGACAATCGTACTAAATGAACTTTCTTTCTGTAATCACAATTGGATTGTTTTGTGTGCCTTAACATTGAGAATGGTCGAAGGATTTCACTTCGTGATTTAAATAAGAAACCTTTAACGTAAAGAACTCTGGGTAAGTAAATTCTCACATTCTCATAAACATATATGTGTTGTGGTTATAATTGCTCTTACGTGAATTGAATGTGTATTGAGTTTGAGTTCTATGTTAGTAAATTCTCCCATTCTCATTAACATATATGTGTTGTGTGTTATGTGGTGGCGGTATGGGATTGTGTTYTGAGATGTGTTAATTGTGTGGAATGATTTGTACGTATTTCATATCTTATACTCCTTTTTATGTCGAATGGTATGTTAAATGCAATTGTATGCATTTCATGTCATGAGTATGTAGTTAGTGTTCTACATCATTCCTGGCATGAGCCAGTCATACATTTAAAAAGTGAATGGTTTCGGAAATAAAATTTTGAAAGAAAATGTGTTTTATAAATTGTAACGTGTTTAGGAAAATGTTAAAATTTTTGGAAAGGAGTGTAAACTTAGCCATGAAGGATGTGAATGGGAAATGGGGCGTYGGGGACCAGCGCACCCGACCCTACCCTCGGGGAGGATAGGTAATGATTCACCTCAGGGAGGTGAAGAGATGAAAGAATGTTAACCACTCTGTGGTACTACCGGTAGGAATGTAATCGGGTTCCAAATAAGAATGGCCCACTGTAAGCCTAATAGCTAAGCATTACACTCAGTGAGCTCACGAAAGTAAGAAAATGAAAGGTTTTTACAAAGTTTCTTACATTTTGAAAGGAAAGATTTTATGGAAAGGTTATACAAGAAAATGATTTGAAAGTTTTCATTGAGAAAGTGAGATTTTATAATTCATGACATGTAGGGCATGTTCATGCATGAGATTTACTCACTGGGCTTTATAGCTCATTCTGTTTTTCTCATTTTGCATTTCAGGTGATGTGTAGTTAGATGGTGCGAGGAGGTCGCTTCTTGGCAAACCAAGATACCCTGAAGTTAATTTAAATAAATGTTATGGATTAAGATGTTTGTTGACTAGAATGATTCTTATTTGATTTTAAATTCTTTTGGGTTTCTGCAAATTCGTGTCAGTGAGTAAATGATGACATTTTCAGGTTAGAATAAAGTTCCTAATCTGGGGGTACATAGACCATTAACACTAATATTAGAAAAATATGCTATTAAAAGCTATGGAGTAGAAAGACATTCTTTTACTGGCACTGTCCTATACAATTTTCTTTTATTGGTTTTAGCCATGTAATCATTTTTCATTTTGTGTAATAAGTACATTTGTCATTCAGAGCATATGTGAAAATTTATTCGCAATCCAATTATTGAATTGAGAACTAGTCTCGATAGATTTGCATGTGAGCAAAGGTTGAGTGTTACAATTACTTCTTTTTGGTTAACAATTGGTGTTCCAGTAACCAATTTAATGATTTATCTTTACCATGCTAGCATATTCTTTCTTGTGTTGTAAACCTTGCATATATATTACTTCAGGAGTAAAATTTCTAAAGCTTTTAAGATTATGCTACTTGTTTCATTTTTCATCTTCCTTAGGCTAAGAGTTGAGTGTGACACCTTTGAAATTATCAGTGATAAAATTAATTGATATGAACATTCAATTTGACCAATTTATGAGTATTCATTTGTAATTAAACTAGGATAGTTGGCGCAACAATATTGAGGGCAGCTAAGGGACTCTGCCTGTATTTAAAGTAAAACACTATTTTGTTAAGAAGATCAGGTAGGTAAACTTCCTTCTTTTTTAATCCAATGAAGAGCTTCTACTCTAAATTTAATGTGAGATTATGTGTTTTTTAAAGTATGCAAAATACTACTTGTTGACATGTTAGATCTTTAAATTCTAAATTTAACTACTTGGTCCATATTCATGAACATATAATCTGTCATTATATTGTACCATTTTTGGCATGTTCATGCATCCAATAAGGCGAATGATTTAAAGAATTAAGTTTGGAAATGTAATTTTTAATGTTGAACATSCAAAAGTTAGACAAAGAGGAAAAGGGGTGTAAGCCTAAGCCATAAAGGTGCAAGTGGGATATTGGGTGCAGGGACCGGTGCACCGACCAAACCCTCTTTGTAAGGTGAAAATGAAAGTAAGTTTAACCTCTTGTGAGGTGTATGTGAAAGTAAATATTAATGAAATGATAATCACATTACGGTGCTACTGGTAGAAAACTTATCTCGTTCCAAATAATAATTGCCCACAACAGATCTTAATGTTTAGGCGATACACCAAGTGAGCTTACGTTAGAAATGGAAAACTTAGAAAATTTAGATGGAATGAAATTTCAAAATTCATAATAGATAATGCATGTCATAAGCATTCATGAATYGGGTTTACTTATTGAGCTTTATAGCTCACCCCTTTTCCCATATTTTAAATTTCAGGTGTTGATTAGCCAGATATGGAGATTGCTTAGGAGCAGGCTCTAATACTCCAGTGTTGTTTTCTTTAATTAAATTTTATTAATTAATGGAGTTAGTAGGATAGTTGGAATTTTTATTCGTTTATTGATTCATCCTTTCCAAAGCTTTTCTCTGGATTATAAATAAATGAGTATATTTTGTTGGTGAAAGGATTGGTAGGGGCTTGAGATTAAAATGGTGATATAGAGTATTTGTGGAGGTTTGTGTGTTGACCTTTTTTTTTTTTCTTTTTTGCATACAGGTTGGATATGTATATATTATAAGGGAGATTCTGCTGAAATTTATGTAAACCTCTTTCTATTTGAAGCTCAAAATTTTATTTTCCCTAATTTATGCATCTATGTAAGAGGCAATTGCTAAATTCTCATTTTAGGGTAGTTCCTAATCTTGGGGTATTACAGAATGCGAGGTTGCTTAACCATCTCACCCAAATTATTAACCTTAGAATGTTCTTTTTCTTTTGAAGCACTTTCTAAGTCACCCTTAGGATCTCTAGTACTTTCTCACTTCTTAAAGATATGGCATTACAATCCTTAGGATTGATTTCGGTGTTACTAGGTAAGGAGCATTGAACTCTTTGGCTAAGCAAATCAGCCAATTGCCCTACTTGATTCTCAAGATTCTTAATAGAAACCTCTTCGTTTTGAAACATAGTTTCCCAACTAGTGATCAACTTACCAACCAAGGCTTAAAAATTGGAAATCTTATCTTGAGGAGGGAAACCCGAGGGTTGAGTTTGAGATGGCCTAGCATTGGCATTGGAACTTGGGTTCCAAGAGAAGTTAGGGTGATTCCTCCACCTGGGGTTATAGGTATTTGAGTATGCATTATTAGGTCTAGCATTAAGCCTACATAGTGGGCACCTTCTTAGGAGTTCGGAGGGAAATTAAGGTTAAGGTAGTGGTTTTGTGGGCAATTAATACTCTTATGAGTACCACGAAGATACACACAAATAATTTTACCTCCTATACTTCAATTTTTTTGAAATGAGAGCAAATTAGGAGAGAATGGTTTGTGTCCCAAGCCTCTTGAGGTGGCTTCCACATTATACTTCCCRTCTAATGGCATCTATCATAGACCTAGATGCCGCACTCATTCCATTGTAGAATATTTGGATTTGCATTCACAAGGGCATGGAATGGTGAGGACCCCTTCTCAAATTATCTTTAAATCTCTCCCAAGCCTCACTCAAAGATCCCCTACTATCTCGAACATAATTTATGATATCATTCATAAACTTCATAGTTTTGGAAGGTGGTAAGTGTTTATGGAGGAAGATGGAGGCTAATTGTTCTCAGATAGTGATGGAARCGGACGGGAGAGAGTTTAACCAAGTTTTGAATTGACCTTATGTGTGAATGGGAAGAGTCTCAACCTAATGACATCATCAGTAACACCATTTTGCATGAAAGTATCACAAATCCCTATGAAGTTAGAGATATAAGCATTAGAGTCCTCAGCAAACAAACCACAGAACTGCAAACTTTGTTGGATCATTTGAATAATTGCGAGTGTGATCTCAAAGTTGTTTACGGCTARTCTACGTATAGTAATGGTTGGATGAGCCCCTTCTACCATTGGAATCGTATAATCCCTAATGGTTTTAACCCTCTCCTCATTCCCTTGATCATCCACATTCTTAGAATTATCAAACTCCAATTCCTTCTCCTTAGTTTGACTATTGTCCCCCAAATCAACAATTATGCTTTCTCCTACCTTAGTCTTTCTCTCTTTAATGTGTTTCCTATTGTCTCTAAGAATAGTATCAAGATGCTTGGTATTTGTCTCTAAAGGAATGTTGAAAGATCTAATATATATCAATACAAGGAAAACATAAAATTCAAAGCAATATAACCAAACAAATAAGAACGAATAAAAACAAAAACAAACAAAGAAATGGTCTAATCTCAAAGAAATTCAACAATTGTATGATATCAGTCAAAAATCCCCAACAACGGTGCCAAAAACTTTATGGTCACAAAATTAACGATGCACTCTAATCCTAGCAAGTATACTAGTGTAAAATATGTACATCAAGTAAGCCAAGGTCGATCCCATAAGGATTTCTAATCAGGTAACAATATTATTGAGTTTTCCTAATTTAAATCTATCAAATATGATTGAATTAGATAATAACTAAAAATAGGTAAGTAATCTAAAAGGTTCAGTTATGAAATTCAATTGTCTAAATATAAAAAGATGTAATGTGATAAAAGAGGCTGTTACGGTATTGATCTGAATCATTCCTATAAGGAACTAAATTAATCGCACCTTAATTGCCCTAATTCCCAAATCTAATGTAATTGTTAATGATAGAATTTTCTAATTTAGGTTTTACACAATCCCTTAGCATAAAACCTCGAATTCCAGTTAACTAAAGTCATATCCCTATGTGAATTAGATTAATCGAAATTACATTAATGATCTAAGAAGTTCCCCGATTTCATTAACCACAGTTAATTACTAATGGAAGCCACCTAAAAGAAATCAATTCTATACGTAGTCGGTGGGTCATCATTAGCTAATCCTAATCCATTAGTTCACCTCTGAATTCCCTCTTAATTGATTATGAAATCGATTTGTGGGTAGCCAATACATAAAAAAGAAATAAGAAAGCCACAATAATAATAAAAAATGCAACTAGATTGGGAATCAACAATAAATGCACAACAGAGTTTAACCCATTAAAAAAGAAATCATCTTTTCAAATAATCGTAACCGACATAAAATGTAATACCCGAGATTTCTTTTTATGGATTTTTTGTTTGATCGTGCGAATTTGTGAGCCAACTAGGGTTGGATAAATTTCTATGTTGTTGTTATTTCAATAAGTACGAAATTTTCGTATTTGTCGGATTAAGATCCTTAGTTAGTTAGATTCTCGACTAGTGGGTCTATTCATTTCTCAATCGAAAGTTAGACCGTTATTGAAAGAAAGCCCATTGAATTTAATTTAAGGATTGGATTAATTATAGATGGGAAAGCCCGAAGGGTTTAGGTTATGGCCCAAAATATAAAATTAAAAAAAAAAAAGAAAAGCAGAAGAAGCCCTAAGTCTTCTTCTTCCTTAGGTTATGCCGCAGCCATCCTCACAGTCACCGCCACTCCTTATCACCGCACTCGCCACCTCCTTTCTCCCTCTGTTTGCCCGACACTGCTCGTCATGGCCCTCCTTCTCCTATCTCTTTCTTTGCACCTCTTTGTCCCTTCTCTCCCTTTGTTCGCAAATATCGCTACTTGAAGCTTGCGATATCACTGTTCAGATCTGCCATCTCTTCTCCTTTATGCATGTGGTCAGTCGAACCTGATAGCTACTGGAAGCTTGCAACTTCCTCGTTTAGTTTCGCTCGGGATCTCTTGCCCATGCCCATGCTGGGAGACATCCCTGCTCGCAGCACACATTCGGGTGACTCATCAGTCTCTAATCTTGGAGCTGCGACCAGATTTCGGAGCCACTCGCAAAATGAACGAACGCTATTCGACCGGAGTTTTCCTGGCTGCCCAGATCTGTATTCCTCTGCCGTCAATCCTTGCTAGCTTGAGCTCGGATCGATCGGGTCTAAAGTTGATGCTGGTGTGAAGCCACCCAGATCCGTGTGTCTTGCCCATCGTTTGGATATTCTACCGCGCAGCCAGCCTTTCTGTCTTGCCTCCCGCTGGTCATCACTCAGCTAGATCTGCCTTCATCTTCTTCTTCTTCTTCTCTGCTCAACGGTTTCGCCGGGACAGAGGAAGGACAGTGCTCGGCTGCTCGATGTAACGGAGCCCATCTGGATGTGTTCTTCATTGACTAGATCTGTGTGCGTCTTGCCGGAGCTTGAATGCTCTGCCGCATGGCCAACCAGTTCCTTGCTGGCCGTCGCTCTGCCCAGATTTGATCACCATCGTCAGTATATTTCAACCACTCGCTGGAAGTCTTGCCGGAATCATGTGTGGTGTAGGCTATTGCTAGGTTTTGGTTGGCTGTTCGCCAGTTCTGGGAGTGCCCAACAATAGGCGCCAGTGAGTCCTAGTGCCTAGGCGCCCGACGCCCAGCGCCCAGACTCCCAGAAGCCTAGGATACCAGGGCTGTTGTGCTCGCGCTTGAGCGCACGCCTGAGATGCAATGCCTTTTCCCGAGACACTTGGATTTGTGGACTTAAAAGGTGAAAACATTAATATTTGATACTGGAATTTATGACCTATGAAATTATATCCTAAAGTTAAATTGTAGGAGAACATAGATTAAGTTTAATACCCGAGCTAAGGAGTTTAAATTGTACCCTTAAAAAGACGTGATAATTGGTAATGTGGGGATTAAGTATAGATTAATAAATGACAAATGACATTGTTGGACTTTCCTTCTGCAATCAAAATTAAGTCATTTCGAGTGCCTTAACTTTGAGAACAGTCGAGGGCTTTCACTTTGCAATTCAAATAAGAAACCTTTAACGTAAAGGACCCCGGGTAAGTATCATTAATGCGTATGAATAGATGTATCTGAATTTCTTTAGGTGGATTAATGTGTTGGATATGAGATTTCTATGCAAGTAAACCCCCATACCCGCCTATCTCTTTTGTTGTGTGTTATGTGGTGGCGATATGGGATTATGTTATGAAATGTGTTGATTGTGCGGAATGCTTTTACGTGTTTCATATCTTGTACCATTATTATGTTGAATGGCATGTTAATTATAGTTGTATGCATTTCATATCAGGGGCATGTAGTTAGTGTTCTACATCATTCCTGGCTTGAGCCATTCATACATTTAGAAAGTGAATGGTTTAAGAAATGAAATTTTGAAAGAGAATGTATTTTATAAATTGTAACGTGTTCAGGAAAATGTTAGAGTTTTTGGAAAGGAGTGTAAACCTAGCCATGAAAGATGTGAGTGGGAAATGGGGCGTGGGGGACCGACGCACCCTGACTGACCCTCTGGGAGGGAGGTAATGATTCACCTRTGGGAGGTGAAAAGATGAAAGGAAAAGTAAAGGAATGTTAACCGRTTTGCGATTCTACTGGTAGAAATGTAATCGGGTTCCAAAGAACAAATGGCCTACTGCAGCTTAAGGGCTAGGCGTTACACTCAGTAAGCTCACGAATGTAATGAAATGAAAGGGTTTTACAAAGTTCTTGCATTTTGAAAGGAAAGATTTTATGGAAAGGTTATACAAGAAAGTGATTTGAAAGTTTTTTTGAGAAAGTGAGATTTTATAATTCATGACATGTAGGGTGTAATACCCAAGATTTCTTTTTATGAATTTTTGTTTGATCATGCYAATCTGTGAGCCAACTAGGGTTCGATAAAATTCTATGTGGTTAATGTTTTAATTGTATGTTAATAAGTGCGAAATTATCGTGTTTGTTGGATTAGGGCCCTTGGTTAGTTAGAGGTTCGACTTGTTGGGTTTATTTGTTTTCATTTGGAAAACTAGATTTTTATGAAAGAAAAGCCCGTTGAAATTTAATGAATTTGGATTAGTTACATATGGGAAGGCCTGAAAAATTTGGGTTAGGGCCGAAATCAAAAAAAAAAAAAAAATCAAACCCTAAGTCTTCTTCATCTTCCTCCCCTTTATGCCGTCGCTGCCCACTCCCAAACCCTACCCGTCGCCTCCTCACTCCTAGAAATCCTACCGCTTGCACCCCCTTTTCCTCTCTCAGCCACCGCCATCCTCTTGACCTTCTTGGCAACCGCAGCATTTCTTCTTCTCTCCTCTTCCTCCTGACCGARGCAGCTTGCCGTCGAAATTTCCAGAGCTGTCATGCGGATCTGGATCTTCCCTCGCAGCTCGGTAGGGACATTGAACCTGCGCATCGCCCGCATAAAGGTCTACTGCCCAAAATCGAAACTTGCTAGTCCTTGTTGCTGCCGCCTCAATCACTGCCTTGTTGGTCGTTTTTGCGTGACCTCTACGTGACCGGACGAGCACTAGTGTTGGAGATCGCCACTCGACGGGGTGTTTCCAACTCGTCAGTCACTACCTTGTCTGTTTGGGCTTTGAACTACAGGTTCAATCTCTTCCCCCCACGTCTGCTCGCTGTTGTCTTGCTCGCCGATCACCGTTGGTGTTGCTCTGCGACTTAACTGAATGTCTTCGGGGCGAAGTTGCTATGGTTGGTAGCTAATCTCCTCGGGAAGCTACTTGCCGACTAGATCTTTCTAGATCTGCCTTCATCTTCTTTTTCTTCTTCTCCTCTGCATGCCGCTCGAAAAATGACGCAGAATCTTCAGTTGTCACTACCGAAACTGCGAGAGTCATTGCCATCCTCTTTGCACGTTGTCTCATGGTGTTTCAGCATGCCGCCATTGCCGGTTGCACGTCGCCAAACCCACTAAGTCCAAACAGATGCCATTGCTGTTCTACTTATCATCGGAGTTCACCGAAATCAGGCTTGTTGTAGGCTGTTTGTTGCTAGGTTTTTCTTTAGGCTGGCTGCTCGGCAATTTCCAGAGCTGGGAAAACAGGCGCCCAGCAAGCGGCCAATGCCAGGTGCCCAGGCGCTTGACGCCCTGACGCCCCGACGCCCCGACGCCCCGACGCCCAGATGCCCAGGCACCCGACGCCCAAGCTGTTGTGCACGCTGCTTGAGCGCATGCCCGAGAACCTAATACCATTCCTGAGACATTTGGATTTTGCAAACTTAAAAGGTGAAAACATTATTAATTAATATTGAAATTTATAACCTATGAAATTATATCCTGAAGTAAATTGTGGGAGAACATTAATTAAGTTTAATACCCGAACAAAGGAGTTTAAATTGTACCCTTAAAAGACAAGATAATTGGTAATGTGAGAACTAAGTATGGATTAATAATTGGCAATTGACATTATTGGAATAAACCCTGAATATCTAGGTTGGGACAATCATACTAAATAGACTATCTTTCTGTAATCAAAATTAGGTCGTTTCGAGTGCCTTGACGTTAAGAATAGTCGAGGGATTTCATTTCGCGACTTAAATAAGAACCTTTAACGTAAAGGACTCCGGGTAAGTAAACTCTCACATTCTCATTAACGTATATGTGTTGCTGTTATTGGACCTGAGTTCTATGTAAGTAAATTCTCACATTTCATTAATGCATATGAATGGATGTGTCTAAATTCCTTTAGGTGGATTAATGTGTTGTATATGAGATTCTATGCAAGTAAACTCCCATAGTTGCCTATTTCTTTTGTTGTGTGTTATGTGGTGGCGGTATGAGATTATGTTATGAAATGTGTTGATTGTGTGGAATGTTTTTACGTGTTTTATATCTTGTACCATTATTATGTTGAATGGCATGTTAATTACGGTTGTATGCATTTCAGCCTCTTAAACTCCGAGATCTTCCCGTACTCCCGTGTTTTGCTCCTCCTCAACTGGCTAGCCTATCCAAAAGTAGTCATTACCTGCATAAAGGCCTCCATGGTCATTGGAGTTCCTTGTGTGGCACGGGTACTACCTGCACCATTGTCTTGGGGTTGAAACGCCCCGTCTTGGGCTTGAAAATGCATAGTATGAACTATTACTAAACCGYAAAAATTTATCGTGTAAGAACTTATACATAGACGTAGCGCATGATTATTAAGTCCAACATTATAATTTACCCCAAATTCAGAGCAAAACCAAGACATACCACAACATTTAACATTCAACTCATTCGAGAATTTAAATCAAAATAGAAACTTAACATTCAACATTCAACTCATTCGAGAGTTTAAATCAAAATAGAACTTAACACTTAACATTCGACTCATTCGAGAATTGAAATCAAAATTCAAACTTACCAGATGGTCTAGGAAAGGAAGCTTTTGGCATGGCTTGATACCCATATCCTTTTCAAATATTCATAAATTGTTTTCTTATGATGTCTACAGAATCGTTTTTAAAATCCTAAGCTTTGATACCAAAAAATMTCACACTCCCAGATTAAGAACTGTCCTAAGCCGAGAATATTACATCACTCCACTCGCAAATAATCAAACTATCTATTTAAAACTCAACAATACCCAAAAGACTGTAAAAATGTGTTTTAACAAATCCGTACTATCCCAAAATTTATTCAAAACAAAAATCGTGGAAACCTCAAAAATTTAAACCATTTCAAAAAAATAATTATCTTATTACACAAAATTGATTTGAAACATATTCCCGGGTATCGTAGCTTGCCCACAAGTGACCTCCTCGCCCCATCTGGCTACACATCATCTGAAACACAAAATAAAAGAAAAGGAATGAGCTAAAAAGCCCAGTAAGTAAACCTCATACATGAGTGCATAAACATGTCTTACATGTCATGAAATTATAAACTTCTTCGCCTTTAAGATGAAAAACTTTCCAAGCATTCCCTTTTCAAAATCTCTTTACAAAACCTTTCCTTCAAAATTTACTTATAGTAAAACATTCRATTTCCTTTCATCCTTGAGCTCACTAGAGTGTAATGCCTAGCTATTAGGCTCTGCAGTGGACCATCTTATTTGGAACTCGATTTTATTCCTACCAATAGTACCGCAGAGCGGTTAACATTCTTTCATCTCTTCATCTCCCTCAGGTGAATCATTACCTACCTTCCTCGAGGGTAGGGTCGGGTGCGTAGGTCCCCCACGCCTCATTTCCCACTCACACCCTTCATGGCTAGGTTTACACTTCTTTCCGAAAACTTTAACATTTTCCTTTAAAATTCCATTTCCTAAATCATTAACTTTCTAAATGTGTGAATGGCTCATACCAAAAGTGATGTAGAATTCTAACTACATGCTAATGACATGAATGCATACAATCGTATATAATATATCATTTGACATAAAAGTAATAAAGGATATGATCACATGTAATATTCCACAAAATTTATATACCTCAATATACAATCCCATACACAACATTTTAGACCAACTAAAAGAGTTCAATCACATTCATTCGTAACATTAATGAGATGTGAGAATTTACTTACCTGGAGTCCTTTACGTTAATGGGTTCTTACTTAAGTTGTGAAGTGAACTCCTTCAACTGTTATCAACGTAAGGCCTTGAAATGACCTAGTTGTGATTACAAAAAGAGGGTCTACTTAGTTCGATTGTCCCAACTTAGGTATTATGTGTTTAATCCAAGAATGTCCTTATCAATTATAAATCCATATTCAGTTCTCATAGTATCAAGTATCATGTTTTTAAGGTTACAATTCAACTCCTTAGGTCGGGCATAAACCTACTCCCATCAATTCACTTCAGGGCATAATTATGTACAAGTCATAAATTTCAATTTCAAATGTTAATGTTTTCACCTTTAAGTTCACGATATCCAAATGTTGAGGGAGCGGTATTGGATTCCCAAGCGTGTGCTCAACGGCGCACACAACAGTCCTGGGCATCGGTGTGCCTGGGCATCGGGCCCCTCGGCATCGGGCGCATGGGCGCTAGGGAATGGGCCCCTGGCATGGGCATTAGGCACCTGGGCGCCTGGGCAATTGCTGGGCACCTGGTACTGCTAGGACTACTGCTGAGTGCCGGACCCTGCTGCTGTCCCTTGTTCTTGGCCAAAAACTCAGTTGATCGGCAATCTATTTCTGATCAAACTTTCGGCGACTGGTTGACGGCAAGGGATTGCAACTCTGAAACTGGCGAGTTGAGGAAAACCCGCATGACTAGAGCACTTGCTGGAGCACGACCAGAGCACCTGCTGGGGCTGCACCTATTGTTGCCTTTGTTGAATGACCACGCCGCAATCAGCGGGTCATGATTTCAGTCGCAGATGGTGGAATTCGTTTGACGARATGAGCAGCAAGAAAGAGAGCAGAGTAATGGCCAGCGGCAAGAGATCTGGCTTCAGTCGAAGAGACAAACTGTTGAGCAGAGAAAGAGAAGAAGATGACGGCAATAGATCTGGCGAATGGTGCTGCGCAGATCCGGTCGTGCAAGAAGGAGAGACGATGACAATGGCTTACTAGATCTAGAAGCGCGGATTGCAGATTGCAGATTTGAGGCTAAGAGCCAAAGAGCCAGAGAGGGGAGTCGGAGAAGAGACCTGGAACAGTTTGTTTGGCTCGACCGAATCGGATGGTCTCCCGGCATGCCCTCACTGTAACTCCAGCAGGTGTTCAGCCTCAGCGACACGGGCTGCGAGTGGCATCCTTCGAGCACCAGCGTAGTCTATGCTACGAGCGGCTTGCCGATCGCGAACCGCGACAAGCAGCGGCCATTTCAAGTGTCGGCAGTGGGAGAAGGGGAGAGAAGAGGAAGAAGCAAGGAAGGGCCAAAAAAAGCGACGTCGGTTGGCAGAAGGGAGACGATGGTGGTGGTGGTAGGGGGTTACGGGAGGAAGAAGATGAAGGGTTTTCTTTAGGTTTTTCTTTTTCTTTTCTTTTCTTTTTATTTTTTATATATTTTCTTTCTTTTTAATTAAATTTTATATTTTGGGCTGTAACCCAAACCCTTCGGGCCTTTCCATCTATACCTAACCCAAAATCCGTAAATTAAATATAACGGGCTTTTTTGCGATAAAAAGCCCAACWTTCGACTAACAAATAAATAGACCGATGAGTTGAGCTTTTAATCAAATAATGACTCTTATTCGACACAGACAATATTTTCGTACTTATTAAACGTGCGATTTCAAAATATAAACCATATATAAAATTTTCAACACTAGTTGGTACGCAATTTCACACAATCAAACAAGATTTAATAAAGAAAATTTTTGAGTATTACAATGAAAGGTGCGAGTTGGAAATGGAGTGTGGCACCCGACGTAACCCTCTTGTAGGGTAGGAAAGCAAGTAATGTTCATTTCTTGCGAGGTAAAATTGAAAGGAAAAGATTAAAATAATGTTAACTACTCTGCGATTCTATCAGTGGAATATGATCAAGTTCCAAATAATAATTCCCCACTGTAGAGCTTAATGGCTAGGCATTACACCAAGTGAGCTCACAATTTAAAAAGAAAGTTTTTCTAAAAGTTTTAGTAAAGTGAATTTTTGAACATCATGATATATAGTGTATGGTACACGCATTCATGCATGGGATTTACTTAGTAAGCTTAGTAGTTCATCACATATTCCCTTATTTTATGTTTCAGGTGATGACCAGCCAGATGGTGTGTGGAGATCGTTTGGGAATAGACTTTGATACCCAAGAGTCATTTATGATTAATTAAATTTACTATTGATTTATGAACTTGTTGCATGTTTAAATTTTATTTGTTATTTTCAAAAGCTTTCGCTGGACTTTAAATAAATGAGTATTTAGTTAGTAAATGATATTGTTGGCGCTTGAAGTTATTTCATTATATCTGGAGTATTGATAATGTTTGGTGAGGAAATTTTCTAATTGTTTACAGGGTAGATATGTCGATATTATAGAGGAAACTCTATTGAAATTTTATAAATCCTTTTTGAATTAAAATATTCAAATTTTTATTTTCTCCAATTTTCGCAATATATGTAAGGGTAAATGGGTAACACCCCCGGGTTAGGATAGTTTCTAATTTGGGGATGTTACAATCGACCCTCCCATCCCTATTATTATAACAGACCCATAAAAGTTCRTTTGCTTTCGAGTTATTGTCATTATCAATAGAACTATTCCTTCATTTGAATTCTATCAATTTTACATTGTATTAATTCTTGTCAATAGATTCGTTATGCATCCATGTTTCAATGATACAACTACCATTAGAAACTTCTATGAGATATGCAATTCTTTCTATAAAGAGCCGATTAGCAGCTACCTACAGGTTATGTCCACAAAGAAGTGTCAACAGATCTACTAATGCTAAATAGACAACYAAGCAGCAAATGCAGTAGCAGTATATGATTAGAATACTTATTAGAAGATTAATCAATGATTTAACTTATAAAAGTTTGGAACATTACAACATGATTCCTGAAGGCACATTTTGAACAAGGGTTTCTGATTCAGAGTCTAGTTGATTTTACGATTTAGAAGTCAATAAAAGCCTAAACTTCTCTAAAATCATGATCTCATCATAACATGTTTAAGATAGATTTAATGCATATCCAGCCCAATAGAAATCCTCTACATGTTAACGATCCAATTTTGGTCATTACACATATAATATCAGTTTTATGTAATTTCTAGACTTACTTAGGAAAGAACGACTTATTACATCTCATATTTAATTTCCATGTGGTTGTCCTACCAATGTGACAAGAACCCCCCATTTGTCCTAAAGAAGGAAAAAAGAAATGCATATTCAACTCCTGCTACTACTCTTTCAAAATGTTCTAAAGCTATTTTGTAATCATTTGAGAACCAAAATCAAATTCCCCACAACTTTCCGATAATATCTAATATAAATTCTCAAGTTGTAAGGAAACATTAACATTCTATGATTAAAAAATATGAATAAGAACCAAACAACTATCAATTTGAGTAAAATGCAGCAAGTATTAACCTGCCAGTATGAGAAATAAAGGACTAACCCTGCAATTTGACATTCTTTGCATATAGAACTTATGTATTTATCTTAAACATTAAACAATCCTTGTGCGTGAATTTGATCGGTAAGAGAACCAATAATTTTAAATGGTATCTTGGGCTGAAATGGAGATGACAAACCCACCTAGCTATGAACTTAGACTGACCATATCATCAAGTTGGATTAGAAAATAGTCCTTACCCTTTGTGAGTATACTTATGAAAATAAGGTTGGAATGTAATTATGTGTTAATGGAAATAGGAAAAGAAAAAAGAAAAGAAAATAGATAACAAGTATGGTAGAACATGGAAAATGTGAAGTCACAATAGTGTTTGCATTTTATAGACATACATATAGGAAAATGCAAACTACATGTCTTGAACAAATAAATATAAAGAACTCATCTTCTTACTGCAATAAATCTATACATTGGCTATACCTTGCCTTCCTGAATAGCTTATTTTTCCTTATCTAAAATAGCTAATCTATCATTGATCATGTTAGTAGCATGCAAGATATCATATTCYTATGGAAAACTATCTCAAGGCTTACGATATAGAGACTACATGTGTCACTAATATCTTATTAGATAAATAATAAAGCTGAGATATAGTTGAAGTAAGAACAAAAAAGTTAAATGACTTGGTGAAGAATGGTGTAGGACTACGAATTGGGGGATTCAAAGGTTGTATCAACTATGCACTACTCTAGTTCAAATAGTTGTTTTCAAGAAGGTGCAGGAAAGCATTGCCCCCACGAAGACTACCCTGACAACTAGATTGCAGCAAACAACAGAAAGTAGAATACTAATGCCAAGCTGTATTTTTCTGAGAACAGAGAAACGGTAGACCAATACAGAATATAAAATGAGTACTGAAGATAAGAATCTAAAAAACGTAGGGAGAAATAATATGAACTTACTTCAAATGGGAGAAATAATAGCCTCACCACTAAACTCCAAGAAAAATTATCATGCCGATCTCTCTATAACCATGTCCATAAACCAAGAATTCAAATTTCATAGCAAAGATCAACCTAAAATGACAAGTCTATTGTTCTTATTTAAGCTTTCCAAAGATCAAAACTAAACTAGATGAAATTCCATTTTCCATTAAACTTCTACAAAAACATCATAATAAAAGAATGAACAAGAATAATTTTTTACTGATTCAAATTAAAAAAATATCATCAACTATAGTAGTGTATTAAAAAAAAATAGACATTGATTTTAGAGCTCTTCAAATCTGAAGATGCTACATGTAAGAAATTTCTTGTTACTCACTTTAACAAATCTCAAATGATAGAAGTTAAGCCTATAATGGAGTAGGTAAGAGAGATTGAGGTGATGATCAACCAATTCAAATCCTACAAGATGCACATGGCTGATTCAATTGTTGTTTCCTCCATTTTTTGACAAACTCGCTCCATTGTGGAAAGACTTCAGAAGAAGTCTAAAACAAAAAAAAAAAAAAAAAATGAAGAAATAACTCAAATCCTACAAGATGCACATGGCTGATTCAATTGTTGTTTCCTCCATTTTTTGACAAACTCGCTCCATTGTGGAAAGACTTCAGAAGAAGTCTAAAACAAAAAAAAAAAAAAAAATGAAGAAATAACTCTTGAGAATTGTTGAGTCATTTTTGGTTGAAAATGACCTAGGAAAGAATGAAGAACGTGTAACTATTGGAATTTCCAAAATCAGTTTGGTGGAGGAGGCGCTAAAGACGGCTATCAAAAGAGAGTTCAAGGAAGAAGACAATGAGCATAAATGCAATAAGAAGAAGAAAGGGGCACGTTTCCTTTGTGGAAAGGTAGGACATTTCAAAAGGGAATGTCAGTTTCTTAAGAAGAAAAAATCTTCTTCTAAAAATGCTTCTAATGATAACTTCGTAGCCATGATCTCTAAGGTCAACATGATGGAGGATCAAGATTCATCGCCGATAGCTTCGGGGGCAACAAATTGTGTGCAAGAACAAGGACATGTTTGTGGATTTTGTGCTAATGGATGATGGTGATGTACTCAATATAGGGAATTCTTCAAAGGCCAACATCAAAAGAAAAGGAATAATCAAGTTGCAATTTACTTCTAGCAAAATTCTCATGTTGAGTGATGTTTACTATGTTCCAGAAGCACTCAAGAACTTGGTTCTAGTAGCTTGCTGTACAAATTTGGGTTCAAACTTGCATTTGAATCGGAGAAGTTCATACTCTCCAAAGAGATACTTTTGAAGGGAAAGGCTACATGTATGAGGGAATGTTCAAACTCAACCTCAACACGAATAATAAGAATGATGCATATTCTATTTATATAGTTGATTCTTCTTTGGTATGGCATTCTAGGGTAGGACATGTGAATTATAAAAAGTTACAAATTATGAGCAAGTCAAATTTAATTCCAGCATTTGAAATAAATGCTCTTAAGTGTAATACTTGCATGCTAACTGCAAGTACATTAATTTTTGGATTATCATATGAATATTTGAATTATGGATAAATTCAATTATTATCTTTTTAGGTAAAGATCTTTCACATCTTCTAAAGATTTGATCACAGATCTTTAAAGATTTGATCATAGATTTTAAGGATTTCCAAAAATCTTTTAACAATTTGATTATAGACTTTATCTTGTTTCTTATTGGCTGCAAGATATAAGATTTTCGGCAATCCTTTAAAAATTTAATTATAACCTTATCTTATTTCTTATTGGTTGCTTATCTAAGATCTTCCACAATCCTTTAAAGATTTGATTAGAGATGTGTTGTGATCTTATTTCTTCTATATAAGTAGGCTGATTAGTCCGGCATAAATAACTGATACATACAGAGAGTAATAATTATGTGAGGTTAGACCAAGATACTATATGTATTTGTTCATTAGCATATGATTAATATTTATTGAATGTGTTTATGTTGGAATTTATTCCAGTTTGTTGATTCAACCAATTATCAAGAGGTCCTTCCTATCAAGAGGTCCTTCTATTGACTTTGTTCAATCTTCAAGGTCAATAGACAATTCAGAGAATCTATCAATGACTACAAGGTTCAACATAGGGGAAGTCTTTTATTATGTTTTAAAAGTTTTATATTGTTGAATGATTGATGCGTAAGTCTCTTGAGCTCATTGATTTAGTGGAATTGTGTTTGACCCCTGGACGTAGTCCTATAGATGTAAGCATTTATGCCGAGCCATGTTAAATCCCGTATTCACTATTTTTAGTCTATTTTTTATTTACTTATATTTAGTTTTGATATAAAGTAATACATGTAAAGGAAGTAGTAATCAACATTACCACTAACCAAAATAACAAAAGAACCATCTCCAAAGGTTAGAAGGAGCACTAGATTTCTTGAATTAATTCATAGCGATGTATGTGATTCACGTAGCAGCCCCACTTTGGCTGGAAAAGGTATTTCATAACTCTCACTGATGATTGTTCAAAATTTTATTATGTATATTTCATGCATACAAAAAATGAAGCACTTGATGAATTTAATATGTATAAAAATGAAGTTGAATTACAATGTGAAAATTTTATCAAGTGTTTAAGGACAGATAGAGGTGGTGAATATTATGTCCTAACATTTCTTGAAACAACTTGGATTATTCATCAAGTTTTAGCACCTTACACACCACGACAAAATGGTGTTGCTAAAAGAAAAAAAAGGGTCCTAACATAAATGGTTAATGCAATGTTGTCAAATTTTGGTCTTCGACAAGGATTTTGGAGTGAAGAATTATTAACATCTTGTCATATTTTAAATAGAATTCCTTTTAGGGATTCTAAGTTAACCCTATATAAGCATTGGAATAAAAGGAAACTAAACCTTAATTATTTAACAGCTTGGTAATGTAGAGCTGTAGTAAAGGTCTTAGTATGTATGTTATTGTTTTGCTTCATAGAATGTTCCATTTTACCCTAAAAGCTACTTTGGTCTGCCTGTTTGATGCTTTCTTTTTCTTGTCAATGAACAGCTTCATTGTAACTCTTAAACCAAACATGCATAGGATCTACCAACCCAATTCAAATAACTCTCATCCCATCTAACTATGAGAGTACAACTCTCATATGACAATACAAACATTCTAACTATCATACATGATTAGAAATCTCCAAGCTTCACAAAATCTATGTACATCGTAACACTTCTAAGACAGAAACTCATCTAAACCTACAAATCACTTGATCTCTCTAAGCGTCTGCACCTGTCACTAAAACATATGAAAATTGAGTGACCTAAGCTCAATAAGTACCGTACGGGTGTGATAGTGTACAATTTTTAATATAAAATTATTCAAAAAACATGGTACTTCAGTTCCAATAAGAAAAGATTAAGTATAACATCCCCATATCAGAAACTACCCTAATTCGGGAATGTTACGGACTTAATTCTCATATATTTATAATTTCAACGGAAGCTTTTGAGAATAAAGGAATAAAATTTAAACGTTCAACAAGTTCATAAATAAATAGAAAACTTAATTAACAGAACGACTCTTGGGTATCAAAGCTTGCTCCCAAACGATCTCTATGTACCATCTGGTTAATCATCACCTAAAACGTAAAATAAGGAAATGTGCGGTGTGTTACTAAGCTCAGTAAGCAAATTCCATGCATGAATGCATGAATAATGCCCTATATGTCATAAGTTATTAAATTTCACTTTCTCAATAAAAGCTTTTTAAACATTTCCATTTCATAAACTTTCTTATAAAAACTTTCCTTTCAAAATGTAAGAACTTTTCAAACATTTCCATTCCTTGTCGTGAGCTCACATGGTGTAATGCCTAGCCATTAAGCTTGCAGTGGACCATTATTCTTTGGAACCCGATCACATTTTCTATCGGTAGAACCGCTTAACATTACTTTAACTTTTCCTGAACATCACGTCATGTAATACCCGATATTTCTTTTTTATGGATTTTCTTTTGATCGTGTGAATCTATGAGCCAACTAGGATTCGATAAAAATTTTCTATGTGTGGTTAATGTTTTATTTATGCGTTAATAAGTGCAGAATTATCGTGTTTGTTGGATTAGGGTCCTTGGTTGGTTAGAAGCTCGACTTGTTGGGCATATTCGTTTTCATTCGGAAAAGCAGATTTTAATCGAAAGAAAGCCCGTTAAATTTAATTTAAGGATTGGGTTAATTACGTATGGGAAGGCTTGGAAGATTTGGGTTAGGGCCTAAGTTAAAAAAACAAAAAAAAAACCCCTAAAAACCCTAGAATCTCCTTCTTCTTCTTCTTTTCTCAGCTGCGGCCATCCTCTATTCTCCTTGCTGTTAACATTCGTGACCACCAGTCGAGGCCGGAGCTCGCATGTCATGCATCACTGTGACTTGCTGCTCGCCCTCGCTGCTCAACCTCTACACGCCGTAGTCGATCGAAAAATGACTCATCAGCTGCCTAAAGACTCGATTTGAGCGGAGCTCTTCTCTTTACTCATCGATCTCCAAGCTTGTAGGTRGTCGCTCTGTCTAGATCCGTAATGAACTAGTAGATCCAGCGACTTAGAGGACTCTGCTCTGCGACTCGGCCAGGCTGAGACTGCCGCTGCTCGCTGATCGCTCGCGGTGGACTTTCTTGCTACCCAGATATTCTCCCTCGCGATTCGTGCCATCGCCGCTTCTTTACTCGTCTGTACCCTTAGGTGCCATCGCTATCGTCCATGCAAATGCGACCAGAGAAACCATAGCCACTCAGGACGAAGCGGTCTTCCTAGATCCGCCTTCATCCTCTCCTGCTTTTCCCCTGCTCGTCTCTCGAAAAAGGATGCCGAATCTTCGGTTATCACTGCCGAAACTGCAAGTCATTGCCGTCCTCTTTGCACTTTGTCTTGTGGTGTTCCGGCAGGCCGCTACTGCCGGTTGCGTATCACCAGATCTGCCAAGTCTGAACGGACGCTATTGCTGATCTACTTGTAGTCGGAGCTAGCCGAAAAAAATAAAAATGAGCCCTTGCTGGTTGTTGCTAGTTCTAGAAACAATAGCAAGGCTCGGGTGCCAGCACCAGGCCAGTGGGCGCCTAGCGCCCAGGCACCCGATGCCTGGGTGCACTGACCCCCAATGCCCGACGCCCAACGCCTAAACACCTCGATGCCCAGAGGCCCGAGAACCCAAAATCATTCTCGAGACTCTTGGATTTTGTGACTTAAAAGGTGAAAACATTAATAATTAATATTGAAATTTATGACCTATGAAATTATATCTTAAAGCAAAATTGTGAAGAACGTAGATTAGGTTTAATACCTGAACGAAGGAGTTTAAATTGTAACCTTGAAAAGACGTGATAATTGGTAATGTGGGGACCAAGTGTGGATTAATAATTGACAAATGACATTCTTGGAATGAACCCTGAATATCTAAGTTAGGACGATTTAACTAAATAGACTTTCTTTCTGTAATCACATATAGATTGATTCGAGTGCCCCAACATTGAGAACGGTCGAAGGATTTCACTTCGAGATGTAAATAAAAAACCTTTTAACGTAAAGGACTCCGGTAAGTAAATACTCTCACTCTCATTTAGTGCTAATGTAAGTGTGTCGTTATTATGATTGAATCTTCTTACATGAATTGAATTTGTATGTAAGTAATCCTCCCATCTCATTAACAATATAAATGAATGTAATTGAACTCTTTTAATTGCTCTAATATATTGTGTATGAGATTGTATGTTGATGTGTGTAATTGTGTGGAACGTTAATACATTCATATCCTGTATCACTTTTATGTCAAATGATATATTATCATGTTTCATATCTTGTACTAATTGTCGAATGTTATGTTATATAAGGTTGTACGCATTTCTTGTCATGTGCATGTAGTTAGAATTCTACATCACATTTGGCATGAGCCATTCACACACTTAGAAGGTGAATGGTTTAGGAAATAGAATTTTAAAGGAAAATGTAAAGCTTTGAAAATGTTAAAGTTTTCGGAAAGGAGTATAAACCTAGCCACGAAAGATGTAAGTGGGAAATGGGGTGTGGAAGACCGGCACACCCGACCCTACTCTCTTGGAGGGTAGGTAAGAATGGAATGTTCACCTCCTTGGAGGTGAAAGTATGGAAAGAAAACTTTTTTTTGAATGTTAACCGCTTTGCGGTTCTACCGGTACAAATGGAATCGGGTTCCAAATAACTATGGCCCACTGCAGAGTTTAGTGGCTAGGCGTCACACTCTAGTGAGCTCATGAATGAAAGGAAATGGAATGTTTTACTGTAAGTAAATTTTGAAGGAAAGGTTTTGTAAAGAGTTTTCGAAAAGGGAATGTTTGGAAAGTTTTTCATTTAAAAGGCGAAATTTTATAACTCATGACATGTAAGGCATGTTATGCATTCATGCATGAAGTTTACTTACTCGGCTTTTTAGCTCGTTCCTTTCTCTCGTTTGCATTTCAAATGATGTGCAGCCAGTTGGTGCGAGGAGGTCGCTGGTGGGCAAACCAAGATACCCTGAAGTTAATGTAAATGAATGTTATGGATT
Organism: Rhazya stricta; assembly: GCA_001752375.1. Lineage (NCBI taxonomy): Eukaryota > Viridiplantae > Streptophyta > Magnoliopsida > Gentianales > Apocynaceae > Rhazya > Rhazya stricta. Next base: position 556,578 of record MEJB01000022.1, on the reverse strand, counting down.
AAGTTGGTTGTATTAAGTATTTATTATTTGGTTTAAACTTTTTTGAGCTTCCGCAAATTCATGTCAGTGAGCAAATGGTGACATTCGCGGGTTAGGATAAAGGTTCCTAATCTAGGGTGTGACACCTCATAAGAGGTGAATAATACATGAATTTTTCACTCTACAAGAGGGTTAGGTCAAGTGCGTCAGTCCCTCACACCCCATTTCCCACTCACATCTTTCATGGCTTAGGCTTTACACCCCTTTTTTTCAAAATCCTTAACATTCGGAAAATAATTTATTCATAAAATCCCATTTTTTTCCAACTTCATTCCTTAGAACCTTCACATTCTAAATGCACAAATGACTCATGCAAGGGATGATGTAAAACACTATAACTACATGGCCATGACATGAACTATATAAATCTAAATTTAAACTGCCAACATGTTAACGGTAGAAACATATCACATAAAATAATCCAATTATAATCACAGACATATCACACAAAACAATCCAATTATAATTACCAAATATATCACACCTGAAAATCCAATTATAATCACAGGATCTATCACATAAAACAAGCCAATTATAACCACGAAATATATCATACAAACAATCCAATTATAGCCACAAAATATATCATATATGGAATATGATTAATGAGTATGGGGGATTTACTTACATAGAACTCAAATTCAATACACATTCAATTCACCTAAGAGCAATTTAGTTATAACAACAATACATATGCATTAATGAGAATGTGAGAATTTACATACATGGAGTCCTTTACGTTAAAATTCTTACTTAAATTGCAAAGCGGAGCCCCTCGATCGTTCTCAATGTCAATGTGCTCGAAAATGACCTCATTGTGATTACAAAAGAAATTCCATTTAATATGATTGTTCAAGCTTATATATTTAACACTTATTCCATGAACGTCATTTTCTAATTTTTAATTCATACTTAATTCCCACATCACCAAATCATCACATTCTTAAATGTARAACTTAAACTCCTTAATTCGAGTATTAAACACAATCTATGTTCTCCCATAATTTCACTTCAGGACATAATTACATAAGTCATAAATTTTCAACATCAGATAGTAATATTTTCACCTTTAAAACGACAAACTCTAAATGTCGCGGAAGTGGTGTTGCGCCCGGGTGTGCGCTCAGGTAGCGAGCGCGCAACAGCCCTGGTCTCGCACAGTGCCTAGTTGCCTAGGCGTCTGGGCAGTTGGCTGCTAGGCACCTGATGGCCTTCGAAGACCCCTGCTTCTGGACGGACTCAACTGACTCGGACAGCACCGATCGTGGCAACAGCAAGCGTACCACCAGGGGAGCTCCAGATTTGCGCGGCAACTCTGGATTTTTGACGACGAAGCTACATTGGGCAGGAGGGAGAAGAGAGAGGACGAAAAACAGCGGCTGCCAGAGAGAAGGAAGGGGGAAGGCAGCGAAGAGAGAGGGAGCAGAAGACGATGAGAAGAGAGGTGGCAGCAACAAGAATTTCTTGCGAGTGGGGGCGGTGGCGACAGTAATGGAGATATAGATGGAAGCGTTAGGTGTGGCTGAAACCTTACTCCCCTTTTTTATTTTTTATTTTTTATTTTTTAACTTGGGCCCTAACCCAATCCTTTGGGCCTTCCCATTCCATAACCAATCCAATCCATTAAATTAAATTTTACGGACTTTCCTTTTGGTAATAATTTAGTTTCCGAATGAGAAATGAATAAGCCTAATCAGTTGAGACACTAACCAACCAAGGACCCTCATTCYATTAACACAATAATCCCATGCTTATTAAACGTATGACAAAATAATGACCACATAGAAAATTATCCAACCTAGTTGACACATAATCATACGACCATACAAAATTCATAAAAAGTAAAACCCTGGGTATTACATTAAGTTACTATTTGAAATCAATATCTTTGTCGAAATAGTTTGAAAGGATTCAATGCTGAAATAAAACAAACATGCCAAAATTTAGAATGAAGAAAATCAAATCTTAACCGCAAGAGATTCCTCCACGGGTCAAGAATTACCGACCTTATCTCTCCATGTATGTATGCAATTTTCAATTGAATCCCATGAACAATAATAAATGTACAAGGGTACAAGCATCCAACATGTACCTTAAGTACCATATGGCACAACTATTTGCCTGAATGAACCCAATCCACCATAAATATGATCCACTGGTTTGGCCATTTGGCAACTCCCACAGCACTATCATCTAAGCTGCTCAAGAGGTCCTCGCACTAAAGACTAACCAACCGCAATACGTTGCCCACTGAACTAGTACTTGGGGTCACCAACTGAGTACTCAATTATCACAATACATAGTCCAATATTGCACAGTAATAATGCTTGATGCATAAAGAAATCAATGAAATCTTGAAATACATTATCAATAGAGTGCCAATTATAAAATAGTCAATCGATAACAAGATCTAAGTTTTCATGTCAATCAAGTAAATATGTGTTTTGAATAGAATAATCCATGTGATAAATCATGCCGATATAAAATCGATTATATGTAAAAGCATTTAGAAATAGAATGTACAAAATTTCTCCAAAAGAGTTTGAAGATTATTCTTGTTTAAACATTCGAAAGAACTTGAAACAATTTTTCTAAAGTACGTTTTACAAAATCACATATATTTGGGAGTTCAATAAAATAAAAGAACTCACCTGGTACTCTGGATTGCACGTCGAACCTTTAATTTTCTCGATTATCGTGTCCTATAATCATTTCATAAGAGATTGTCTTAATCTAGAGCACAATGATTATAGGAAAATAAACGATTCCCTAATTGTTACTCGAGACCTTAAGATTTAATGAACCCAAATTTAAGGCGTTTGGAGAAAAGCATTTGGATAATAGAACGTGTGTGTATCAAGGTTTCCATTTGTATTTAGGGGGTGAAAGTTATTTGGATCAGTTCGATGGGTCCTACCCACATACGATTCAAGAGTTACAACGAAGATTTAATTAAAGTAAAACAATATGGTATAGTAAAAAGAAAATGATATGCTTCAATATATGAAGTCTATGTGTCCTCAAGAAGTTTTATCTATTAGCTTCATTGAATTCTATTTTGACTTTTACACTTTTATCCACATTCTACTTCCACCATATATAATGAGATTCCCTCATTTACCTGAAGTTAGTGGGATTTCGTCCGAAGTCCTGATCGCATAAAATGGTACTTTTCTATTGTCAAGTTGTACAACTTATGATGCACTACCCTAGCAACAACGACAGCATAAAACATGCTTTCGTGAGGGATGCAAAATGAACCTCCACTAGTTCATCTCTTACCAATTTTCCTACCTACATCTTTTCACCAAGTGAAACCCAAAAGGACTTTCTTATGGGAAGTAGTTGTTGAGAAATAAGATTTTCTTGTGCAATAAATCGAGAGGAGTGATTAATATATAAAGCACGGTAGGAATCTAATAGAGCATTGTTTGACAATGGCCAGACTCGTACACCACGAGGACGAGTAATTACCATATGATAATTCAAGGCCAAGGATATTGGAAAACAAAAGTTTTAATATGGAGAGACAATATGGAAGAGAATTACAAAGACAGTGTAAGGAGCTTAAAAACCATATTCATATGAAACGAGGTATGGGAACTAAACTAAGTCCTGGAAGAATGGGTCATGCAGCAAGGAAATTTTGACAAATTACTTTATAATTCATTCAAGAAAGTAATTAGTAGAAGTAGTAAACAAGAAAACTCATAACCTTGCAATGATAAAAATGAGTAGTTAACAATAATGTTTCAAGACTTAAATACTAAATAGCTATAGCATTATTGAACTTATAGAAGAACAAAAGTTTCCAAATAAAGAAGACACAAATGACTTGCACAGAAATGCAAGAACTTGAGAAATTTGAGAAACTTCAAGGCAGAGAGAGAGAGAGAGAGAGTTTTCTGCTTGAAGAGAGAAGTAGAGAAGAAGAAGAAGAAGAACAATTAAGAAGATGGTAGCGGTGATGAAAAATAGAGGTTAAGTAGCTGAATTTGGTTGGAAAAAAAGAGATGAGGCTGTGAAGTGAAGGAATCAAAGCAAAAAGATAAGAAGAGATTGGCGATGGTCATCAGGTTAAGGAGAAGAATAAAAAAAATGAGGCAAAAATATAAATGGAGATGACACCAAGGAATGTATCAAAAATGCTAACAAAAGGAAATGAATGAAGATGAAAAATAATGGCTGTGATGGTCGATTTCCAAGAATAAATAGAAGTAAAATTGAATATGAACATGGTGATGATTAGGACAAAAGGAAATTTATTATATAAATGAAATTTCTTCTTTAATTTCTCTAAGTCTTTCCTCTTTTTCTAAAATAATAAAATAAAATCACAAAATAATTCTTCTTATGATCATTTTATTATCTTAAACAATTCTATGGTTTTTTTTTTCCTTCTAATAAAAGATTATTGCCCGAATTCCTTCTGAACAATAAACCAAACTACCATTCAATTATTTAAAGTAACTAGTAAATATATAACTAAATAAATAGTCAAAAAATATTCTAATTCTGACATTCTCTAACTTGTCAATGTCTTAACTTCTCACATAGTAGCATTTTACGACATTCTATGTTAATAAGTAATGGATGAAATGTTTAGGATTTTACATTAAAATTTCATTATACAAATCAAGGGCATTCAGGTGAGTCCTTCATTTTATAGACCTCATAAAATGTGTGATTTTGTACACCTATTGTAGAAAGATGTTTTCAAGTCCTTTCAAATATTTTAAACTTGAATACCCTTCAACCTCTTTTGAAGAACTATTGTACGTGCTATTTATAAATGCTTTGACACATTAGGGATGTTATTTCAGCATGATTTATCACATGAGTTGTCATATTAAAACAACACATTTACTCGACTGACATGAAAACCTAGATTCATATTGAATGGCTATTTTTATAATTGGCATTGTATTGATCATAGGTTTCCAAGATTTTATTGATTTACTTGTGCATCAAGCTTGTTATTGATATAGTCTTGGATTGTGTGAATATTTTGATGACTGAGTACTCAATCGGTGACTTTAAGTACTAGTCTAGTGAGCAAAGTACGACGTTTGGCTAGCCCCCAGTGTGAGGACCTCTTGAGCTATCGGATCATAGTGCTTCGAGAGTTGCCAAATGGACAATAGCCTAGGACATATCAATGAAGGTTGAGACCATATCAGGCTGATGGTTGCACCATATGGTACCCTGCGGTAATTTTTGGACGCTTGTACCCTTAGTTAGGAGGTTTAACCGAGGCAACCGACTCCCATAGCCGTGCTAGTCAGCTAACCTATTATTGTTGATGGCGTTTGGTTGAAAATCAGATGCATACTTGGAGAGATAAGATCTGTGATCTTGTGGAGTAAATCTCTTACAGTTAAGGTTTGATTTTCTTGATTCTATTCTATGCATAGAATGTTCTATAAACTTAGGATATTTATTTTGATTTCCGGAATTGAGTTCTTTCTCACATATAATTTTCTATTATTTTCTACAAAGATATTTGTTGACCACCAGCAATTTGATCTTTTGATCTTTTCTTACTCAAATTGAAGTACCATGATTTTCAAAATGTTTTCTACAAAAGTGTGCACTATCACACAGGCATGGGACTTACTAAGCCTAGCTCATTGTTTTCTTACATGTTTTATTGATAGGAGAAGACGCATAGAGAGATTAGGTGATTTCGGGCTTACAAGAGTTATGCAGGATTGTAATTTTGTGATGCTTGGAGATTTGTAATAGTCATAGCGTCAGTAAGGTCATTTGGAAGTTGTACTCTTATATTTTGTGGATTGCTATTGTGGAGTTTAGTGTTGTGTATTTGGGAGTTTTAATATTGTAAGGATGTTTACCTAATTAGACTTTTATTATTCTATTTATGGATTTAAATGCTTTGAATATTCAGTTATATTGACTGCTGAGAGGCAAGCGATGCCCATACATCCCTAGTGGAACCTAAGGGAGGGCAGGTTGTCACACCTGTACTAGGCTTGATGTTGCARATGCAGTTGGAAAACTTAGTAGTTTCACCAATAATCCTGGTATTACGCATTGGCAAGCAGTTCATAGAGTTTAAAGATACCTAAACAAACAATGAACTATGGAATCTATAATGGATATCCTTTAGTAATAGAAGGATTTCTTATGCAATTTGGAATACTAGTGAAGAAGATCATGATTCTACTAGTGGATGGATCTACTCTCTTGGTGGAGGTGGAATTTCTTTGGGATCAAAGAAAGGACCTTGTATATCTGACTCCATCATGGAAGTAAAATTTATAGTATTGGCTAAAACAACTAAAGAAGTTGAATGGCTAATAAATTTGCTTTYTGATATACCTTTGTGGCCAAACTCGTTTTTCCAATCTCTATTCGATGCAAAAGTGAAGCAACTCTAGCAAGGACTCATAGCAAATTATATAATGGAAAGTCTAGACATATTAGATTAAAACATAGCTATGTGAGACAGATGATTTCAGAAAGTGTGATCACACTAACATATGTGAGGTCTAATGACAATTTGGCAGATCCATTAACTATAAGTCTTGTAATACCCCCAAACTAGGAACTCTCCTAAGCTAAGAATATTACATTACCTTACTCATAGAACAATCAACTACTATAGGAAATAAAAGAAGTCTTAACCCTTGTCAAAGATTTTCTAAAAATTTGACAAAGTTTTCTCTATAATTTCAATAACTACCCCCTGCATACATTCAAAAAGTTCTCAATATTTTCAAACACCCATTAACAACATACACTCCAACCCAAATAAACATCCAATGTAAAGAGAAATGTGCTCCAACAAATCTTTTACCAACCCAACAATTATTCAAATAGAAATTTGAAGAACCTAAAAGAATTTAAAACACGATCAACTAAACCAAATAAGAAATATTCTAATGGTATGCAAAAATCATTCTAGACAATTAACTATCTGATTCCATAAAATTTGTTTACTAATGCCTCAGGGTATCTGGTTTGCCCACAAGCGACCTCCTAGCACCATCTGGCTACATATCATCTAAAATGCAAAATGAGAGAAATGGAATGAGCTAAAAAGCCCAATAAGTAAATCTCATGCATGAATGCAAGAACATGCCCTACATGTCATGAATTATAAAATCTCACTTTTTTAATGAAAACTTTCAAATCATTTTCTTGTATAACCTTTCCATAAAATCTTTCCTTTCAAAATTTATAACTTGTAAAAGCCTTCCATTTCATTACTTTCGTGAGCTCACTGAATGTAACGCCTAGCCATMKAGCTCTACAGTGYGTCATTGTTATTTGGAATCCAATTACATTCCTACTAGTAGTATCGCAAAGCGGTTAACATTCATTTACTTTTCCTTTCATCTCTTCACCTCCCAGAGGTGAACCATTATCTACCCTCCCCTAGGGTCGGTTCGGGTCCATCGGTTCCCCACGTCCCATTTTTCACTCACATTTTCATGGCTAGGTTTACACTCCTTTCCAAAAACTTTAACATTTTCCTGAACACGTTACAATTTATAAAATACATTCCCTTTCAAAATTTCATTTCCTAAACCATTCACTTTCTAAATATATGAATGGCTCATGCCAGGAATGATGTAGAACACTAACAACATGCCATGACATGAAATGCATACAACTGTAAATAACATGCCATTCGACATAATAATGGTACAAAATATGAAACACGTAAAAACATTCTACATAAACAACACATTTCATAACATAATTTCATATTGCCACCACATAACACATAACAAAAGAGATAGGCGGGTATGGGGGTTTACTTTCATAGAATCTCATATATAACACATTAATCCACCTAAAGGAATTCAAATACCTTCATTCATAAGCGTTAATGAAATGTGAGAATTCACTTACCCGGAGTCCTTTACGTTTAAGGTTTCTTATTTGAATTGCGAAGTGAAATTCCTTGACTGTTCTCAACGTTAAGGCACTCGAAATGACCTAATTTTGATTACAGAAGGAAAGTCCATTTAGTACTACTGTCCCAACTTAGGTATTCAGTGTTTATTCTGACAATGTCATTTGCCAGTTATTAATCCATATTTAGTTCCCATATTACCAATTATTATGTTTTTAAGGGTAAAATTCCAAACTCCTTAGCTCGGGTATTAAACTTAATCTATGTTCTCCCACAATTTTACTTTAGGATATAATTTCATAGGTCATAAATTTCAATATCAAATATTAATGTTTTCACCTTTTAAGTCCACAAAATCCAAATGTCGAGGAAAAGGCATTGCGCCCCAGGCAATGCTCAAGTGCGCACGCAATAGCACTGGTCGCCTGGGCATCTGGGCGTTTGGGGGCCTGGGCATCTGGGCATCTGGGCACTGGGCACTGGGCACTGGGCACTAGCACTAGCACTGAGCGCCTGCACCTATAGCTACCCCTTGTTCCTGGTCGAAACTCAGCTATCCAGCCAAAATAGTCAGCCACCAGTAACAACAGCCCAGCAGCAATGATCGAGAGCAAAGGTGACAGCCAAGCGGCGAGCGATGCATAGTAAGGCTTCCCCGAGCAATCGCAATTCTGAGCGCGGCTATAGCAAGTCTGGTCGAGCAGAGAAGAAGAAGAAGATGATGAAGGCAGATTTGGGTAAACTGCTTCGTCCCAAGTGACTATGGATTCTCCGGTCGCGATCGTGCGGACGATGGCGACGGCACCTGAGCGTACAGACGAGCAAAGAAGCAGCGATGGCACAGACCACGAGGGAGAAGATCTAGGCAGCAGGGAAGTCCACCGCGGGCGATCAGGGAGCAGCAGCGGTCTCGACCTGGCAGAGTCACGGAGCAGAGTCCTCCAAGCCTCTAGATCTGATGGTTCATTGAGGATCTGGGCGGAGCGACGACTGGCAAGCTTGGATATCGACGAGCAAAGAGAAGAGCTCCACTCAGAATCGAGTCTTCAGGTAGCCGATGAGTCAATCTCCAATCAAGTACAATGTGCAGAGAAAGCCGCGGACAATTTTAGCAACTCTGATCGAGTAGTCGTTCATAAGTTGAACAACGAGGGCAAGCAACAACCCACAGCGATGGGCGACGTGCAAGCTCCGGCCTCGACTGGCTGCCACAAGGGTTAATAGCAATGAGAACAGAGGATGGTGGTGGCTAAGGGAGGAAAAGGCAGTGCGAGCGGCAGGATTTCTGGGAGTGAGGGCGGCAGCGGGTAGGGTAGGTTAGGGTTTTGGGGAGGGAGAAGAAAAGTATTTTTTTTTTTTAGGTTTTTCTTTTTTTAAAATTTTATATTTGGGCCGTAACCCAAACCCTTCGAGCCTTCACATCTATAATTAACCCAAATCCTTAAATTAAATACAATGGGCTTTCTTTAGATGACAGTCTAACTTTCGACTTAGAAAAGAATAGGCCCACTAGTTGAGCCTCTAACTAACCAAGGACTCTAATTCGACAAATACAATATTTTTGTACTTATTAAACGTGCAATTCAAAATACTAATCACGTATAAAATTTTCAACCCTAGTTGGCACACAATTTCATACAGTCAAACAAAATTAATAAAGGAAAAATTTCGGATATTACAGGTCTTGCTAGAGATATGATAGAGAAGACCTCTAAAAGATGGGGCTCAAGCTAAAAAATTTATATTCATCATGTGATGGAAGCTCAATTCAATGCTTGATATAACATCAAGTCTTGAATTCAATGAGACTTAGTACATCACCAAGTATGTGAATGCTCGCATTAAGTTCATTTAATTTAAGCCATCCCAAGTGAAGAGTGCCAGGTATTCGAATTGATAAAGGTAGGATGAGTTAAAACTCTTGATGGAGTCATAATATTATTATATTTGGGTGCTTTAGTTTGGAGACACTCTTGATGAGATCCACTTCTATAAGTGTGAAATGGTACCACTTCTCGGAACTAAGAACTTAGTTGTTACAGCACTTATGAAAAGAATATACAAGACGCGTGGCTTGAAAAGTGTCGCTAAGTTACAATAGAGCACTTGCTGAATTTGGAATTGTTGTGTGAAATTGTTTGGTTAGTCGAATAAGAAAGCTAGTTTTGTCAATTATGAAATCTTGATTAAGTTTGGCATGTTTTCAAGGAGGTTCAATGATGAATTGACCTTCCTCTATGCAATAATTTCATATACTAATGAATTTTGCAAATGGTGGAGGATTATTGGAAAAATTGCACAATTAATCTTGATAAAATGTGTCTTTTGACACTTCACATGAGAAGGTACTTGTTGGTGTGCGACAAATGACTAGCTTATGTAAACTAACCTCAAAAGGGCTATCGTGGTCGTGGAGGATCTAAGTTTTCAACACAATGAGGCCTAAGTTCTAACTACTAGCCGTGGATCGGCTTGTCAGATCTGTAGCAACCTCTATTTTTTAGGGTGGGTTCTTGAGTTAACTAAAGAAAGCTCTCAAGGAAGTAAGCAAGTTGGTTGCCTATCTATTTCATTGGAGAGCTTATGAATAAAATTTGGATAGGTTGAGGATCTATCCAAAGGACAAGCAAATACCGCGTAAACAGGAATTAGCAACTAGGTACTTGATYTGTAGGCTAAAGTAAGCTGGCTAGAAAACTAAGAAAGCTGGTCAAATAAAGTTGTAATAAAGTAGTAAAGAATGCTGTAAAAAAGCGATAAAGAAGACTGTTAAAAAATAGAAAAGGAATTAAGTAAGGAAAGAAGTAATTGGCTAGACTAAGGAAAGCTGTAAACAAAGGATATTAAGGAAAGCTYTAATTAAAGCATGTTAAAGAAAACTGTAAATATAGTACATTAAAGAAAGTTGTAAACAAAGTACGTTAAAGAAAGCTGTAAATTAAACACAATAAAGAAATCAACTTAAAGAAAGCATTGTAATATTACCTATAAGCTGAAAAAATTACACCAAGCTAGACTAGGAAAACTGTAATGCATAATGAAAAGTCATAATTTGAAGTAATAATTGATATGATTTTGTTGTGGATTAAATTCGGGAGTCTAAAAAGTCTTCTTCTTTGTCRTTTTGTACTCGGTAGAAATGGGTCGTCTTGCTTGGAGGCAAAGTAAGCTGAAGCCACTCCCCTCACTTCTTGGTTGTGCACCTCATTCTTGGCCCCCATCCATGTTTTCCCTCTTTCATCAATGATGAGTGCTTTTCTTTTGTCAACCTCAAAGATTTCATCTCCCCATTAACCATCCTGGCTGGTCCCTATCATGCTGGCCCAATACATTTTCGTTGTTGGCTAAATCACCTATCGATTTTTTATCAATGGGTAGATAGACTAACATCTTGTCTGGAGAGTTTCCAGAAGAAACGGAATATTTATCATGCTATCCAATTATCCTCTTTTGACCATCAGCTGGACAAGAACTTTGCCAAAAGCAGTTCCTCCTTTTTGGTCATGAGCAATCAATGTTTTCATCTTCCCTTTTGGGATGTTTACCCTAACCCTTATGGACATCGCAACCATTCTAGGCCTTCTAGTCATTGGGGCTGATATACCCTCATAGCATAATGCCCAGGGAGCTCCCTTCAATTTCACCTTCAATATGCACATTGTTTCATATTCACCTCCAAGAATATGAAAAGTACACCTTCAATTTCCGAGGATAAACATGGCGRATTCCTACTGTAACACCCCCAGATTAAGAAATTTTATCCTAACCCGGGAATGCCACCATTAACTCACTGACACGAATTTGTGYAAACCCAAAAGAATTTAAACCAAATAAGAAATACTTAATAATAAACAAAAACCTAGTRAATAACCATCTTAATCCATAACATTCATTTAAATTAACTTTAGGGTATTTAGTTTGCCCACAAGCGACCTCCTCACACCATCTGGCTACACATCATCTGAAATGCAAACGAGAGAAATGGAATGAGRTATAAAGTCCAGTAAGTAAATCTCATGRATGAATGCATGAACATGCCCTACATGCCATGAATTATAAAAACTCACTTTTCAATGAAAACTTTCTAAACATTTCCATTTCGTAACCTTTTTACAAAATCTTTCCTTTCAAAATGTATAACTTATAAAATATTTCCTTTCATTACATTCATGAGCTCACTAAGTGTAATGCCTAGCCATTAAGCTATAGTGGACCATTTGTTCTTTGGAATCCGATTACATTTATACTGGTAAAACCGCAAAGTGGTTGACATTCCTTTATTTTTCCTTTCATCTCTTCACTTCCCAGAGGTGAATCATTACCTCCCTCCCAAAGGGTTGGTTCGGGTGTACCGATCCCCCATGGCCCATTTCCCACTCACATCTTTCATAGCTAGATTTACACTCCTTTACAAAAACTTTAACATTTTTCTGAACATGTTACAATTTATAAAATACATTCCCTTTCAAAATTTCATTTCCTAAACCATTCGCTTTCTAAATGTATGAATGGCTCATGCCAGGAATGATGTAGAACACTAACTACATACCCATGACATGAAATGCATACAACCGTAATCAATATGCCATTCGACATAATAATGGTACAAGATAAGAAACACATAAAAACATTCCACACAATCAACACATTTCATAACATAATCCCATACCGCTACCATATAACACACAACAAAAGAGATAGGCGAGTATGGGGGTTTACTTGCATAGAAATCTCATATCCAACACATTAATCCACCTAAAGAAATTTAGATACATCCATTCATATGCATTAATGAAATGTGAAATTTTACTTACATAGAACTCAGGTTCAATAACAACAACACATATACGTTAATAAGAATGTGAGAGTTTACTTACCCGAAGTCCTTTACGTTACAGTTTCTTATTTGAATTGCGAAGTAAAATTCCTCGATTGTTCTCAACCTAATTTTGATCACAAAATGAAAGTCTATTTAGTACGATTGTCCCACCTTATATATTTAGTGTTTATTCCAAGGATGTTATTTGCGAATTTATTAATCCATATTTAATCCCCACATTACCAATTATCACGTCTTTTTAAGGTTACAATTTAAACTCCTTAACTCGAGTATTACCTAGTCTATGTTCTCCTATAATTTTACTTTAGGATATAATTTCATAGGTCATAAATTTCAATATCAAATATTAYTATTTTCACCTTTTACGTTCACAAGTGTTGCAGGAGTATTATTGGGTTCTCAGGTGTCTGGGTGCCTGGGCACTGGGCACTGGGCACTGGGCGCCTGGTTGCTGGGCACTGGGCACTCCCAAAACTGGCGAGCAGCTAGCCAAAAGAAACCAGTACCCGCCTACAGTAGGCCTGATTCCAGCAAGGCTTCTGGCATTTTGGAGAGCCGCGAATAGAACGACGTCGCCGTCTGTAGTGGAGACCAACAACAAGAGGCTCAGATATGGTGAACTTCCAGCGAGGCAAGAAGTCCTATCCTGATCTAGTTGAGAAGCAGCAGTGTGGGTGGAGGAAGTTTGATGGTGGCATCGCACAGATCGGGTCGAGCAGAAAAGAAGAAAAAGAAGAAGATGAAGGCAGATCTGTGAAGTACGATAGCGGATGGCTGGTGAGTGTCATAGCAGTGGTGCGGCAGTGATTTACAGCTCCAACGAGCTCAGGCAGTGGGCAACAGCAGCGCGATAGGCAGAGGGAATCGCCATAATTTGAAAGATTTCCACCATAATTGTGAGATCCTATCTCTCTTTCTTCAAACATTTTCAAGATTTCTGAAAAACAGGCCAACAAAAATAATACATAATACAGAAAGCTTCAAGAAACCTTCAAGAAAAACACTTCAAGTATATCTTTTCTTCCCAGGTTCAGTAATTCGAACCTGTTGCTCTGATACCATCAAAGAATCTGAGATTTATTTTACTCAGATTCCTCTTGAGTTCTCTTCAATAAGCAAAACAGAAAACCAGAATGAGAATAAGAGAAAAACAGAAGAGGATAGGGAACTTAACTTGAGAAGAGTAACTCTATTATTGATGATTGTAAAAACATAGCATACAAAATGATCTGTAAAGGCTTATTTATAGCCAATAAAGCTTACAAAATTGCTTAACAAGAAATGCAACTAATTCAAGAATTGATCTAACTAATTCTTGAATCTAACTAATTGGATGTTGAATAACTATGACATAACCGTATACTGCTACTTAAGGAGTTCTGCAGTCCCCTTTCTTCATGTTCATTTCTTCAACTTTGCAGCCCTTTTCATTAGCCTTTCATCAAACTTCTTTAGCATCTTTAGCTTCATTATACTGCAAATGCTTTGTTTAGCATTTGCAGCCTCAATCCAAGCATCCGATCAGTCTTCTGCAGCTTTGCAGCCTTACTTCAGTATTGCAGCCTCTCTCTGAATCATTGCAGCCTCAATCCAAGCATCCGATCAGTCTTCTACAGCTTTGCAGCCTTACTTCAGTATTGCAGCCTCTCTCTGCATCATTGCAGCCTCAATGCCAGCATTGCAGCCTCACTCTGTAGCATTGCAGCCTCAGTTCCAGCATTGCAGCCTCACTCTGCAACATTGCAGCTTCATTTTCAACATTGCAGCCTGCTGCAGCTTCCTTGCAGTTTCAAGTCTTCTTTGTTCTGCAGCTTTGCTTGTTGTGTTGCAGCTTAAATTTGTAATATAATCTTTCATGCATCCATCTTAATTTTTCGTGTCAAATTCGGAATAAGATAATTAAGGACATACTGCAAGGCAAAGCATTTTTCAAATTTTTGGCTCATCAATCTTAATGTATTTTTGGCTCATCAAATTTTTCACACATACATTAAGATTGATGAGCCAAAAATTTGAAAAATGCTTTGCCTTGCAGTACGTCCTTAATTATCTTATTCCGAATTTGACACGAAAAAACAATGAAAGAATACTCAATATCAGTGGGAAGCAGATTTGAGATCTTATTATGCGAGAATGAAGCCCTTCTGATTAGAAGAATTTTACCATAAAAGATAAAAATAAATAACCCTAGAATAAGGAAGGAGTCAAAAATTTAATTTTAAGAGTATGACAGTAAATATAAAAAATATTGATGAGTTGAAACAGTACTTTATGGGATAAAAAATCTACATAAATTTAGAAAAATATTAAAAAATGGTAAGAGACCTGCCACTCCTATGTAGCTCCGTCCTTAACCTAAACAGATTGAAGAGTTTAATAATCATCAAGGGAAAATAGAAGACGTGCTCCTGAAGTGACTGAGGAAAGCATAATTTGGATTCGGAATTGGTAGCTGCCGTTTTGCTTGGTTTCATGTCGTAGAACTCGTCAAAATAATCCAATAATGCGTTTTACGTCCCATATTATTCCACTCAAGCATGAAGTTAACTGCACGTTCCTAAACTACCGCTCTGCTTTATCGGGATTGGCCAGAACTTCGAACTTTTCCTCAACCTGTTCCACATGAGAAATTCTCTTGTGCTCTTTTCACTATTAAAAATTAAAAAATACATAAATAAATTTAAGAAAGGATGACTTGAGGTAATAGGAAGGGTTTGTTATGTATAAATTTCGTGCTATAATTAGTATAATAAAAAGAATATTAAAAAATATATCAGAATAATTATAATTATTTTAATGATTAAAATAAAAAATTATGAGGGTAAAAAATATGAATTTTAATGCTTGAGCTATTAAGAATATCACAGAATTAATAAAATTAATTTATTACCTTAACTATTTTGCCTTAACAGATTTGCACTCTACGATTATTAAGAAGTGCCCTTGGCAGACGAACTGTATGACATTCTTCTCATCCTTTAATCCTACCCCGATTATAGAGAAGCCACGAAATTTTGAAGTGCAGTTTCTAGTACCATTATAAATGAACATTCTTTTTTCTTGTACAATGAGGATAACGGAAAAAAAATATATATATATTCATTGCTTGTGGAAATTAACAAATGGAGCAAACAAACTTTATCCAAAACAGAAAGAAATACAATTTTGCCTGTTAGCCTCATTATTTGCATCATCTAATATGATATTATTAGATCATTAGAAAGCCCTTTTGCTCAAAAGTGCCAACTGACATTAACGGCAACTCAACTGCTACTTGGGCCTCCTTGGTCCCATGCTTCCTCCAATCTCCAACGCCCCATCGTGGCCCACATACATCATTCATCATCCCCACTTTAGCGTTCATTTTCTTTTTAAATTTTAAATCAATAAACATTTTAAACATAATTCGTACTAACAAAACAAGAGCAGATCCCCATTTCCAGTTAAAAAAAAAAAAAAAAAAAAAAACATAATTAAACATGAGCACTTTCTTTCCAATTAATCTCAAAATTCTACTCTAATTGGAATAAATAGTCACAGTAAGCCGGATCAAAGTGTTCAAATTGTGAGTGAGATAAGGATTGCTAAGATCAGGACCTGGAAAAAACTTCTCAAGAGACCACTACCACATCGTCCAAATGCAAGAAAACAACTAGTTTGCATCTCTTCCATTCCCACTGCTTTAACCAACCAAGAGTCCTACTGCATCAGTCTTACCATCTTCAAGTGGACTATAGGTATAGATGCAGACCTCAGTAGTTCTGAACATTTTCACCAGAACATGACCTAATGGATAACCTGAAGAAAACTGATTCAAGAATGCTGCAGAAAGCACAAAATTTGCAATATACCTTTTTAGTTTCAGCCTTGCAAAGAAGAATACAGAGGTAATAGTTGGTTAAAAATCAGTTTAAATAGAGATGGAGAAGAACAAATTATTTGGAAAATTCACCTAAAGATGGCATGTGAACTAGTGTCCCTATTAAGGCCTTCGTTTCTTACCTGCAAAAGTTGAAAGCAATCATTACCAAAAAAATTATCTACTGAAATGACTACCAAGCTATTTCCATCTCTCTATAGTAAACTGATGAGACACTATAAGATACTATAGATATAAAGCTATAGGCTTGAAGGTGCAATAAGATGCCACCTCCAGTGTCCTACTTATTTTATTGCACTCTGACTTGCTCTTTACGAACTCAGATGAGAATCCAACAATTTTTCTTTCAAATAGTAACTTCTAAGTAGCGTGAGATTAAACCATCTATTCCAAGCACCAGTCGTACATGACCATTCACACAAAAGGAACTAAAGTTGGACACAAGAAGAAAATGGAGAAAGAATATTCATAGTATTCTATAATAATTATCATGGTAAATTAATCTGTCCAAAATTATATTTAGCTACTTCTACAATCTAGACAAAGCAAAGAAGAATTAGAAGTACCAAAAAACCTATAAATCTAGGAGTAGCTCATTTTTAATTAGTGACTGTTTTCCTTCAAAGATAACTGAAGAAGGCAACAGATATTCATCTCTGAAAACAAAATCTGCCAARGATTTTTTTAAAAATATTCAAGATTTATGTTTTGGAAAAGTATTCAACTTACAACATAGAAGCAACTGATTTCCAACTAAAGACTTATTTAATACTGACTGTCAAAACACTGTCTCTTGTTGTCAACATGAAAGCCCTACTTCTGGTGCCATGGCCAAATTTTTAATTAAAGTTGCCTTTTCAAATTGGAGAAACTTTTGAACTGACAGAAGCCTGCATATGTTCCTAACATGCCTAGGAAAATCTTGCGACTTGAATTTCATTTCACAATGAAGATGCATGCAATAGAATTTTTCTAACTGATAATTGTCTCAATATCTTAGGAGATCATGGGCTAATAAAACAAGATTCAATCAATGATGAGGAAAACAAAATAAAACAGATGCCATTATCCATGGTGCTAAACCACGTCTTCTACTAAATGGTGCCCAATAACATGAGAGCAGCAGTCAACCATCTTTTGGCAATTCTGAGTATTGAACATTACCATCTTACATACTGGAGGATATAGACAATAAAGTCTTCCATGAAACTTTTCAGCTGGCTTATCAGAGATGCATAATGTGGAGAGAACTGCAACAACCCATGGAACATTCTAGTGTTTACAGTAAACAGGACTTAACCACATTCTCACATTTAGAATTAGATGTTATAAACCAAGAAGCAGATACAAGCTTTCAAAACTAATCAACTTAAGTAGAACAAATCTCCACAGTAAGAAAATAACCTAATCAGGACGAAAGCTGAACTGAGAGCCAAACAATTAGTTTGAGCTCCATCTTATATCTTCCCAATTCAATGAAAATCCTTGCAGGACGAAAGCTGTACTGAGAGCCAAACAATTAGTTTGAAAACTCCATCTTATATCTTCCCAATTCAATGAAAATCCTTGAAGAAAACAAAAAGAGAATTCCCAGCCCTCACAAACCATACCAATAACAGCAACATCTACCACCAGTACTCAAAACATGCTAACAAACCATCACATGACACCAATACAACAATATTATTCGTTGCTTAATTTTGTCCAATTTGCAAAAACATGAGACAGTAGGTTGCAACCTTGAACACAAGCAACAACAATTTTCCATCCTTCAATTCTAGGAACACTTCATGGACAAGTACATGCCTAATCATCCCAATCACCATATAATTATAACAGACTTTTGTACTCATGTGAATGCATGACCAGATGAAAATATTAAGCACTGAAAACATAGAGAGTTAGACAAGGAAGTGGTTGAATGACTTTGAGATTTAGGTTTATTTGGAAAATTAGGATAAGCTAGGAGAGTTATAGTGCTATTGTGAAGTTCAATTTACCTTCAATATCCATCTACCTTTAGCTAGTTTTGCATATGTCATTATGAGTCCTTTGCTTTTTAGAACTTGTAGTTCTAATAATTAAAATATCCAAATGAGGACTSAGCACACTGGAACCCATTCCCATCAATTAAAACTTCCCGAAATTAACTTCAATAGTGATATCAACCTCCACTACTCATCAGCCTCATCATCATCCTCATCATAATCCTCATCGTTATCATTGTCATCATCTTGTGGGGATGGCTTGAGGAGGCTTGCTTCATGAAAGTATGAAGTTGTGCTTGCAACTCCAAAAGTTATGTGTCAAAGCCATCCAATTGGTTCTTGATGTTGTGAATGGATGATTGCAACTCCATATGGTGGGGATGAAGTTTGACTACTTGTAGAGATTATGGGTTTTCAAAATGCCTCTAGCCTTCATCGTCTTTATTTACTTCATTAAATTACACTTTATTAGGCAGCAGTTAACCTTCTATCCTTTTGCTTTCTGTTAATAAGTGTGTCCATTGACCCATCTGGTAAGTTCATGTCCTTCCGAAATGAATTTGAAGCTTAATGAAAACCGARCTTAGAACATGTGCATGGACATGCCTTTCTGTGTGCATGTGTCAAAATATAGAAGAAAAATCTCAGTGGAAGATGAAAAGAATTGCTTCTTAAAGAAATATGCCAGTAAAATCAGGACAATGACTTTTCACTTGTAATATGGTCTAAAAGCGCATCTTCGAGCATCAGAAGAGGTGCAAATTCCCTAGCAGCCACCTTGAAGCTGAGCTCAAGTAAGTAACTCCGAAACTAAAAGACATACAGACTTTATTCTCCAAAACCTAAGTTTCCACAAATAATCTAATGCAGAAAGGTATATACCTATTTGAATTTTCACAAAAGCAGGAAGGCATCAATAAGCAGAGCCTGTGCTGTGAGATGCTCTTTCGGCCACAGTTTGTATACAAGAAAGGTTCATCTTTATCTCCCTGCAGAGTCTGCCTTGAACAAGGCGTACAGGCAACCAAACTTTGGGCTCGACTTCTACAACATAGAAAATAGTCGTACAAAATCCTTGGTCTACAATAGCATCACTCAGATTGTATTTTCCTGTACTGTTCTGTGTTTCACAAAACCTCATCAATTTTTGCACTTGTGTGGGATATATTGTATTTAAAGCAATCAAAAGAAAAGCACATCAGCAGGGGGAAGGTGTGTAATCTAACATGTACAATTGGTCAAACTAGGCAGACACTTAATTTTCTTTCAAACTGAACTGTAATTCAAGGTTAGATGATTTAACTCTAACCAAGTGCCTCACTTACAAAATCATTATGCCATGTCAAAATCTGGAAAACTATGAAACTTAATTTTCACTCCATAATGAAAAATCTGCTCATAGTTTTAGGTATCTGAGAGAATGAACAGAAATGTAGCTCTAAAGACCATACAAAAAATACAATACAGTCGTAGGACATACTTGTCAGAAAAGAAGAATCATGAAGAGTAGGATACAGTTTTCCACCTGTTCAATAGACCACTTTCCTTCAAAGAGTTTGAAGTCACCTTCTATCATCTTAAATTCAATTTCACGCCTCCGACCAAAGGGGTAATGTATATCTTTCTCGTAGCAATCAATAACACCTTTGGCTTTGAATTTTAGACCAAATGCCAGATTTTGCTGCCCAATCTGTTCAACATTTCCAATTAATTATTCATCAACAATCTTTCAGTGACTCATTTGCAAAAGTCCTATTTTTTGTCCCAAGTATAACAAGGCTGAGGAGGGTACCTGTAACAAACGGGCAAAATTGTCTCGCTTCTCAAGCAACTGACTAACAGTAAGGCTTGGGATGAAGTCTGCTAACCTCTCATAGTCAGTCAGGATATTCCATACTGTATCAAGGCTAGCCTGAACAGAAACCCTGGAACGGATCCTCCTGCGGTTTTTGGCGATCTTTTCTACTTGTATCTCAATGCCACTACCATCGTCATCCATATAATCATCATCATAGCTCTCGCTCTCGGGGTAGTAACTGTCCTCAATACCATCTTTGTCAGCATCCCAGATTATTGAATTGATGTTATTATTGTTGTCATTACTCATACCAGAATTGTTGCTCTCACTCTCAGGGTAGTAAACTTCCTCAATACTGTCTTTGGCAGTACCCCAAATAATTGGATTGTTTTTATCATTGTCGTTATTACTTGTACCGGTACCAGAAGAACACCAGATTCTGAACTCGTAATCAGAAGGTCTTGTGCTTGAAGATAAATTTCTAATCAATCTTCCACTGCTCCTGCCTATGGAGCAGATATCACAATCAATTCCATTGCCAGAGACAGCTTTTAAGAAAGAGCAATCAGGTCGAGGACGAGGAGGATGCCAATCTAACCAGATTCCCCAGCCGTGAGTATGCATCATTGGCTGCACCATTTATAAGCAAATGTGTATGTCAGGAATCCTTCAATTTGATAACCTCCTTGAATTGATCTATGACATAGAAGCATCCATCTTAATCCAAATGAACTACATCTCCTCTATACCGTCAACCTTCTTTATCAAATGAAGAGCTAGTTGTGCTGAGATAGTCAAGTACCTATGCAATAAAGAGAAGTATTTCAGCAAGGAAACAAGGCATATGAAAGAGTTTGAAACAGGAAACAGAGCAACTTCAGGATTCCCTACCAGCCGAGGCTATATCTTGCATGGCACATAGACACATTGAAGCATACGCGAGAGAGAGAGAGAGAGAGAGAGAGAGAGAGAGAGAAACTGTCAACCAAATAGTTAAAAGGCAGTATGATATCTTAGGATTTTTGCCCTTAGAACCTAGGAATACGACAGAAAAGTAATTTCATATAACCAACAAAATGATGTCTGGTAGAAAATCTATAGTAATCGATAAGGGGCTTTTTCTTTTCACAGAGAAAATGACCAGTAGTTGAACCTTTTGTTGCAGCTTTGGCAGCTTGTTGAGCTTCCTGTAGGCACACCTTTCAGCTTTTGCAGTCTCCTCTTTTAAAGCCTTGTCTTCGCTTTTTGGATGCTTCTGCAATTGATCTCCACCCTTTGCTATGACATAAAATAAATTCTTTACGTCATATGACAAATATGATAAATCTAAAATGACAAAGACATGTTGGCATCCTTCACAGGAAAGAGAAAAGAAGGATTTCTAATCAGGAAAAGGTCCAGGTACAAACTCTATATCAGATAAAAATATAAGAGCTGCTTAACACCAGTATGTGTTAACTAGGACAAGAAATAAAACAACCAATCAGTGAAAATCATTTTGTACTATTTGCTCCTATTCTCTAGTCTTCAAGAAAAGATAAAGAAAGAAAGAGAGAGGGCGAACTGCCAGAGCATCTAATGTAACATTGCATCATCCTCCTCCCCTTTCAGTGACCTCCTATTCTTCCATGGAAATTACAAAAGCTTCTATGTTGAACTAAACAAGAACTTATTACCTTTCATAGTACCTCGACTATGCAAAAAGAGTTCATGTGACATACAGGAGCTATGAATGAACCAGTAGTTGATAGCAATAATAATAAAAATAACAATAACCAAAACAAAATAACCAGAGAAATATACATACATGTGAGTATATCCATTTACCTAAAATAAAAGATAACCTTTTGATCATTGAGAATCCTTAAATCATTGGAAATGTCAATMTGATTTATATGATAAAAATTATACAGGAATTCGAGGATATAGTAACATTTATCTACTAAATAATAGTACGGAAAAAGTTGTAAAATCATCAAAAGAAGGCCATTAGTCTACAGGCCTAACGAGCAAATGCTTTAAAAAGACAGTGGATTAAATAAATCATCTAGTTGATCACATCTGCGCAAGATAATACTAACTAATAAAGATGTATAAATAACTCCAACTAACAAGAAAAAGAAAAAAAGAGTATAGACTTAAACCACTTCTCTCTTTGAGTAGTACCGCAAAGTTGATCTTTAAATATCTAACTTCCATGTAAGAAGGGTGATAAGAAAATAATTGCAGGCTACAAAACAATATCAAGCAACAGCTTCAGTAGCACATTTATAAATAGCTCCAACAAACTTGCCCCTTAAGAAATTATAGTAGTAGTTTGTATCTGCAAGCTAGAAAAATGTGATCGATCTTGTTTGTTGGTTATCTTTTGCTACACATGATGGGAACATAAGTAGAGTACCCCAAATATCGTTAGCGATTATTGTTGTTTGACATASTTCAAAAGTTGTAGAAAGCATTTAACATACCTAAGTTGGAACTCAAACTAATTTAAGTATCATTTTGAGCTGCGGAATTCACTATCTGTTATCGAATGTAGAATGTCTAAGGAACTTTAAACTTCTATATTATAAACCTTCGGGACATCCTGCAATTGACTGCTTACTTCTCAATGATTAGTAAATAGTAAGCACAAATGACGAGTTTACGTTGATGCCAAAGTGAAGCAGTATCACAAATCATCAGTTTTGAGGTTTCAATGCAGTGTCTTAACTGATACGATAAGAACAAAAATAATTAAAATAAAATTAAGGAGGAAAAAAAGAAACAGTCCTTCACCAATATAGTTGTGGAAGTCCCGATTAATCGCCACTCAAAAGATTTTGCTTCAGGAAAAAAAAAAAAAAAAAAAAGGGAACGACAATAAAGGGGTGAGAACAGAGCCGTTGGAATACCCCAAAGTCTGACAAGCTGTGAGGTTGGCAGCAAGCTGTGAATTTAAAGGGAGATAGAATTGATGGCTAAAACTAACAGAATTTGCTTGCGAGTAGKTGGAGTAGTTCGAAATTTAGTTGGACATACGCTCCACGGCCGTGGTCAGAAAGCTCTGGTCGCCGGCGGTGGAACCGTTGCTCGCCTGTAGAGAAGGAGCAAAATGAAACATGGACACAGATGAGAAACTTTGGTGGTCTCAGGCATTTTGTGATTTTGGAATTTTTCTTTTTTTTGCTTTTCTGTTGCTTTTATTTTTATTTTTAATTCCTTCCTATCAATTTTCACCAGACAATTTGCCGTGAGTCATTGGGAGTCCTTATTCAACTCCACAAGAGCCAAAAAGGCCGCATGACGGGGCCYGAGCGCCCAATGCGGTCATTTGATGGACAGGCCTCTTCATCGAGTTTACTGAATCGAGAGCTCGCTTAAAATTGAGTTTATATTGAATTAAATTTAATCATCTTAAATTCGTATTCAATTTGAATGGATCAAAACTTTTGAGTCTGAATTCAAAACCTTGATCAAAAATTTCGAATCATAATTCAATTCATATTCAAGTGTGAGTTTAACTAAATTCATTTGAAATAAATAATATATATATAAGAAAACAAATTCAAACAATACCTTCCACATCTATCAATATAATTCAAAAAAAATAAAAAATCATTTCTAAATCAAAAAATCCAAATAAATATCTCTTCATCAATTTTTTTAAAAAAATAAAACTTCCAATAAAACTTCCATTGAGACAATAAATACCCAGGAACATGACACAATAATTTTGAAAAAATAAATTGATACAAAATATTGAGATTTTATTCAAATGGAACTTATACAAAAGAGATATTACAACCAGGATTAACTCTCATTTGTCTCACTTTAGAAGTTTCATACTCTATGATTTTTTGACTATTTTAGTGTACCTTCTAAAATGGAAACTCTCACTTATATAAATTTTGTTTTCCTAAACTTAAAAACATGAAACTTTAACTTTCTTTTATTATGAGTTATAATTAAAAAAATCTAAAATTATATACTTTTAAATGTATGAAAATGTGTTCATAGATGGGAGTGATCTWTAACTATTACACACACACAAATAATGATACAACAATTCAACAACGATAATATGAAATATGAAATTAATTTTTTACACAACTATATTATTTTTGTAAATATCTATGAATTTTTTTAATTATTTATATTCTTAATTTAATTACAAGTATTTATTTTTGTTCTACCATCACTTTTTGCGACAAATTGATTGGCTCTCATTTTTGTACCTTTCACTTAAACGATAAAAATATCTTTCAAAATTATTTTTCCCAATCTCGAACCTGTTACCTATTAATGGACATTAATTTTTTACCTTCATTTGATTACCATTATCACGTTTTACCTCAACTCATTAACAAAAATCACCTATTACCCATAAACAAAAATTTCTCCCCGTATTATGACTAACCTATTGTATCATCTTCCGCATCTATTTCTTCTGTAATTCCTCTTCTTAAAGCTCTTCATCCCTTTCGAATTAGGGCTTTTCCTTCAGAGGTAAATTGAATCTCAATGGGCGAAGCTTGACACCGTTCAATTCCATCGGCAACAGATCATGGTCCAATAACCTTGCCCTTTTGGTTGTCTGAAGAAGAAGTCAATTCCTATGCTAGCAAGTTTGAAAAGATTGATTTTACTGGAGGTTTCAATTATTACCGATCTTTAGACTTGTAAGCTTCCAACTCCTCTTAACATCAATCATTGTAACCTTCTTGAAGCAATGATGTTGAGTATCCTAAAGCTAATTTGAAGGTCTCATTACATGGAAAAGGATCTTCCTTGCTGTTAATTTTGAGTATGAAGTCATCAACCAGCTAAAATACCAGTGAAGCTTAAGAATTTTATACAACTCCGATGACTATAATGTATTCACAAACTTGCCTTGTCCTGCAGCTGATTTAGAGTCCTTCTCTAACTGTATTAGAATCGGATGGTTCTCATTTCAGGTGAAGGTCCTCCGACAGGACTCGAGAATTTCCATTAATTCAGTCACAGTTGTGAAGTTTTTATTTCTGATCCATGAAACACGGTGCTTTTTGACGTACTGTAGAAACGGGGAATTCAGTGCACCGTGGACAGGAATTCAAGTAAAAGTGCCAGTCAAGTTCATTGTAGAGGACCCATGTCCCAGGTACCAAGGAGTATATGCACAATGGTGGGTTGAATAAAAATGCTAGTCACTTCCTCCATGAAGAAAAGCCGGATGAGATAAACAAAAACATCCATCAATTCTTCCAAGCTTTCTTCACCCAAATGTTCTCTATTCTAAAAGTCTCTCCTTTGCGTTTGTCCATGGCTGCTGAGAAAGCCTCTGTTGATTTGTTTGGAGGAATTGCTCTATTCTTGGAATACGTCTTGTAACTTATGCCATCAATGCTTTATTTAAAAATAATAGACCTCTGTGTCACCTCTCTATTCAATTCTGTACTTGTGCTTGAATATATTTATCAGATGTTCAATAAATGAAATTTGTCTTGGTTGCTCTCATCATGTTTTAGTCATTACAATAGTCATGCATAAAACAGACAAGCCATGAGTTACATTTGTTATGACTCGCTTTCAGCGGCCAATCTTTCATCGCTGAAAGCTTTATACCTACACAAGCCATGAGTATACATCTGTAATGAAAACAGACATAAAAACATATTTTGGAGTCTTCGAACCAAAGTCATAAGTATTACCAGTCATTGAATCTAATAAAAGATTTGGACGGCAAAAAAAACATGCATTCTTTGCTGCAGAAAATGGTCCATTTRAGTCTCATTTCATTCAAACGGTTTGTTGAGAATCGATTTATATCAACTCAGATCTCCTGGATCATAACTGATTCCGCCTAACAGATACTATCAAATGCATCACCAATTGATCTAAGGGGCAACCCAACCCGAAGTGTCTCCTCAAACTCTCAAAGGTTTACACACAAAGATATTTTATTTTGAGAAAACAAAATATCAGGAACTATCGTACAAAACGAATAGGGAGACAGATAAATATTTATTGGCTTGAACAAAATAAGAAAAACACTAATATATATATAATATAATATGAGGGTTAGGTTAAGGGTTCAATAAGAGGGTGACAAAACTGTATTGGGCTAATTGGTTCTTAGGCCAATAGATTTAACAATCTCCATCTTTGGACRAAGGCAATGCATTTGATAACAACGGAATCACAGGACATCATCATCGCCAAACCATAACTTGTAAAATCACAAAAGACAATACAAGTAATGGATGAGTACACAAAGTATACTCAAACCACAAAGGTCGGGGTAAATAACACCACGAAGGCAACCACACACAAAACAACCAAGTCCCCAAGGGATCGAACTCTACCAGAGGGTCATCGAGTTCTAGACATGTAGCCGTCAACCGTCAATTAACATATGTCAAAGTTAAGGATTCTTTGACACTAAATGAGTTTCTCAACTGGCAAACACTTGGTACCTATATCAGCAAGATTGAACTTCGAGGGAATCTTCTCCAACTGCACAATACCCTGCTCAACAATATCACGAATGTAATGAAATCTAACATCAATATGTTTAGTCCTATCATGGAAAACAAGATTTTTACACAATTGAATASCAGATTGATTATCAGAAAACACAACCACATGCTTATCAAGAAAACCAATTTCAAACAACACAGCCCTAAGCCAAATGGCTTCTTTAAAAGCTTCAGTGGRAGCTACATACTCAGATTCAGTTGTAGATAAAGCAACAATGGGTTGAAGTTGAGATTTCCAACTAATGCAAGAGCCACACAAAATAAACACATAGGAAGTAGTAGATCTCCTATTGTCTCTATCATTAGCATAATTGGAATCAACATAGCCAAATAACTTAGTACCACCATGAAATTTGGAGAAACTCAAACCAACATCGATAGACGATTTCAAATACCTTAAAAGCCACTTTAAAGCATTCCAATGAGGCATACCAGGATTAGACATGTATTTACTCAAGCAACTTACCGCATATGCAATGTCAGGCCTAGTGCTAACCATGAGATACATAACAGATCCTATAGCATTCGAGTAAGGCACATTATTCATTTCATTTATTTCAGTTTCAGACTTGGACGACTGATCCTTACTTAACACAAAATGGGAAGCAAGAGGCACATTCACAGATTTAGCATTAGACATAGAAAATTTGCTCAAAATCTTTTCAACATATGCACTTTGATTTAAAACAAGAGTAGATTTACTTCTGTCCCTATGCTGTTCATGCCCAAAATCTTCTTAGCATCACCCAAGTCTTTCATGTCAAAATTTTCACAAAGACACTTTTGCACATTCTCACTAGACTTCAAATACGGACTAACAATCAACATATCATCCACATAAATCAAAAGAAATACTATAGAGTCAAAATTCTTAAAGTAAAGGCAATGATCAAAAGAGCTTCTCTTAAACTTCAAAGTTTGCATGCATTTATCAAATTTAATGTTCCATTGTCTAGGAGATTGTTTTAAACCATATAAGGCCTTTTTCAACAAACACACATTATCAGGCAATTTAGGGTCCACAAAGCCCTCAGGTTGGTGCATATAGATATTTTTGTCAAGTTTACCATGTAAGAAAGCAGTAGTTACATCCATTTGTTTTAATTCCCAATTAAAATGAGCAACTAAAGCAAGCATAATTCTAACAGTAGTAAACTTAACCATAGGAGCATAAATCTCAGCATAATCTATTCCCTCCTTTTGAGTAAATCCCTTGGCTACTAACCTAGCCTTAAATCTAATCTTATCAGATTCTTGTTTAATCTTAAACAACTACTTACAGTCTACCACAGAGCAACTAGGGGGTTTAGGAACAAGTTTCCAAGTCTGATTAATTCTTAGAGATTCCATCTCTCTATTCATAGCACCAATCCAATCATTAGAATGTTTTAACCTTAAAGCTTCTTTATAAGTTTTAGGCTCATCAATTTCAAGAGATTCAAACACATTAAAAGCAAACTCAGACATATTACAATCATTTAAATTGTCATCTTTATATCTTTCAGGCTTTTTAATGGTTCTTCTATTTCTATCCCTAGCAAGTTGATAATCATTCAAGACATTCGAATCAAGAACATTAAAAGCAGGCATATCATGCATAACATCTGTATCAGGCAAGTTAACAGGCAAATTCTCCACCTCGTTAGAAGTAGTCTCATCTTAACTTACAAGAATTAGGTCATGAAATCTTAAATCAGAAGAAGATTCAGGTTGATTAGAATTATTAGGCAATTGCTCCACCTCAATTGGAACATCATTTTTAGGAGAAAATGTTACACTTAAGCAAGGAAATTCTTTTTCATTAAAATAAAATCTCTGCTAATCATGATTTTTAACTCCGGTTCACTCCTATCCCAAAGCCTATAACCCTTTACCCCTTCAGGATACCCCAAGAAAACGCATTTATTAGATCTAAGTTCTAACTTATCAACCTTGTGATGCACATAGCCTACACAACCAAAAATTACTTAAGTCAAGAGGTTTACCCGTAAACACTGATTCGGAAACTTTCCCTCCTAAAGGGACACTAGGGGACCTATTAATCAGATAAGCAGCGGTAGAAATAGCATCCCCCCAAAACTTCTTAAAAAGAACAGAAGTAGAGCCCTAACTTTTTCTAAGAGAGTCCTATTCATCCTTTCAGCTACACATTCTACTGAGATGTATACGGAACAGACCTATGCCTCTTAATAGCCCAAGTAGCACACAAGTCATTCATCTGTTTGTTGCAAAACTCAAGCCTATTATCAATTCTAAAAGCCTTAATTTTCTTTCCAGTTTGGTTTTCAATCATAATTTTTCAGTTTTTAAACTTATCAAAAACATCATATTTATGCTTCATTAATAAAACCTAAACTTTTCTAGAATAATCATCAATTATTGAAAGAAAATATTGATTACCCCCATTTGTAGCAATACTAGAGGGACCCCACACATCAACATGCAAATACTCAAGCACATCAGTACATTTAGTCTGATTAGGGTATGAAGAAATGGGAAAACTCACCTTATGTAGCTTCCCTAGCACACATGACTCACAGAAAGGGATGGGGGACAATTTATCACTACCGAAGTGACGATTTTTATGCATAATTTCTAACTCCTTATTACTCATATGACCCAATCTATTATGCCATAAAACAGATTTACATTCAGTAACAAAGTTCACAGAAGCATAAGCAGGCTCAGCATGACAAACATACAAATTATTTTTCTTTTGAG
Source organism: Rhazya stricta (assembly GCA_001752375.1). NCBI lineage: Eukaryota > Viridiplantae > Streptophyta > Magnoliopsida > Gentianales > Apocynaceae > Rhazya > Rhazya stricta. The sequence goes on along the minus strand of MEJB01000022.1, from coordinate 526,927 downwards.
CAGTTAAAATAACAAGAGACCCTTTCAAGTTTTTTATAACCCCCTTACCCTATTTACCCTCCAAACCATCTTCCTCAAGAGATGCACATGAAAGCAAATTAGAACGCAAATCAGGAACATGCCTAACATTCTTCAAAGTAAACACAGAACTAGAAGAAAACTTATGACAAACATCTCCTATTCCTAACACATTGCAGTTTTTAGAATTTGCCATCGACACAAAGCCATTTTCAACATGTCTATAGTTTGAAACGAGGTGTTTAAAAGGAGTCATATGAAAAGTACAACCAGAATCTATCATTCAATTAGATTTGCACATAAAATCAAACGACACAGAATTCACCAAAACATAATCACAAAAATTACCCGCCATAAATACATCACCTATATTACCCTCATCGATAGCCAAATTAGCAAACTCATTTTTCTAATTTTTATTAGGCTTGGAGCAATCTTTCACGAAGTGACCATATTCATGACAGTTAGAATACTTTTTCGCATTAGACCTCGACTTAGATTTACCTTTTTTGGAATAAGTGCTCTTTTTAGAATTATCTGCATTATTATTAAGATTTTTTTTGGTTGTTATCCCTATTCTGGGGTCTACCCTGCACATTCATAACCTTCTCAGAATTTTTATTACTATCGCGGGAGTGTTTTAAGTCCAATTCTTTACTTTTAAGACCATTAACAATACAATCTAAAGTGACTTCATCTCTACCATATTTAATAGCAAATTTCACATCACTGAAAGAATTAGAATCATGAATAGCATTCAAAAGAGCAATCAGGGCATAGTCATCAATGTTCTTATCATCAACAAGCTTAATATCAGCAATTAGTTTAGTAAAAACATCCAGATTATCAGCTATGTCCTTAGACGTATCTAGTTTGAATTTAAAAAACTTTTCAAGCAAGAACATTTTAATGGGCAAGGAAGTTTCAGTATAGAGGGTGTTCAATTTATCCCAAACCGTTTTTGCACAATCTGAAATYCCAAGTTTTCTAATCATAAAGTCAAATAAGTTTAGATAAATGGTGGAACATGCATTTTCATTCATTTCAATTATTTTATCTTCTTTATCAGCATCTACATAAGATTGAGTCCAAAGCTTTAACACATTTTTGTTGAATTAAAACGCATTTAATTTTTTATTTCCAAATGCTAAAATCAGATTGACCATCAAAAGGAATCATACCATATTGATTTGTACCAAACATTATATTGAAACAAATATGAATAAACAAAACAATAAAGCACAAATAACACAAAGATTTGAATTTTAGCACACTGTAGCAATAACAAAAAATTCGCCCAATAGCTTCGTTCCAGCGGCTTATTCCGGCAAATTTGGAAGTGCAAAGCAACCAGCAACAGACAGGAACACCAACGGCTCCTTCTTTGTGTTCTCCTCCGTCGATCTACAATAGATTCGACCTCTGGCGGAGATGTAGCAACTTCGGCATATCTGGAATAGCACGTTAGCAACTTACCTAATTCTTCACAATCTGAACAACAACTCCGGCCAGTAGCTCCGATGAACAGCAGTAACTAGCAATTTTCGACGGCGTCTGGAATCTCCATCAGATCTGAAARGTGAGTATGTGGGTTTTGTGGTGGTASCGATTTGTATTGTTCGATAATAATCGAATCTCGCTCTGATACCACTGTTGAGAATCGATTTATATCAGCTTAGATCTCCGGATCATAACTGATTCAGCCTAATAGATAGTATCAAATGCACCACCAATTGATCTAAGGGACAACCCAACCCGAAATGTCTCCTCAAACTCTCAAAGGTTTACACACAAAGGTATTTTATTTTGAGAAAACAAAATATCAAGAACTATCGTACAAAACGAATAGGGAGATAGATAAATATTTTATTGGCTTGAACAAAATAAGACAAACACTAATATATATATACACACACACACACACARATATATATATAATATAATATTAGGGTTAGGTTAAGGGTTCAATAAGAGGGTGACAAAACTGTATTGGGCTAATTGGTTCTTGGGCCAACAGATTTAACACGGTTATCAGTTTCTTGCATACACAAACAGTTCCATGAGAAGATTGTCTCCACAACCTCAGAAGTCAAATTCTTTTGCAATTTTTGTACATTTAGTCCTTAGACTAAATCTCACCAATTTTAACCTCATTCCCTAATGGCAACAACATAGCAATTCCTAATGGACCAACACAAAGTAACATAGCAACAACGATATCTTTATATCTGATTAACTGAAATTCAACCAAAATACAATGTCATAAACCAACTTCTATCAAAACCATCTCCTATCAAAATATTCAACCTAAAATACAATGTCACTCCATCTTTTTTACATCATCCTCCAATTCTGTAACTTCTCTTTGGATCCCTCCACCTTTTGGCCATTTCACTTTGGCAGGTCTACTTGTCGTGTCCAATTTCTCCACGTATGGCACTTCTTCCTCTTTGGCTCCTTGAACAAAATAAAATGAACATTAGTCATCACCAGAAACATAACTGAAAATAATGCAAGTGAAAGACACTTACAACATTTCTGGAAGAAAAAGGAACTGTGGTTTGATTAGCAGAAGCTACATTCTGTATATTTTCTTGTTCAACAACTTGATGTGATTGAAATGATGTTCCATCCCTAACCTGGTCCACTTCATTAACTTCCCAAGTTAGATGATTCAAATAAAAAACTAAATGCTTGTTCAAAATGAGGAGAACATTATACCTCATGATCATCTAATGTCTCAGGATGTTTTGAACTTGAGAAATACCAGCACTTGTGACCTACATTTCAAGAAATCAGTTAATAAAAAACTAAGATAAATAAATGATTTATTACCATTTAAACCAAAACCTTACATTTGACATCTATGACATCAGAATTGCTCAAGGGCACTGTTTATGAAATTACATTTCCTGTTGCAAGACATCCTATGAATTTACACTTTCACAAGTTCTTCTGCTATGCCCTCTTTCACCACATTTACTGCATATTTTCATGTTGATTAATATCTTGGCATGCGTACTCTTATGCACTCCCTCCTTAATAATCTTTTCAGCATTCTCATATGCATTTTCATTCTCATTTCCACCAACTTCTTCTTCATCAGCATCATTTTGTGGACATGTTCTTGCATCGTGTCCTCTTTCATCACACTTCGACACTTAAAAAAGGACGGCTTCCAGATTTTAACATTTTTTGCAGATTTTGTATTTGAGGTACAATTCTCATAAGGTTCCCTTTTTCTTGTTGTTTTAGTCTCCCAGGCAACCTTAGCTTTTTCAGAGGTAAGGGTGGATCTTTATCTACCCTTGGTCACAGATTTGACCCACTTATAGGGTTGACAATGGGCTCATATGCCTTCATAAATGCAGAAATATGATACGCTTCATCTATCCTTGTGCACATGCAATTAATGCAATAACATGTAGGGGTCAGGAGGTAGAAGATTATATACCACATCACTCCCATTTTCTACAAGAACAATGTCTAGTTTGCAAGTCAATAGCAAACATGTCCCCCCATATATGTTCCACTTGGTATTTTTTACCGTCCCTGCACCTCTAGCTATGAAATCAATAGATTTTTCTTTTAATTTTTCAACATACTTAAACAATCTTAGACACACCTTTCCCTCCTTATTTCTCATCCACTTCTTCTTAATCTCCTGTCTTGTCATCAAATAAGTTCTAATTGTAATACACAGGATTTTACTTTTTATGAATTTTATATGGCCCTATGATTATGTGTGCCAACTAGGGTTGGATAATTTTCTATGTGGTTATTATTTTATCGTACATTTAATAAGTATGAAATTATCGTGTTAATCGAATGAGGGTCCTTGGTTGGTTAGTGGCTCAACTTGTTAGACTCATTCGTTTCTCATTCAGAAACTAGATTTTTACTGAAAGGAAAGTCCGTAGAATTTAATTTAATGGACTGGATTAGTTATGGAATGGGAAGGCCTAAAGGGTTTAGGTTAGGGCCCAAGTTTGAAGTTTTGGGAGGGGGAAAAAAAAAATCCTAAATCAGCTTAACATCGTCTACCCTTCTGCAAACCCTACTCGCTGTTTACACTGCCTTTTTCTCCCTTTGCCGACACCGCATCGATCATCGTCGTCGACGCCACTAATCGCCTTCCGCAATTGATCATGGTCTGGCCGGTTGTTGCTCAACGGGATTTCTTGTAGCGATCTTGTTTCTGCATCTTCGCGCCATCGATCCACCGCTGCTGCTCAGCCCGAACTATCTTGCTACTCTGGAGAAGTTGTCGTCTCTCAGATCAAGGATAACCATCAAACAAACAGTGTACAAATCAAAATCTAACCAAATAAAGCTTGAGCTCGTACATATCCGTTCAGAGCCGGTGCTTGAAGACGCTCGCTCGCAACACACAGTTTATGGTTACTCACCAGTCGCCAGTTCTCGGAGCCACGACCAGATCTCAACACCTCTACCACCAAATCTGGCCAATCTGCCATAGCTGACTCTTCGCTCTTTCTTCTTCCCTCGCTACCTAGTCTGAACTCCGAGCGGCGCGTCACGTAGCAGACTGGTTCTYCTTGCATTGTTCTGGTTCAACTTTTGGGTTTGCCGCGCGTCATACTGTAATGCTTTGGCCAGGCCGCCATTGCTGGTTACTCGCTGCCTTCGTCCATCCAGAGAGGGTGTTCGAAACAGTAGCAGCCCAGAAGCTGGGTCCTTGTTGGCTGTTCGCCGGTTTCCAGAATAAGGGATGCCCCAACACCCGAGCGCCCGGACATCCAGGCGACCGAGTGCCCAGATGCCCAGGGGACCGAGCGCCCAGATGCCCAGGCGACCAAGCGCCTAGATGCCTAGGCAATTGAGTGCCTCGACACCTAGGTAAATAGGCGCCCAGGCACGGTGAGTGACCAGGGCTGTTGTGCGCATACGCTACCTGAGCACATGCCCGGGCCGCAATGCCACTTCACGATACTTAGATTTTGTTGATTTAAAGGTGAAAATATTGTTATTCGATATTGAAATTTGATGACTTATGTAATAATGTCGTATAGTGAAATTGTGGGAGAACTTAAATTAAGTTTAATTCCCGATCTAAGAAGGAGTTTAAAATGTACAAAAAATGTGTTTTGACTTAAAAATTTATTGTTTTTGGTATTACCATTATCAATTGTTGAGAGGGGTAAAAAGCTATGAAATAAGTTGTATCTTTAAGAATGTGATAGTTTGGTAATGTGGGAATTAAGTACGAATTAAAGATTAGCGAATGATGTTCATGGAATAAGTGCTAAATATTTAAGCTAGGACAATCATTAAACAGATTTTCTTTTGTAATCATAATTAGACCAGTTTTGAACACATTGTCATTAAAAGCGATRGAGGGACTCCGCTTTACAATTTAAATAAGAATTTTAACGTAAAGGACTCTAAGTAAGTAAATTCTCACATTTACATTAATGCTTATGTATTGTTGTTATAATTAAATTCCTCTTAAGTAAATTGAATGTGTACTGATCTGAGTTCTGTGTAAGTAAATCCCCATACCCACCTACCTTTTTCGTTGTGTGTTATGTGGTGATTGTCTTGGACTGTGTTATGAAATGTGTTATATGATTGTGTTGAATGATTGCACGTAATATATATTTTGTACTGTTATTATGTTGAATGGGGTTTACATATGGTTTTATGTAATTCATGTCATGGGCATATAGTTATAGTATTCTACATCATTCCTGGCATGAGTCATTCGTACATTTGGAAAACAAATGGTTTTGAAAATAAATTTTGAAAAGAAATGAAATTTTATAAATAAATTATTATCAGGAAAATGATAAGATTTTGGAAAGGAGTGTAAACCTTGTCATGAAAGATATATGTGGGAAATGGGGCGTGGGGGACCGGCACACCCGACCAACCTTCTTGTAGGGTAGGGAGATAAGTAACGTTCACCTCTTGGGAGGTGAAAAGATGAAAGGAAAAGTTAAGGGATGTTAACCATATTGCGGTTGCACTGGTAGGAAATGTGATCGGGTTCCAAAGAATAATGGCCTACTGCAAGCTTAATAGTTAGGCGTTACACTAAGTGAGCTCACGACTCTAATGAAATGGAAAGGTTTTTCAAAGTTCTTACATTTTGAAATGGAAGTTTTATGAAAGTATTTAGAAAGTTTTATTGAGGAAGTGAACTATGAATTCATAATATATAGTGCATTTCACATGCATTCATGCATGAGATTTGCTTATTGAGCTTTATAGCTCATTCCATTTCCTTTGTTTTGTATTTCAGGTGATGTGTAGCCAGATGGTGAGTGGAGGTCGCTTGTGGGCAAGCCTTGATACCTTGAAGTGTTATTCAAATAAATTTTAGTGAAAAAGATAAAGGGRTGACTAGAGAGGTCTTATATTGTAACACCCCCAAATTAGAAACCTTTATCCTAATCCTGAAAATGTCACCATTTACTTACTGACACGAATTCGTGGAAGCTCAAAAGAATTTAAAGTAAATAATAAACACTTAATACAACCATCTTAATACATAACATTTATTTACATTGACTTTAGGGTATCTTGGTTTGCCCACAAGCGACCTCCTCGCACCATCTGGCTACACTTCACCTGAAATGCAAAATGAGAGAAAAGGAATGAGCCATAAAGCCCAGTAAGTAAACTTCATGCATGAATGCATAAACATGTCCTACATGTTATGAAGTTATGAAATCTCATTTTCTCAATGAAAACCTTCAAAACATTTCCATTTCGAAATCTCTTTACAAAACCTTTCCTTTCAAAATGTATAACTTGCAAAACATTTCTTTTCATTACATTCCTAAGCTCACTAAGTGTAACGCCTAACCATTAGGCTTGCAATGGGCTGTTCTTTTTTGGAACCCGATCAGTTAACATTCTTTCATTCTCTTCACCTCCCCGAGGTGAATTATTACCTACCCTCTCCAAGGGTAGGGTCGGGTGCGCCAGTCCCCCATGCCCCATTTCCCATTCACATCCTTCATGGCTAGGTTTACACTCCTTTCCAAAAACTTTAACATTTTCCTGAACACGTTACAATTTATAAAATACATTCCCTTTCAAAATTTCGTGAGGTCTAGTGAGAGTTTAGGGAATGTATTTCATACATTCATACATTGAGACATGATTATCAATGTATGAATGTCTCATGCCAAGAATAACAATTTCAAACCATTCATTTCTCAATGTATGAATGTTTCATGCCAGGAATGATGTAGAATACTAACTACATGCCCATGACATGAAATGCGTATCACTGTATATAACATATCATTCGACATAAACACAGTACAAGATATGAAACAGTATATAAAACACATGAAACATTCCACGCAATTAACACACTTTATAATACAATCCCACACACAACACATTAAACCATCTAAAGAATTCAGATACATCTAATCATATGAGTTAATGAAATGGGAGAATTTACTTACATAAATCTCGGATTAAATAATAATCATACACATACATTAATGAAAATGTGAGAGTTTACGTACTCAGAGTCCTTTAAGTTAAAGGTTCTTATTTAAGTCGCGAAATGAAATCCTTCGACCGTTCTTGATGTTACGGCACTGGAAATGACCTAAGTTTGATTGCAGAATGAAAGTCTATTGAATACAAATGTCCCAATTTAGATATTCAGTGTTTATTCTAAGGATGTCATTTGTTAATTTATTAATCCATATTTAGTTCCCACATTATCAATTATCACGTCCTTTTAAGGGTAAAATTTAAACTTCATCGCTCGGGTATTAAATCTAATCTATATTCTTCACAATTTTACTTTAGGATATAATTTCATAAGTTATAAATTTTAATATTAATTAATAATATTTTCACCTTTTAAATCCACAAAGTCCAAATGTCTCGGGAAATGGTTTTGGGTTCTAGGGCGTGCGCTTAAGTGGCGTGCGCAACAATCCTGGGCATCGAGCGTCGGGTGTTGGGCGCTGGCGCTGGGCACTGGGCGCTAACGTGCTCTAGCACTGGCACCTGGGCGCGGAGCGCCTGGGTGCTTGCTGGTTTTGGATTCATTTTTCTGGCGAGCTCCGGTGACGGGTAGATCAGCAATGGCGTCTATTCGGACTTGGCGGATCTAGCAGTGCGCAAGGAAGATCTGGATCGGTCGCTTGGCATTTTTTGCGAGCAGATCGGTCGAGCCGAGAAGAAGAAGATGAAGGAGACGAAGGCAGAGTCCGGCAGACCGCTTGGTCTAGAGTGGCTATGGCTGACTCCGGCAGACGCAGAAATCTCGAGCCTCTAGCGTGCAGCAACTCGCCGTGACGTGACCAGAAGCGGCAGCGAATCAACCTGAATAGTTAAATGGTCCAAGCGAAGGACAYCACGGACTGTTGACGAGCCGCAGGTGAGCTACTGATGCACCGGCAACTCCGGATCTGAGGCTTCCATCGGCTACGCGTGTAGATCTAATGGTGCTCGGACTGACGAGCAGCACGGGTTGCGCAAATTTTGGTCAAGCGAAACAGTGACTCTCGAGCAGTAAAATCGACGCGCTACTGCAAACGACCCTGTCGAACAGCAATGTTCGACGTCTCTCCCGAGTAGTCACGGCAGATCCGATCTTTGTACGGCTATGGCAACTCCGGTCGCGGTCGAGCAGACGGTGGCACCCGCGCGTACCAGATGAGCAACGTCACTGACCGCGAGGGAGCCCATTGCAGGCGAACAATGAGCAGCGTCAGTCTCGGCCTAGGTAGCAGGGATTGCGGCGAGAAGAGAAGAAGAAAGAAGCGGCATGTGTGCAGCGGGGAGGAGTTTTCAAGAATGGGGCTGCGGTTAGGGTTTGGCTTGGGCAGCGGCGGCATGATGAGGAAGAAGAAGAAGAAGAAGAAAGAGATTCTAGGGTTTCTTCTATTTTATTTAATTTTATTATTTTATTTTTTCTTCTTTTTTAAACTTAGGCCTAACCCAAATTTTTCGAGCATTCCCATCCGTAACTAATACAATTCATTAAATTAAATTTAACGGGCTTTACTTTCGATAAAAATCTAATTTTCTGAATGAAAATGAATAAGCCCAACAAGTCGAACATCTAACCTATCAAGGGTCCTAATTCTAGTGTACATGATAATTTTGCACTTATTAAACGTACAGTTAAACAATAACCACATAGAACATTATCCAACTCTAGTTGGCACGTAAATTGACACGATCAAATAAAAATCCATAAAAACGAAATCTTGAGTATTACATATGTATTGTTTATGATGTTTCTTTATTAGAGTTTAATTATTCGTCTTTAAATTCTTCCAAGTTCCGCAAATTTTAATTTTGGTAATTGTTGGGTTAATAAAAGATTGTTGGATTACTTCATTTATTTTATTGGATGTTTATGGGGTTGGAATGCATGTTTTCTACGAGTATTGGGAAATGTTTGGAATACTTTTGAATGTATACAGGGGTAGTTTTGAAATTATAGGGGAAACTCCGCCGGAACTTTTATAAAAATTTTGTAATCAATTGTTCAGATCTCTTTTGTTTCCTACAGTATTTGATATGATTATGAGTAAGGTTAGTAATACTCCCGCCTTAGGACAGTTCCTAATCTGAGGGTGTTACACTAATGGCCTCAAACATTCCAAGTATTGGTTTGATCTAGCTTGCAATATTCTAGAATTGGAAGATTCACGTAGATTGTTTAATGACATATCACCCTTTGTATAAGTCCTAAAGTGTGACCTAGACCAATGAGTTGGGTCTGAAGAATTCACAAGCCAATTATACGCTTCCTCGTCTAATCCTTTCAATTGGTTCAAGCAATTATGGAAACTATTCAGATGTGTAGCCCTAGCACGCGCCTATAACAAAATTTTCAAAGCCTGACCTGGAAGATTTTCCGTGAAATTATTGTGCAAGTGCCTTACACAAGGTCTATGCTCAATTCTAGGTAGCAATTCACCAAATTGCTGAAATAAGTCCTACAATTTGCAAATAAAAAAAGAAATCACAAACCATGTAACATCATATATACAAACAATTGATGAAATTTTCTAAAATTAAATTGGAGAATGAATACCTCCTGTTTATCATACATGAACAACCATTTTTCTTGCTCATATATCTCCAAATCTTGAATAACCAGCTCCAAAAACCATTTGCAACTGTCTTTGTTTTCATTCTCAACTACACAAACAACAACCAGGTAAACAAAAGTATTGGCATCAACTGAGTAAAATACCAGGGTGTGGACCCCTCAGATGACAACTATCAAGGCAGATCACCTTCCTACAACCTCTCCTAAACCTAATTTTCGAATGTGTAAGCTCCAAGTAGAACCTTTAAAATCTTTCTTTGCCATTATTATTAGTTTTTGTTTGGATCAGTAGTCCTGAACTCCTCAACATACTCCTACAATTTAGTATATTAGTGTTTGTACCTACCCTGTATCATTGATCTTATAATAGCCTTTGTCCTATACACTTGGTAAACAATTAAAATAATGTATTTTAATTGTCTATGCACATTATCTATAAATTTACCAACATTCAATCCTATTGCAAATCTAATAAAATCTCTAGTGTACCTCTTGGCTAAATAAGATGGACCCAATGTCATTGGTTAAACTCCCTTCCACACTTATGCTTATCAATTAGTGACACAATTTTCTAATCTTGTATAGAACTAAATTTGCTTTCCCATATTCTCTACTTGCAATTTCCACCATAACATAAAGCACAAATTCTATCATGATCAGATTTTTTGAACTTGATAGCTTCCCCCCATTTAATCTTATGTGACCTCACAACATCTTTAAATACTTGTTTTGAGCTAAATATCATTCCCATTTTGAATTTGGGATCTTGCACATCAATCTCTGGCCTAAACCTATGATAAATAGGTTATTTGATCCCATTTACCTTTACCTCATCACTGGAAGAACTCTTACTTAAAAATCAGATGAATCACACTCATTGCTAACATTTACATATCTTAAATCATCTCCTTTATATAGATTTACAAGTGATCTATTAACCCTCTCRTTTCTATTTCTATATCCCCTCGTAGAAGTTTATGTTTCCTGCCCACCACTAGACCTCATTGCACCATTACCATCACCAGAAACTCAACCAAAACATTTGCTATTAAAATTAGACCAGATTATCATCATCATCAGAGTTGTCAAAGTCTGATTCTACAAAGCTATTACACTCTATAGAATCTTCACTCTCAACCGGTTGGTAATCTTCATCATTGGACTCATTGGCTAAAATACTATCCTCCTCGCTCCTCACTCACCACTAAAGTTCTTTTTCTTTGCTTATAAGTGTCGCTCCCACTAGTAGATATTTTCCCCTTGTGTTTGAAACCCTAAGATTTGCCAGAGTCATTGGCCCACTTCTTGACTTACGTTTTTTTACTCCCATTAACCTTTACCCTTTTCACTGCTGCCAACTACTCTCTTACCCTTACATTATTCAATATTGCCGGCTGCCCTCCTACACTTACTCTTTTCACCCTATGAACAAAAGAACCTCACATACCACCTTCGATGCTCCAATCTCTGACATTAATAACGCATCTTCCTTAGCTATAGCATAAACTAAATGTTTATCATCACCACAACCTAAGAGCTTGTACCAACCTGTTTTATAACCTAACAACTTGACCACATGATCTAAAGTTACTAGGCTGAATCTATCTACATTACAATGACCATAATAGTAAATATCACCCCCAACATACAATTTATCCTTAGTTCCAACAAGTTTGCCTCCATAGAATATTTTTAGAGTGAATTCACATGATGATGGACCTATTTTTTTCCCAAAAATAAAAAATTGTGAAGTGTAATTAGAAAAGACAATAGCATATTCGAACAAAGGCAAAAAAAGACGATAGAGAAAAACATAGGCAAAATGATAAGCATCAAACAAACAGTGTARAAATCAAAATCTAACCAAATAAAGGAAAAAGAAGGACTATTATTTAACTAGAAAAATTAGTTTTTCAGTAGCATGTTTTGTCTATCAAATAGAGGCAAAGAGCTATTATATAACTATCAAACAAAAGCAATTAGTGTCCCCGACGTACTTAGCAAAGAAAAACATAATTTTCTTGGGATATTATCTCATATAATATTCTCTAGGATTGGCCAACCTTCAATGTAATATTCTTTAATATCTTAGAAAATGACTTTTAGCTGTTTCTGCAATAAGATAGACATGCTTCTTTGAACTATTGTGGCTTTTCTCGATGATACTAGAGAGTCTTAACTTCATTAAAACCAAAAGGTCGAAAATGAGATGAGAAAAATGATAAAGCAATCACTATCAAACAAGCATAACCTATTTCTTAAAATATACTAAAGTATAACCTCAATTTCTATATATATAGTTCTGGACATAAAAGGGATTGAACTTAATAAGGAATCATATCAATCAAAAGTAATCAGACCAATATTTTAAGTTTTGCAACCGAAAGGATTTGCTAAGAGATAAAGCATTTATATGAACAGAGTACGCTTTAATAAGATTTAGATTTTTAGTTTGTGGTTTTTCTAAGAAAGGAAAAACTAAACGGGTATTTTTAGTTTTAAAAGAAATACACTCGGAATTTACCTAATAAGGAGTAATTAATGTCAGGAATGGAGTTCCTAATATCACTGGATGACAGATATCATTAACTATCACAAATGGAGTTTTGATGAAATATTTGAATGGATAATAGAAGCTTTAGTTTTGTTATTGACTAAGAGCTTGGAATTGTTAATAGTTGATAATCTACTATTAGTAGATTCTCGAAATTTCTTAGGTACTAAACCATCTTTGATACAATTCAGATTTGCACCAATATCAAATAAGGCAATAGTATCTATAATATAATTAGAAGAGAATTTCAAAGTAATACGAATGAGCTATTTTTGAGATGTAATTTCCCTAAGGACAAATAAGAAATCAGCAGGGAGTTTATTAATATTTTCTATTTGGCTAGGAAGCTCTAATTGTTCATCTGGTTCTGAATCAGACGAGGAATTTTCATTTTGTTTTGCAAAAAAAATTTGGACAATAGCAGAATCTTGTTTTTGTTTTTCTTTTAAATCTTTTATTTCTTGTTTTATGATTTTAATTTCATGTTGAAGGCTGGAAATCGAAACAGAGGATTCTTTTTTAATTAAATCATAAGTATTTGTAGAAGTAGACGGTAAAATAGAAGGTTTTTGAGGAGGTTTTTCGTTAGAAATTGAATTCAGAATTTTTTCTAAATATTATTTTTGTAAAGCAGGATCAGAAATATATTTAACATTTCCTGGAAGAGTTTCTTGTTCTTTGATAAGAACATTTAAAGAATAATTAGAAGATTCGAGATTTTCAGATGATGATGAAGTGTGAATTTCATCAATTTGAAGGGCTTTTTTAGAAAATGAGGATTTAGAAGAAGATGAATTAGAATCTGAATCAACATGAATATTTACAATTTTCTCATAAATTTCTAGATCTAATTGAAGTTTATTAAGTTTTTTAGAAAATTTACAGTATTTAGAATAGTATCCTTTTTCATGACATTTAAAATATTTAACATCTTTCAGATTTAATGGAGGTTTGGACTTTTTATTATAAGAAGATTTTTTGGAATATTTTTGATAAGGTTTTTTATAAAAATTTTTAGGTGGTTTTGAGGATTTCTTATATCTGCTATGATAAGATTTCCTATGGGATTTAGATTAAGACAGTTTACTGCAACTGCCATTACTGTGGGAGGACTTTTCATGAAGACTTTCAAACTATCTACAGAAGTCTCCTAACTCATTTTTAGACTGTTTGAGTTCTCGTTTAAGGGTTTGTTGAAGCCTAATATCTTGACATAATTTTAAACCTTCTTTATTAATTTGACTAATCAGTTCTCTAAAGGTGAACTGGTGATAAGGAATGATTTTACTATTTGTTTCTTCACGGAGTTTATTCCTAACTCTTTCTCCTAAGAGATGAGGTAGGACTGCAAGGAATTTCTCTTTCCAAAATGGTTGATTGGAATCTTCCCGACTGCAAGGAATTTCTCTTTCCAAAATGGTTGATTGGAATCTTCCCTAAGCATGAGCCTAGTGAGAAAAGTATTTTTGTAATACTAGAATTCACTAAATTTTCGGCATCTAAGATTTGATAATAATTCGGCATTTTTATCTTTAAGATGTGATAGATCTCCAATGAAATTGAGGGAGATAGAAAGGATTAGGGTTGATATGGCATCTGAAATAGGTTGACCATTGGCTTCCACGATGAAGTTACCAACTTCATCAGTCTTAACAGCTTTAAGTATACCTTGCCGCTGTTGAGAAGTGAGATAGTAATCTCACCAACCTTTTAATTGGCCAGAGAAACCTGCAATAAGAAGCTCACCTATAGCTCTATCTTGGGTTCTTATCTGGATTTTATAAGCATTTGCTGCTATGGTCATCTGTTGGAGGAAACTAATGATTTGATAATCAGATAGATTGTCTATGTTCCAATTATAGACAAAAGAGGCATTGAAACGGTATTGCGAAATAGGTTTTGCTATAGTAATATCTAGAGCAGTAGGGGAATTTGGAACAGGGATGATAGATAACTACCAAGTCATTAGATTTATGCTGGGAATCGATGTCGATTTAGGGTGGAATTGTTCCAATGTTTGATCAGTGTCGGAAGAAGAATTTTCTTCTAATACATTAATCTTATTGGATTGAGAAGCAGAATCTGGAATGATTTTATTAGAGGTAAAGGATAAGTCTATATGACTCAATTGATCCTGGATGGCTCTAGAAAATTATAATTTATTATCTCTAGTTGTTTTAACACTAGAATCAGAGATAGAGAAACGTTTAAAAATAGGATTTTTAAGAGATTTCTTTTCTTCTTTCGAAGAAGTATTTTCAAAAATAAGATATTTTTCAGAAATCATTGCTAGAGGTTTTTCAATCCTATCGAGCTGTTTTCCTATTGTATTCAAATGTGCATCTGTAAAATTATTTTAATTGATGGTATTTTTGGTATTTTGAAGAATATCATCTGCTGGAGTTTTGTAAGAAAAAGCTTTTACTAATTTTCCTAGAAGATTTTGAAAAATCAATTGATAACTGGACTATTCTAAAAATTTTTAATTGTCTGATTTTTCAAAATCTTGTAGGAAAATCTGTAGATGCTTTTCCTTACAAAACTCTAGCAGATGATATTCTTCAAAATACCAAAAATACCATCAATCAAAATAATTTTACAAATACACTTTGAATACCATAGGAAAATAGCTCGATAAGATTGCAAAATCTCTAACAATGATTTCTAGAAAATCTCTTAATTTTGAAAATACTTCTTCGAAAGAAGAATTCCAGTCAAAAATCGTAGTCATTCCAAGCATTCCATCATAAGCACTGATAGAAACACTTGCAAATTCCAAGGAGTTCCAAGATCTCCTCTCCAAATTCCAAGCTAGTTCTTCTGAAGACAAAGGGAAAATTCTTACAAAATGCCACCCAAAAAAGCGAGAGAAAAACCTCAGAGTGAGGGAGTGACCGACAAAACCTCACAAAATACCTCCAAAATGCCGATCGTTCCAAGAAGATCTTGGTAAGAAATGTGTGAAGAAGATGAGAAAAATTCCAGTAAAAAAGCGGAGTCAATTCCAAGCATTCTATCACAAGCACTGATGGAAACACTTGCAAATTTCAAGGAGTTTCGAGATCTCCTTTCCAAATTCCAGGCTAGTTCTTCTGAAGATAAAGGCAAGGATATTGTTCTTGCTAAAGGCCAGCAAATCCAGAAAAGAAGTACTTCACAAAGTACTTCTCAAATCAAGGAAGGTACTGTAGTTAAGAAATCAACTAAAGTATCATCCCTTTTATTAAAAAAATCCCTTTTTCAAAATATTGTTTCAATTGAAAAATCTTTTTATGAACCATTTGCGTGCAAAACTGTTCAAAAACGTTTTGGACAGAATTGGTTTTACAAACTGGTTCATCCACTAAAAACCCCCATTTATTATCAAATAATTTTGGAAATATGCGGTTTGGTGGAGATAAAGCATTTTTTCTTAGAAAAAACCACGGCGACCTGCTTATTCCACATTCAAAATTTTAAATATTTTGTCACCAGGTGCTTGGGTAAAATCTCAGGGAGAACTCAATCAGGAATTTAATTTCCCAGATACRTGTAAGAGTGAACCCTTCTATCAGGAGACCTTCACCTACTGGGATTACCAGTAGGCGTGGTACAATTCTTTTTACATTCAGAACTACAAATCCCAGCACACATTGTTGATATACTTTGATAGCCGTACATGTGATGCCTCAACCTTCCCTTTCTGGTTCATCCAGTGGTGGGATATCTTAGGTACTACCGAAGAATGGTTAAACCAAAAATCCCACGTGAAAACTGCATTCAATACCTTCAAATCTTACTACAAACCAACTTCCAATGAATCCCATTTTGGAGCATTACCCTTGTTCCATATAAAATTCTATTTACCATGGGTTTTGTCTTGGTATGTAGAATACAACGCTTCAATAAAAATCCCAATCATCTAGTGAAAATTCCATATTAAATAATGGACAACCTTCAAAATTCTACCATCCTTTCAAAACTCCTCTATTGTAAAATTCTGTCAGCATCAGCAAACAACACAGAAGATTATGGCTCCGGTTATCACACCAGACCAAAAAGAATTCCTCACCGAGAAATCCTAGCTTGCAGTAGCCAAATCCCCTGAAAAAGTGCAACAGCTTCTGTTGCAGTATATTCCATCATCATCATCCAAGGCGGTGTCATCTGAAGACTCAGTGATATCACCTGCCATAGACGAAGCTGATCTATCGTAATATACGAGTAGAAGACTTCGTAGAAATTGCAATACAAATATCGTAGAGTACTGTAGCACTCTATCCAAAAAATTATTGTGAGCACTGTTCAAATGCACTATATACTATAGCGCTCATAGAAACACTGTAGAAATACCCCTTCCTGAGCTCTATACAAGGGGAGGAAAAACTAAGAGAGAGAATCTCTCCTAGACTAGAAATCCCTTTCTCAATCTGTTCGATTTCTTCTTTGAAGATTAGATCGCAGATTTGCATCCCAGATTTTATAAGTAAGTTTTCTTACTTATATTTCCTAATTTATCAACATACATACATACATATATATATATATATATATTCCAAGTTTTATAAACTTATTTCATACATGCATATGGAAGGCACAGCCTCTGCCTCTTATGCATCTGTTAAATGCCTGTTTGTTTATTTAAATTCCTAAATGGCCAGTTTAATCGCTTGATTGATCTGTTTAAATTTTGTATTATTTATT
The DNA here is from genome assembly GCA_001752375.1 of Rhazya stricta. Lineage (NCBI taxonomy): Eukaryota > Viridiplantae > Streptophyta > Magnoliopsida > Gentianales > Apocynaceae > Rhazya > Rhazya stricta. The sequence continues at coordinate 509,606 of MEJB01000022.1, read as the reverse complement.
TATTTTGATTGTTTGCTTTTATAAATGTCGATTATTATATATATATTCCATTATATTATTTTCATCTTTTCTTGGTGTGAAAGACAATGCCTAAGAATAAAAAAATATGTTCAGAATTGGTACATGTCATTGATCTTTTTCTATTACCAAAACTCATGTCCTTTTAACATGTCTCCATCCGAAAGCTTTATTACAGGGAACGAAAGGAAAAGAAAAGTAAAAGAAACTGAAAAGGGTAAAAGTTCCGTTGAGTGTTCAATGTTCCTACAATCAAAACTTGATGTACAAAGATTTATGCACCACAAATTGTACAAACCGTTTGGCATATATGTGAATACAGAAGATCATTAGGAAACTGAGCACAAGTCAAAACCTCATATAAAAACAATTTAGCAAAATTACACATAAAATTATGGATATTATCAGTTAAAGCAGACATCACTAACCGAAATTTTAAACTATTGGACAATCAAGAAGAATCTAGTATAAAAGAGGGAAAACCTCATTTTATCAAACAAATAAGTATATTCGATTTATGAAATTCCAGATAAAGGTTTAAAAATTGTCAGGCCCATTACGAAAATATCACAAACAAACATGCAAGAAGTAATTATAGTTCGAAAGGACTTACTATAGATAGCATCCTTGAGATCTTTGAGGCAATCCCTTCGGAGATACCTCGCCTCCTTCGAAGAACAACCGAACATAATAGGCAACTTCTATTTCAAAATCCTCTTTCAGTGCTAGAGATATGGATGGTGAAACTTTTAATTAGGGCTTAATTTAATGGTTAGGACATTTGATTACAAGGTTAAGGAAATATGGATGAGCAAGGGTAAAAGGAGGGGAGGTAGAACGATGATAATGGTGAATTAGATGAAGGCAAAAAGTAATTTCTATTAATTGGCAAGTTGTGGGTTGGAGTTAATGGGTAACGGATTTTGGGTTGGGATTAATGGGTAAGGAGTTCTGGGTTGAAAAACATAATTTTAATTTAAAAGACGTTTTTACTCTTTAAGTAGAAGACACGGGAAGAGGAAAGCACTGCTTTCTGGTTCGAAGCTGCCGGCAGTGCAGAAACTAAATATTTAATAATTTAAATTAACGAATATAAATAGAATTAAAAAACATTTAAAAGCTATTTCAGAGATAATGATAATTATTTAAGTGTGCGTAAAAAGGTAATTTTTTTCCTATGGACATATTGTCATATGAACCTTTTTGACCTATAGTTAAAAAGTAAAGACTGCTTTTTGTGGAATGGGTGACGTTGAAAGACATTTGGTTTGAAAGACTTCTGGAACAATTTTTGATTGAAGAGACGCGCCCTTCTCTGTCTTCATTTCTTCATCGCTCGACTTTCTTGCTTTCATCTTCTTGTCTTCAAGGTGAATGGGCAAAAATGTCGCTCCGTATAATTGATTTAGGTGAAGTGGCATGGCTTCGGAAGCTGTGTTCTTCATGCTAGACTACACTTCATTAATGCTGGACTTTGTGTTGATTGTGTTGTGGTGGTGGTCGCGGTGTCCTTTTAGTGCTTAGTTAACTGGTCGTTGCCAACCAACTTTTAAGCCTAATCGTGGAAGCCCGGAACAGTGAATAATACTCTCGTTTTGCTAGTGTCTTTTTGTCATGATGAACAGACCGGGTTTGCTTTTTAACCGCTCTTAATTAGCGGGTAACGGATGAGGGGCTGTCAGGGGGGCCCCCC
>MEJB01000022.1:401076-507870 GCA_001752375.1 Rhazya stricta | reverse complement strand
GGAAGCACGAAGGTTACATATTTGTTTCTTGCAGATCATAGTTACTTCAGCTATAGGCTACCCGGAAGAATGTATGCAAGGTGAAGGAAATTTTTGTGAAGTATAAGATGGTCCCGATTTAGGCGGTCAATTTTCTTAACTCTTTAATTGTGTTTGGAGGTAAAACTGAGGAGGATACAAAAATGGAGATTTGTGGGTAATAATTAAGAACGAAGGATAAGGGGTAGGTATTGGGGATCTCATATATGACTGGGAGATCAAAACGAGAGGTCTTTCCTGATTTGTCTATTTGTCACTTACAGTTACGATCCAGAGGTCCCTAAGCACCCGAATTTTGTCCCAAGTATGTCTGATGGACCTTGTAATTAAATATCTATGGGTCTTCTCATTTCCTACTGAGCAAGTCCCTTTGAGTGTTACATTACTTGTAATCTTTAATGAGATAAAAAGCCAAAAGAGCAATTCCATTTGGTGGTGTGTGCTCATGCTGCAGTAATGACTTCTAAGGTAATTAATTTTACTTTCATCTTGTGGTATGTTCACAGTTGATGGAACTTTTTTCTTTGTATATTTCCTCTTCAACCAATATCACAACCATAAATTACTTGTGTTTTAAGATGTAGCATTTTGCTTAAAATCAAGATTTTCTGAACTACTCCTGCAATTGACTTTTCCTTCAAGCTTGTTCATTGCTGCACGGTTTACCTAATTCTGTAAGAGGGAATCGTTAAGGATAAATGACAAAGATAATATATTTTATTTCAATGCAGTTCATCAGCAACAGCACATGATGCCAAAGAACATCTTCGTGGTTAGAGGATTCTATAGTTAGTAGAATTTTCATAGCCTCTCTAGTATATGATTCTTTACTTTATGCAGTACAACCTAAAAAAATTGGGATGATTCCTGGTTCTAATTATTGTTCCAATTTATTGGGGAGATGCTTTTTCATCCCAATAATCCAATTCTAATTATTATATTTATTTAAATCCATTTATTTGAGTTCGAATTCTAAATTTTTCAAGTATGTAATATTAATACAGGTTGTGTGCGGTGTGGAATTTGGCTTCAATTCACTTAGGGAGTATTCATCGGTTAGTATTATTCAARTTACATTGGGATGATTCTTGTAGATTTTTTTTTATGTGTTTTTTGTTGCTCGTCTACTGACAAATCTATTTTTCCCTACTCTTATTGGCTTCCTTGAACAAAAAATATGGGTAGAAAGCAGTTCTCTTTGCTGCAACTGAAGCTGTAAATTTTAAGACTTTTTTTGTTTTCGAAAAATAGGTATGTTTTTGTTCTATCTTCATTATAGATAGTAGTACATATCTGGGATAGTTTATGACTATTTCAAGTTTATTTATGTGGTAAAATAAGGTATAAAATAAAAAATAAAAGAACATATATCCCCAATTACGTGATTTGGGGGGCTTCTCTTCTGACCTGAATCCGTTCAACACTTATAGCGTTACGTAGTCGCTTGTTCATCTTCTAAACCCCTTCACTCCTTGTGCTTGTTGCTCATATCTTTTCTCTAAAACATCTCTTTCTTTCTRATACACACAAAGAGAAGCAAACGTGATGACTTTTGTCTAGAGCTCACATGGCTTCATCAACTCTCCTCCGTAGCCGCCTCCATAACAGTCACATCCAAAGGTTCTCTTCTAGTATAGTATTTCAAACTTTTTCTTTCAAATTTAATTTTTTCAGCAAAACTTTTCAATAATTTTTTGAGTTTTAAATTCATTTCTAGATGCCATGGAAGCTGTAAATCAAAGAACAACGTCCCCTAGGACAATTGAGTTGATGATGAACTAGATGTTTACATTGGATATCACTTCGCAAGTTAGGTCATGTATGCCGTTACCAATGATGCGAATCGGGACCCTAATACATAACATTATGTAATACCCGAGATTTAGTTTCTATTTTTCTTTTCAAACTTTATATATATATATTACATATATACAATTTATGTTCTAGTCCACTAATTAAATTATATTTATGATTGTTAGTAACTTGATTAATTTATAGCGGAAGAACTTGGAGGCCGTAACGTTCGATGTACCAATTAGAAATAAATAATTATTTCCTTGATTTATTATTTATTATCCGTTAATGTGTGAGTATGTTTATTTAAAAGTGAAATTTTATTAGTTTACCTTAATTAAAAGTTTTAGCTAATTAATTTAGACTTGATCTGTTAGAGCTCATCCTCTTTTTATTCAAATATAAAATCGGATTTAAAGTTCGATTTTAGGCCAGAAGAAAACTAATAGATTTTAATTTAGTTGGTTGGTTAAGTAATAAAAATGACTGATGGAGGAATGTTGGTTAGGGTTAAGTTTACTTTAAAAAAAATAATATATATCTGTTGTTATATATATATATACACACATTATGACCTGAAGAAGATGATTGTTCATCTTCTTCCTTAAACATAAAACCTAACCCCCTCACCACTCCCGCCTTCCTTCTCTCTCTCTCTCTCTCTCTCCCCCCCCTCTTCTCTACCTGTGCTGGATGCCACTCCATCTCCTCCATTCTCATCACTCGACTAGGCGCCGAGACACCCAAGTGACCAGACGACCAGGCATCGTGCGCCCAGACACCCAAGTGACCAGACGACTAGGACCGCCGTTTGCACGCTCGAAGCGTATTTCTTTCCTGAGCATGATTGACATCATTACATCTTAGACTCGATACCACACCTAAGGTTCGGAATTCGAGGTGAATCCTTAGTTTCTTTATTTAAATTAACCGGATGGCCTAGGTTTTGTAATATGTAATAATAATTAGAAAAATATGGAATATGTTTAATTAGAATTTAAGTTAGTATGATAAAGTAAAAGGAGGATATAATTCTAAAAATATATTGGAATATAATTTAGGGTGAAATTTAGGATTTGTATGATAAAATAATGCATATCTTGATTACAATTATTATTGTTATTTTAAGAAAAAATTAGGAGTCATGAAATAAAATTGTACTATTAGTACTTCGATTTTTATTGACATGGAAATTAATGTTGAGAAATTATTGGTTAAGGTCACTATAGGAAAAACGATGAAGGTATTAATGGTAAATACCTGTATTAAATGAATGTATTTGGTTAAATAAGTTTAAGATGAATATTCTTTGTGTAATAATATCATGATAATGTGGCACCCCGCTAGTGACTTAAAGTAAACAAATTTACTAAGGACTATAAGTAAATAAATTCCAACATTCTCATTTAGTTATGATGCAAGTGTTTTGTTATTATAATTGAATCTTCTTATGTGAATTGAATGTGAATTGATAATTGCTCTTTTGTGTTAAAATGTGATATTATTTCCAGTATGTGAATTTACTACTCATTGACATGTTAGAATTTTAAGTTAAGAGTTCACATGGTTCGTGATCATGAGCATGTAATTTGCAATAGTTGCACATTTTATGGCATGGACATAATCATACCTTCAAGAAAGAAAATGTTTTCAAGGATGAAGTTTTGAGAAGATGTGATTTTTGTGTTAAATGATTTTCAAATGTAAAGAATTTTGAAAAGTGGTGTAAAACCTAGACCATGAAAGGTGCGAGTGGAAAATGGGGCGTGGAGGACCAATGTACCTGACCCAACTCTCTTGTAGGGTGGGAAATTCATATATTATTCACCTCTTATGAGGTGATGTTCAGGAAAAGTTAAAGCAATATTAATAGCTTTGCAGTTCTACAGGTAGTATGTGACCGGGTTCCAAATAATAATTGCCCACCGTAGAGCTTAATGGCTAGACATTACATCAAGTGAGCTCATGATTTTATGAAATGGAAATGTTTGGAAAGTTTTGATGAAAAGGAAATTTTTTGGAAAGTTCTCAAGATTGAAAAGAAAATTTTGGAAAGTTTTAGCAAAGTGAATTTTTGAACTTCATGACATATAGTGCACRACACATGCATGCATGAGATTTACTTACTGAGCTTAGTAGCTCATCCCATATTTTCTTTTTTTACATTTCAGGTGATGACTAACTAGATGGTGCGTGGAGATCGTTTGGGAGTAGACTTTGATACCAAGATTCGTTTTGTTAATTAAATTTTTTATTTATTTATGAACTGTTGAACGTTTAAATTTTATTCGTTTATTTTCAAAAGCTTCTGTTGAAATTTTAAATATATGAAAATTAAGTCAGTGACATTTTCGGATTAGGGTAGTTTCTGATCTGGGGGTGTCACACATTGAGCTCTGACCTGAAGAAGGTAGGATACTGGTTCGAGCTGTCGGAACGATGAAGAAGATTCTTATTGAGCTCAGTGCATTGAGGGTTAGGTAGATTGGAAACCTCTGTTCTTTTATTAGGGACTATCACATAGTTTTGATGAATGAAAATTGAAGTATTTTAAGGTGCATGATGTGGAGAATAAAGTATGGGACTTGGCATGTTGTAGATTTTTATGTGATATTGTTGTTTAATGCATTTTCTTAAAATTGAAAGTTTTGAAATAATGTGAGAGGGATATCAATGTAATCTTCAACTAATGGTGTACAATGCTTTTTGTACATTATGGTAGCTTATATAATTTCTTAATATTAGTTGAGAGGTAGGAATATTTCCTAGAGTGTCCGTGATGCGAATCCTTAGTAGGAGTATCAATTAGAAGCCATAGATCTTAAGGGCATTGAAGCATTGTAATTGAACCATGGCATGCTAAGTTAGATCCAGTTACCAGACCTAGTGGCTTCATTATGTCCTTGAGACACAAATATGATAGATATTTTGAAAGGTCAATATTGAAGAACTMTTTTATCACTTACGTCTTATTAGTCCTACCTTGCTGCTCTAGAGCACAAGGTGCTCTTTGGTAAGTGCTTCATGAGTATGGTAAAACATCTCATGTGTTTTAGTTCATAATTCAAGTATTATGATTAGACCTTGAAAAAAGTGATTAAATAAAATAAAGATAGAACGGATAACTGTTAGCTATAAAACTTTTATTTTGTAGGTTTTGTAAGGTGAAATTACCATCAGGTATGAAGAAAACAATAGATACAAGATGTTAAGTGATGATCAGACAACTATCAAACCTAGAACATCGGGCAAAGAAGCTAAGAAAGGCTAGGTAGAGTCAGTGGCCGGGGCAGAGGCTAGTGGTCAGTGGTGTTGCGATGAATCCAGTTGATCATCTACATCGAGGTGGTGAAGGGAAAAGTAAGAGTAGTGGGAGTCATGGAAAAGGTTCATTATACATCTTGGGGGAAACCCACTAATAGACGTCATTTGTCCGAGTTTGGTAATTTGGCATCAGGCTCGTACGATGACGATTTTCAATTTCATGATATAACTGACGTAGAACCACTGACAGGCAGTTCGATCATCTCTGAAGATGAGGGTGTAAGGGTGATGGTGAGACTTAGTGAGGTTGATTCTTATCATTTCTCATCCCCACCCACAGTTAGGAAACATGGGAAGGGAAAGGTAGCTTTTAAGGTACTAGTAGTTCACATCCGATGTCTCATGGGATTGAAAATCCCATCCTACCTCCATGTGCTACAGTTTAGCCTTAGAGAGCCATAGATAGTATTATCGATAACATGGATGAGCAGATGGCCCATGGGGGTTACTCAGTTAGACGTGACCGGACATATGAGTGGATGATTTGTGGGCTAGCTCCTGGAAGACCTAGTGACCATAGTCTACTACTCAGGTTTAGTAGACACGTTACTTCAAGAGTACGGGTTGGTAAGGAGCCAGCTATTCTGAAGTTGTCATACTCGACACGATACAGTGGTTTTGTGGTTGCCATCCCACTTGTCGGATGAGGCACAGGCACTTGTTATCCAGTTTGGACTTAGTCATCTCCATTCATGCATATTTGAGCAATTGAACAGTGCTATGTTGTCGGCATTTATTGAGAGATAGCATCCTGAGATGAACAACTTCGACATGCCCTTCGTGAGATGACTATCACGCTTCACGATTATGTAGTTGATTTTAAGGACACCGAGCGAGGGTATACTTATATTTTCGGGGTCAGAGGCTGTTCACATTGTTGCCATACTTGTTTGAGTATTAGGTGCACCTATTGTAGATCTGTAGAAACAATGGAATCAGGGTAATGAGAAGTTTTTATAAGTGCAGCGGGCATGTGATACGCTCGGATGCACTCCCGAGGACATCACTTGTGCTTATTTGATACATTTGCTTGGCGGGACATTATTCGTGGATAAATCTCTTTCATTTACCCGAGTTGCTAGATTTTAGGCTGGTTTGTAGGATATTACCCATGTTCATGCTTTCTTATGGGGCTCGGGCACTTTAGCCTACTTATATAGAGAGCTCGGGATTGCATCTTGGACGAAGTCCAAACAGCTGGATGGTTGTACTTTTTTGTTGCAGGTTAGAGTAATAATCTACTTATTTAGCTACTCGTCTAATTGTTTCTATACATAAAATATCAAATTAATATTAATCTGCTCCTCTTCTGTGGCATACTTGGGATTCGATAGGTCCCAGGATCCAAAGGTATGTCTGCAAGCATGTTTATCCAAAGTCCACCGCTTTTTTGCAGTAGTAATATAGTATGCAGTTAGATAACATGACCCAATCAGAGGCAAATACTGCAAATTTTATTAGAAATTCTTAGAATAAACGAATATGTATTGATTTTATCAGTAATTTTAATTTTACRTGATGTAAGTTAACTGGGATCGATGTCTGTCAGATGCCGATGACTTTATATCACGACACTATCGAGATAYGACATACAATGGAGCCACATATGTCGGATTGGTTCTTTGTCAGTGTGGATATGTCCAAACTATTCCTCCTTGAAGGTTTTGATTACTACTTTCTTTTAGTAAGTTGRTTCACAAGTTTAAGATTTACCAATAGAATGTAAACATATCAAACAATAATCAAGATAGTAGAGGCATTATTTAATATGGTTTGGGATAAATGTCTACATTCATGGGACCATGTCCAGGTGTCAAATACAATTTACTAAATCAAAGAGTTCAAGGGATTTATACATCAATCATTCAACAAACTAAAGCTTTTCATAAATTAAAACTCCCCCTCTATTGAATCTTGTAGCCTTTGATAAATTTCTCAATTGTCTATTGGCGAAGATTATTGTGGAAGTTCCTTTAGCTAGTTTCTTGAGTCTTCCCAAGATAGGGTGACTTAAGGTTGAATCAACAACTAGGATAGATCTAAGCAAAAACACATTATGTAAACATTACTCAATACTCATCTATGAACAAATACTAATATGTCTATCTAATGCAGGATAAATACTTCCCTTTGTATTTGTTAAAAACATACTCCAGACTAAAGTCCAAATATATAGAGATCCTTACAGTAACAAAAAGACTGCATAAGAGATGAATCAATAATACAAATTCTAAAAGGATTGAAATTCCTTATCTAAAAAGATAATTCAAGTATATTAGGATACCTCATCTAAGAATAACTCTAGTTCATATTTAAAAATACAAAACCTTGTATTATAAATTATTCAAACTCTGAGATAGCCAAAGCATGCTATCTATTGATAAGGTACGAAAGAATTCAATCAACAAAATAAATTCAAGTGTTCCATATGATAAGAACCAAAACGTATGTCCTTACATCTCCCTCTTTTTATTTTTCATACGAACACAAAACACATATTTGTTAATAAACCTGCAAGAAACTCATTTATCCATAAAGTTTAATAAACAACAATATCATTATCCACAAGCCATCAAGAATAACTATAAACCAAGAGTCCAAAAAGACGGCAAACATCATCATATGATATTAGTTATTATCATAAACATAAGTCAAATCACTAACCACAAACATCATAAGCATCCAGTATCTTCCAGCAACCACAACCATTCAACAACCACAACTAGTATGCAAAATACATAAAGTATCAGCCATCATCATGACCATAAGTGAACAACAACCATCCAGTACTAACCTCAACCATACAATAAACATCAATATTCAATTTTTTTTGTTAAAATGAACAACAAAAAATCAAACTAAGAGATATAAAGAAAACTGACGAATAGATTTCGAAGATCAACGACTAAAGCTCAAAAAACCAAAAAAAAAAAAACTGAAGATCTTCTCCCATTTTATGATCATATGGAAATAAAAAACAACTAATAGATAAGTAGCATAAAATATGGAAATTACTAAAAACCATCTAACACTATACAAGTAACCTGGAGACTCAATCTCAGCTAGCTTAGATGCCGGAGTCTCCCCCTAAGGTGATATCTGGGACTTGCCCTCAAAAAAACGGTTAGTAAACAAAAAAGAATAGAGAGGCGAGAAAAATAAAATAAATATAGCTCCAAGGAAACCACATGTAAGCCCTAGGGAAGGAAATTCAGAAACAAAGAAGGAAAAAATTTCAAATATCCTAACCAAACTAAAACCTTAGTTAAAGAAATCCACAAAGAATATTTACTCGATCAGATCAATTTATATAGAGGATAAATCAATGACAAAGCAAATCATGGATGATTAACTAGAACATAAAATGACCCAGAGGATGCAATTTTAGAATATAGTGATCAACGACATAGTTACTAGTGCTGATTAACCATAAGAAACATGTTAGATCAAGGAGTCTAAGATAGTTAATAATATTTATCAGAAACCAACTACCAACTGAATACAAGATAGATGTGTACAAGTGTCCTCAAGGTGAATTCTTATTATATTAGTCAACCTCTTCCCTCAAAATATTAAATGAAGCACCAACAACAATAGACATGAAGTATGATCCCAAACGTTTCAAAATAATATTTCTATTATCATCATATAGGCACAACACATCTACAAACCACTCATAAATATATAGACTATGACTTTCACTCACATATTGAGGTAGCCTTTTCCATGGTAGAGCAGTTATAGAATAGGGATCACTACATCAAAACTACTTAAGATGGTTTTCACTCGTCAGTAGGTGGTAGCCATCCAGTGGAGGTCTTGGAAAAAAGTTTGATGTAAACTAGCCAGTGCGAAACTGCAAGACATCCTAGACATAAAACAAATCTTATGTAAGAAAGCGCAAAGAAAACTCGTAAAAGAGACCAGTCGTACATGTCTTTTTGATTTTTGTTAGTGTGACCACACTCATTTTTGCTATGCACACATTCTGGAAGCCAATTCAAGATTTGTCACCATTAGCTTTCCCATGTACAAGGCTTGCTCAAGCTTTATGGTACTCGTTTGGAATTTACTCAAGTTACTATAAGCATTTTTCAGTTCTCGCAAGGTCTGAAGTAGTTTCTGTTATGAGCAGTTGAGCTCCTCTTGCAAGGTTTTGACTTTCTCTTCCAACTCACTATTCACTTTTACTAGTTGGAGAATCTCTATTTATGTGGTTTTGATTTTCAGCTAGTAGATTGAAGATCCTCCACATCAATATCAGATTGCTCTTTCTCAGATTCCATATTGGAATTATTTTGTACTTCCTTAGTCTTCTTTATCATGAAAGCTAGGTAATTTTGTTCATTCGTACCATTGTTATTTCCATGTGATTCATCATCACTGTCACTGTAGGAAACAGTCATTTTACGACCCTTTTTTTTAAAGTTGTTTGCACATTTTGCCTGAATATGACCAAATCCTTCGCATTCACGACATTGAATGTCCTTGTCCTTTTTATAACCTTCTCATAGACCATCTCTTTTTTTGATGTTCCTCCTTAGATATTTGTTCAAATTCTTGGTTAGCAAAGTACTTGTATCCTCATCAATGCTTTTGGAACATTTGGCATATTTATTTTTATCCCACCTTTTCAGCTTTTGTTTATACGCCTGTAATGAGCCACTCAGTTCATCTAAGTCGATTTCGTCGATATCTCTGCATTCTTCAACGGAAGTGACTTAGCTTGAATCTCTTTGGAAGTTAACATAGGACTTTCTTGACAAGTTTAGCATTAGAATATGATTCACCAACTCATTTGATAAATTACATAATTTGCCATGAAAATCAGCAAAAGATTCATTCTCAGACATAGATATATTTTTTCAAACTCAGTTGTTAGACTTCTCAACCTTGACCTTTTACTTGGTCAGTTCCTTTTGTCTCTAGTTTATCCCATGATTCCTTGTAATTTCACAGGTTCTAATTACTTGCATTTTTTTCAGAGTAACAACACTAAATATGACATGCAGTGCTTTAGAGTTCCAATTACTTTATCAAGTTCATCACTATTCCATTCAGGTACTAATTTAATATTGGCACTATAATTCCTACCGATTGAGGGAGGACTAATATGGCATGCAGTACTCATTTTTTTTTAGAGTAATAACATTAAATTTAATTTCTACTCAATAAATTAAAATTCATATTTATATTACATTTGTTTTGACATAGGTATTAGAGCAGATAGGTTATCATTTGTCACATTTATATGTTGAGGTTCAAGAGCAGCACTCACATATAGAGTTTATGGAGCATGCATATGGGGCTGTAAAGCTCCACGAGCAATCACGGTATAGGTACCAGCACCACGATAGCAATGCTGGTGGTCCTGACAATAGCTTTACATCCCAGTCATCTCGACGAAGGAGAGATTGAGACTTTTATGTATTCTATGGACTTTTTTATATTTTGAGATTATGGATTTAGACTTTTATATTATGTATTCTCCAAATAAGCTGCTTCCTAACTTTGCAACATGAGTTTGCATGCCTCATTCAATCTTGATTGTTGATGTAAGAGGGAACACTTAATTAAGATAAAGTTTCATTTTTAAAGCATTGATTGATTGCATCTAACCCGAAAGTACTTCAGTTGCTCAAAATAATATAATTTATAAGTACTAAAAATAAATGAATGATCTTACTATAAGATAAATAATAATGTAAATGAAATTCTATGTCCAAATTAAATGTACACCATGTATGTATCGACCTCTAAAAACAATCATCAAGCATCTTATCCCATCTCCATACATCGGTCAAACTATATCATTCCCAACTCGACTGCAACTTAGGTAGAGGGCTATGATCGTACAACTCGATAGCTATAAAATACTTTACGTCACTTATGTATCCAAGAGAAATGGTGTACCTAGGCTGTGCATATTCTCTCTTGACAATCAAAGGTACGTAAGTGGAGCTCCCGATCGAGGAGATAGAATGCAAATATCACTATATAAAGTAGCTATAACCTAACAATATTGGAAAACTCCATTCAACGCCTAAATTGTGCCATCCCCTTGTCCCAACATGCTACTATAGTACACAATGCTTCAATTTTATCTTCTCCCCTATAGCCTCAATATATGACTGTCGTCTACTCCTGAGCTTCCTCGATACATCTTGACACATGATGCCACATGTAGCCTCAGATTGGTATACAAAGTGTGATATTGCCTTATAGCTGCAGTTCCTATCCAATTGCACATTGATAAACGGCCTGACATATGGATAAATAACTACAGGAAAATGGCCTGAATTTCGGTGCATGAGATGAAACTGGTGGAGGCCTTTCCAGAAGGTGAAGACTGACGTTGACCGTGGCCATAGATGATCTATCGCTACTTGAAGTCCTAACTCCTTTCCCCCTTTTCTCGTATATCTTATGTGTATGTTCCCACACAGATTTCTCATGCTTCCTTGTATACAAGTTTGGTCGACCCCTAGGCTACTGGATTGGGGGCTCCTAGAGATCACTATCTTCGGGTCTCATGACTCACCTTATTTTCTCCAAGTACTCGTGTCTTACCTCCTGGGGCATGGCCTTAAGTTTATTAATATATCCACTCGTCTTTTCCATCCAATCTAGGTCAAATACACTAGCACGGTCTACCTCAACCTGATTGTCTCTCCAAATCTAATTGCTTGAGAAAATCTTGAATTTGCATTAACAAGATAGGCCGTCTAGTCTATAATGTAATATCATGTCATAGGCACATGGTAATCCGCATGTCCTCCTCATAATGCACTCACACCTCTTGAGATCTCCCTCGATTAGTGACATTCGATCCACTTAGTACGCAAAAGCTCCATGACATTGTGTGTTATATGGTTGGATAACTTAGTGAACAACCTAACATAAGAAAACAAAATATTTAGAAAAATAGTATGTAACAATTATTAAAGATTCTAAGAAATTGAAAATTGCATGGGCACTTTCAAGCAGTTTGAGGTGGTATTCCCCAAATGAAAAATATTGTTTGTCCAAGCGCAAACATACTATTCCCCCCAAAAAATGAAATACCAAATATTCTTATTCGCCCCAAATCTTTTAGCTTTGTCCTCCACATTCTTCAATATATGACGGCTACAAAGTAAATGTGGGATTGTCAAAAATACTTGCTTGAGAGCATTTGGAAGGACCAACTCTCTATCGGTCACAATCGTCGAAAGTAGTTGAAAGGCCTAACAATTATCTTTCTTCTCATTCCCCAAAAATTAAAAAATAACTGCAAATTTATTTTCGGTAGGGGATATACCAACAATTTCGAAACATGGAATCTTATATCTATTTATCTTATATGTTCAACCAATAATCAACGCATTTGGAAATATCCACAACATGTCAATAGATCTTCAATGTGTAAAATAGTACATCATTCAGCACCATGGTCCTCTAAATATTTCTGTGCCAATACCGATAGTGACTTCCCCTCAAACTAGGCAACAACTCTTGTATCACTGAGCGACCTTCCATTTCTTCCATCTGAATCTTACTCAAGTTGTTGTAAATATTCTTGATCCTCGTCGCAGTTTTGGATCAATCTTCTTCAAATATTTCATAATATGCTTCGATTTTGCATGACATTTGGTAAGATGTGCCACTGTCTTCTTTTGCTCTTTTGTAAACTTTGAGGATGATGGATGTAATACTCGGAATTGTTCCTTTATTAATTTTTTTGTTTGATTGTGTGAAATTGTGTGCCAACTAGGATTGAAAATTTTATAAGTGATTAATAATTTGAATTTGCATATTTAATAAGTATGAAATTATCGTGTTAATCGAATGAGGGTCCTTGGTAGGTTAGAGGCTCGACTTGTCGGGCTTATTCGCTTTTCTGTTAGAAACTATATTTTTATCGAAAGAAAAGCTCGTGAAATTTAATTTAAGGATTTGGGTTACGGCCCAAGTATTTAAAAAAAAAAGAGGTAAAAACCCTAGAATCTCCTTCTTATTCTTCCTCATCATGCCGCCGCCGCCCAAACCTTAATCGCRACCCCTTTCCCTTTGCCTTCACCATTGCTCCTCCTTCTCTGTCTTGTCTACGTCACCGATGAACGACCACTGAAGCCATAGTTCTTGCTCGTCGATCTCTGCACATAACAGTCGAACCTGCAGCGATCGACGATTTGCTCTGCTCATCAATCTCCAAGCTTGCTGGTCGTCACTCTGCCTAAAATTCGCAACAAACCAGCAGATCCAGCGGCTTGGAGGACTCCGCTCCACGACTTGTCTAGGCCAAGACTGTCGCTACTCGCTGATCGCTCCCGGTGGACTACCCTGTTGCCCAGATCTTCACCCTCGCAATTCGTGCCATCATCGCTTCTTTGCTTGTCTGTACGTTCAGTACCGATCATCCGCGCGATCGCGATCGGAGAATCCATAGTCGCTCGAGACGAAGTGGTCCTCTTAGGTCTGCCATTTTCTCCTTCTCTGCTCGACGGCATTGCCATAGCCGCTCCAAGTTCTGATCTGTACATTAGAACTGCAGCTGCTCGGTGAAGCCTCGCGGTGCACTGCTTGCCGCTTGGCCGTCACCCCTACTCTCAGTCGTTGCCGCTGAGCTGTGGTTGCCGGCGGCCGACTATTTTAGCCGGTTATGTTCACCAGTTCTAGGAACGCCAGCGCCTAGTGCCAATAGGCGCCCAGCGAGTCCCAGTGCCCAAGCGCTTTGCGTCTAGGCGCCAGGCCCCCAATGCCCGGACACCCAGGCGCCTGACGCCCAAAGGTCCAGATGCCCGAGAACCCAAAACCATTCCCGAGACTCTTGGACTTTGTGACTTAAACGGTGAAAATATTATTAATTAATATTGAAATTTATAACTTATGAAATTATATTCTAAAGTAAAATTGTGAAGAACATAAATTAAGTTTAATATTCGAACGAAAGAGTTTAAGTTGTACCCTTAAAAGATGTGATAATTGGTAATGTGAGGGCTAAGTATGGATTAATAATTGGCAAACAACATTGTTGAAAGAAACCCTGAATATCTAAGTTGGGACAGTCGTACTAAATAGACTTTTTTTCTGTAATCACAAATAGGTTGTTTTGAGTGCCTTGAAGTTGAGAATGGTCGAAGGATTTCACTTCGAGATTTAAATAAGAAACCTTTAACGTAAAGGACTCRGGGTAAGTAAACTCTCACATTCTCATTAACGTATGTGTGTGATTATTATTTAATCTGAGATTTATATAAGTAAATTCTCCCATTTCATTAACGTATTTGATTAGATGTATCGGAGTTCTTTTAGATGGTTTAGTGTGTTGTGTGTGGGATTGTATTATGATGTGTGCTAGTCGTGTGGAATGTTTCATGTGTTCATATCCCGTATTACTTTTATGTCGAATGATATGTTATCATGTTTCATATTTTGTACTCTTTGTCGAATGATATGTTATATACGGTTGTATGCATTTCATGTCATGGGCATGTAATTATTGTTCTACATCATTCTAAGCATGAGACATTCATACATTGAGATATGAATGGTTCAGGAAATGAAATTTTGAAAGGGAATGTYTTTTATAAATTGTAACATGTTCAAGAAAATGTTAAATTTTTGGAAAGGAGTGTAAACCTAGCCATAAAGGATATGAGTGGGAAATGGGGTGTGGGGGACCGGCGCACCCGAGTCGACCCTTTGGGAGGGAGGTAATGATTCACCTCTGAGAGGTGAGAGAAAAAGGAAAAGTAAAGGAATATTAACCGCTTGGCGGTTCTACCGGTAGAAATGTAATCGGGTTCCAAAGAACAAATAGCCCACTGTAGTCTAATGGCTATGCGTTACACTCTAATGAGCTCACGAATGAAAGGAAATGGAATGTTTTGCAAATTATATATTTTGAAGGAAAGGTTTTGTAAAGAGATTTCAAAAAAGAAATGTTTTGAAGGTTTTCATTGAGAAAATGAGATTTGATTATTCATGAGATGTAGGACATGTTTATGCATTCATGCATGAGGTTTACTTACTGGGCTTTATAGCTCATTCCATTTCTCTTGTTTGCATTTCAGATGATATGTAGCCAGATGGTGCGAGGAGGTCGCTTGTGGGCAAGCCAAGATACCCTGAAGTTAATTTAAGTGAATGTTATGGATTAAGATGGTTGTATTAAGTATTTATTATTTGGTTTAGATTCTTTTGAGCTTCCGCAAATTCATGTCAGTGAGTAAATGGTGATATTCTTGGGTTAGGATAAGGTTCCTAATCTGGGGTGTAACAATGGATGACCTTGCAGATAAACTCCTAAATCACGATTGTGGCAACCACTTCGAACCTCTAAACTCCATACAAAACCATATGTTCAACTCTTTTCAACATAAAAGGACAATTGCATTTTCCTTTATTTCACTCCTTCCGGTTTATTTTCTCTATACGAACCTGAATACTCACAACACACCCAAATATTGCTATTCCCTTGCATATCCCCCTTCACCAAACCCTTGATTATCGTGAAAATGTTTAATGGATTGCCAAGATGTTTGATCTATCTAAGTAACTCACTCCGATTCTCAAAAAATTGATTAGTAGCAAAATATGACTGAAATTAGGCCAAACTTATCTTCCTTTTGTGGAAAATCTGCATAATCATCCTGCAGAAAAAATAATAATAACTAAGAACATACTGTTCATCATACAAAATTAATTGAAAACACATTTAACAATTAATAACAACGTAATGCGTTATGGACAATAAAAAATAAATTAATAATACATTTAACAATTAATGATAAAACATAATATTTTATCAAAAATTCAAGATGAATTAGTAACATATTAAATAATTAACACAAAAACATAACATACTTATGAAAATTAAAAATGAATTAATAACATATTTAAAAATTAAATAACAAAACATAAATAATACTATTAACAATATTAAAATGAATTAATAACATATTTAACAAATTAATAACAAAACTTAAATATCAAAACGAATTAATAACATATTTAAAAAATTAATAACAAAAAATAAATATCCACATGAATTAATAGCACATTTAACAAACTAATGACAATATCAAAACAAATTAATAACAAATTAAATGAATTAATAATATATTTGAATTTGTTTCCAAATTTTCAATAAAATTTATCTCAAATGAGATGATATTCAGGTCGAACGTGAATCTGGGTTGAACAGTGGATCCATAATTGAAGTCATCAGCAAAATTAACCCAACATGTATAAAATTTTAAATGACGAAAAGAGAATATAAACATAATGTAAATTAAAAATAACACAAAAATATGCAAAGAATACAATGAAATAAAAATTAAACTCAACAATAGTACAAACTACATAAAACGATTAAGAATTAAATCAAAGCATTAAAAATAGGATTATAAATTCAAATCAGAAAAGCAAGTAATATAGTTGAAAAAAAAAAGGGAAAAAAATATGGTCAAACCCTAAAGGAGTCTTGCATGGCACTTGGAAGGACTCCTAAAGGAGTTCCCCCTAGTGAGTAAGAGGACAACCTTGGAGTCGCTACACGCGCTAGCCCGTCCACATGCCATGTGAGACTCCTTTAGGAGTCACCACTAAGCCATGAGTCGACAGCAGCCCTCCTCCAGACTAGAAAATTAATTCTTCTTAGTTTAAACTATTTTTTTTTTGGAAAGAAACACATATTTAGATACATCAGGATGAACAATAAAATTTAATCGGAGAGATTTTCAGAAAAATTGCAAATCGAGCTTTAAAATTTCAAATTAGAGTGTAGGAGTTGAGTGAAAAGACATCTAGAGAGAAAAAGACATGGGTGATTATGAAAGACTTTTTATTTATATACAACGGTATAATAGGAATTTTGTATTGTTGTGCATAATATATAATTGTTACAGTTAAGAACCCCCTATAAATATACACAAGAAGCCTCTCTAGATCTTAGATCAAATTGGATAGAGAGATCATGGTCTATAACAAAATCAATAACTACATAAAGCATCTAACAACTTCCAATGCCCAAATGCRGACTAGTAATCAACCTTCTAGGTGAAGGGAAAAGGAACTCCTAGTAATGGAACATACAAACAAGTTGTACCCATCACCATAAAATTGCATACCTCTTCTTTCATCTTGTCTTGGAGGTTTGATGGTAACATGTTTGGAAATAGCTTGAGGTACAGAGGTAGCAAGAATTCCATGAATTGGAAAAATTATAAATACTGCAAAAGGGGTTAGTCTGGAGTAATCAGCTCTAGTTCGGGTAAACTGTTACCTCTCCCTCCTAGAGAGACTCTTCTCTTTGCAAGTTTCAACAACAATCATGAACTAATTCTTACATCAACCTTTTGAAGCTTACAATCCAACCAATAATACTGCAGCGTCGATTTGAAATCATCTTTTCACTGGACAAGCTTCTTAGCCCATTCTTCCCTGAAGGACAAATCAAAAGTTGACAAAAAGAAAAAGAAATAGTGTAAGAACTTGTTTGATTGTCAAGAAATGTGAGTAGGAAAAGTAATCGCATTCTTAATTTCTAAATTTCAGTATTTGGTTCATTATTTATATTTTGGAAAAGGAATCTAATTCCTCATATCTACAAAAGTAATTGCAAAATATTGAGAAAGTTAATCCTTAACTAATGAGATTGAACAAATTTAAAAAAATAAATAATTTAAGAGGAAGTAGAAATTAACTAATTAGGAAGTAGAAAAATACATTTCATAGAAAATATTTTAATTCATCGAGATCCTTAGTGCAAAAGTTGCTGCGTAAAAATCTCTTACTTGTAACAATACTAAAAATCATTCCCAGTGATCAAAATATCATCAGCAAAAATTAAGAGTGCAATGAAGGACTTGCCTTGTTTCCTGGTGAAGAGCGAATAACCAGCTTGGGATAGTACAAAACCAAATGCTTGGATAACATTGGAGAATTTGGCAAACCATTGTTGTGATGCCGGTTTAAAGCCATATAAAGACTTATATAACGAACAAACCAATTTCTCTGTCCCTTGTTTTTGAAACCCCGTTGGAGACATAAAATCTCCTTCTTGAGATCACCATGGAGGAAGACATTGTTGACGTCTAACTGATGGAGAGACCAACTGTGAGTAGCAACTAATGCAAGTAAGAATCAAACTGTGATGCTTTTTCCAGTAAGGGAAAATGTGTCCTTCTAATTGACACCCTCAAATTGTGTGAACCCCTTGGCCACTAACTGGGTTTTGTATATGTCTATAGAGCCATTAGACTTGCGTTTGATCTTATATACACAAGGGTGAAAAATGGGTTTCTTGGTGGCAGGAAAAGAGGTGAGAGTCCATATGCCATTGGATGAAGAGCATCAAAGTCAAATTGCATCGTTGCCTGCCATTCGGAAGGCCAATGACTTTAGCATAGGACTACGGTCCTGTGAATGACATTAGCAATGAAAGATTGATGCTCAGGATGGTATCGATGATAAGAAATAGAGTTCGCCAGTAGGTAGCGGGTGCATTTCTTTGGACTTGAAAACATAGTAGATGATTGATTGCGAGAAACATGTGTGACATTGGAGTAAACATAATAATCACGAAGCTTTATTGACGGAACAAGTTGATGGCTAGAGCAACAAAAAGGGTTCAGGAAATGGCATTGGGTCAAAGATAATATAGGTGGATTGAGTGATGGAGGATATTGGCTGTTGAGTGTGTTAGGTGATGTTTTTTGTGTCAGAGAAGCCAGAGTGATGAGATTAGGAGCTAGTTGGGGGCTGATGTTATTTATTGGAGCAGGTGTTTTGTGTCTCCATGCCTAAGTATGAAAGCTAGATAGTGGTGTGCAGGTGATAGAGGGGCTTATGGATTGGTAATAGAAGGAYAAGATGGTGCAGTTGAGTAGAAGGAAGGTGTGTCAATTAATGGAGTTGGGCTTGAGCTAGAGTTTTGTGCGAAGAAGGCACGTTAAAATGAGTTTGGCAGAGGAATAAGGAAAAATGACTACATAAAATTTCACATTCTAGCAAGTGAAGACTTTTTGGGTAGACAAATTGAATAGTTTGTAAGCATTATGATCAACAGGATAACCAATGAAGAGAGATGGTTCAGCATTAGAATCAACTTCATGAGAAGGATGAACGTTGTTGGCATATGCAAGGCAATCGAACATGCAAAGATGAGAGTAAGTAGGTAGTTTGGAGTAGAGAAGTTCAAATGGGGTTTTGAAAGAAAGAACAGGCAAAGCTAATTGATTAATGTTATGCACAACAATAAGAATACACTCTTCCCAGAATAAGGTAGGAAGTTGAGAATGAAATTTTAGAGCATGAGCCACTTGTAAAATGTGTCAATATTTGCACTATACAACCCCATTTTGTTGGGTGTGTCAACACCGAAATGCTGAAAAATGACCCACCCCATTGTCTTTATAGAAGGAAAATCAATTTACAAAAATTCTAAAGCCTCATTTGATAAAGCTAAAGTTTGAGGTCTAAAACGCAGCTAGATTTAGGATCTCTGAAAATTAATTTAAATTCACTTTGTACAACTGATTTTGAATACTAAATATGGTAACCTAATTTGCAATGTCTTAATATATTAAGTAAAAATATCACACTTAAAATTTATAGAAAGAATTAAGTATCGTTTGATGTATTAAGACATTGTACAATTATATTATCAAACAATTTTAATTTAATTAGCTTTTAATTCATTTAGTTTTAAGTGCTGAACTGGATTATCAAACAAGGGTTAAGATGCATAAGTTCACCTATTCTTCAATTATGTTATCTAACCGATGTTTCCAAATAAGTCTATCAATTATTGACTAACCAATCCAATGAATATATAATATATTTTCTCAATATATAAACAACATATTTTTCTAAATAATTGAGCCATATCTTTATACTTAATCTAACCTAAAAATGCATCACACATATGGTTCTCAAAGATTGCACAAACCATGTAAATGTATCTTTATTTCACATGTAGTACATGGCACTTGTTATCTAACCTAATTGCAAAAGTGTGATCTCTAATCGTATTAAGCAGTGTTAGAAACAATTGAAAGATGGATAGTCATACAACTGAGCATTAAGAACAATAACAAGGGTTGAACAAACATAGATATATCAAATATGGAAATGACTAGTTCAATAACAAATAATTAGAAAAAGTTTCATCATAATCTTAGAACAAAAGATTAGCTCAACATGATTCGAATAAAAGCAAATACAAATTGAAGATCGAGATAGAAAACCTTTATGAAAGATAATAAGATCGATCCATCTTTAATCTATTGGCCTTTTTTCCCTTTTAGACACCAAAACCATCTAGCGAAGCGTGTTACAATTTAGAAATCAATCAATTCGGTTAAGAACTGGCCTTCTTGTTTCGAACTGGCACCGGTTTTGTACTTTGCCCAATGTGGGTCTAATTTTGGTTTTTCTCTGTTTGCATCGAACTGGTGCTAGCTCGGGTACTTACCAGCATCATATATGCTATTTTTTAGTTTTGAGTTTATCCATATCCAACAGTGGTTTGGTCTAAAGACCGTCACCACGAACTCTTTAGTTTGACACGATTTGAAGTTTTTTGCTTGAACCAGTACCAGTTTGACACACCATCGTCCGTTTGGATGGTTCGGAGCCCAAGCAACATCTGAATTTGGTCAAACCTAATGAATTTCAAAGTTCTTTTAGTCCTCCATCCATCTATGTAGGTTTTATAGCATAACATAACGTCCAAAAGGCTTTCATCATGGTCTTAGAAAAAAAATATTTAGCTCAACATGATTCGAACAAAAGCAAATACAAATTGGAGATCAAGATAGAAAAACATCAAGAAAGATAATAAGCTCGATCAATCTTCAATCTATCGGTCTTGTTTTTCAGTAAAAAAAAATCATTCTAAGTGTTCCAATATGTTCTCCAAGGTCCAATTATGAAGAGTTATATTTTTAGGAGCCAAAGGGTTGTTTTTATAACAGCTATAGTTCTTGCTTAAGTTAAAAACGAGTGTAACCTACCTTAACCTGCCTATACTGCCCAAAACACATCCAAAATCATAGACATAACCACAAAACTGCCTTAAATTCATCAAACTAACATCAAATCAACTCAAAAAGTGTGTTACAGTTCAGAAACCTATCCAACCCGATCAAGAATTGGCCTTCTTGAAGTCAATCGACCCGATTCTGTACTTTGCTCGGTGATGGTTTAATTACATTATTTCTTTGTTTCCATCGAACAGGCACTGGTTTGGGTACTTATTGACGCATAATATGCTCTTCTTTTTTGTTCCCCGTATCCAGTGACGATTTTGTTAGGGTTGGAAACTAATTACAATTGACTCTTATTTTGACAATAACAAAATATTGAATGTTACTAATGATCTTTGTGAAGTTCTTCTTATAGTTAGGAAGTTCAACAGAATTTTATACATGGAATTGGAGTTCATTTTATATAGTTCATAAGAAGAAGTTAAAGATCGTCAAGTCCTTTGCATATTGAAGGTTCAACAACTTTTGAATACTTGAAGACATTAGTTTAGTCTCTCTATAGATAACATTTTATACTTTCAATCATTATTGTGACTAATCCCTTTTGAGAATTTGTTCCAAGCTTATAAAGCTCATAAAAACATCTTCAAAACCCTTTTCAAATCACTTTCACACCACAAACAAGTTTTGAAATATACTAGTCTTATATACTATTGCATTTTATACCTAAAAGAATCACTTTTATCATTTTAGTGGCCAAGAATGTAAGCCACAGATAGTTTAAACCATCCTAAGCATCATTCTTAGCCACTGATGGTACCAAGGATACAGGGGTACATTCGTCCAATCGGGATTTTTAAAATTTAGTGTCTAACGACTAGTTCAATGACTACTTCATAACACCCTAGTTTTTACAGTATATATACTCATTTTGGAGTTTTACTTAGGAAATGTATTCATCTTGTTAAATTTTATGTATTACCAATATTGCCTTAAGTTACTTTTATTATAGCTAGTTACATATTTCTCATTGTTAATATTGATCATATTTTTGGATTAGATAGGGTTATTTTGCTTTTTTTGAGGTAAAAATTATTGTTAAGGCCTAACTGAGCTCCTCTTTGGCTTTTCAATTGGTATTATAGCTAGCTAGTACTTCATTTGGAGGCTTAATCACCTAGAAGTTAAAGATCTATGGAAAGTCAATCCTCCCTATCCTACATGATCATCCACCAATAAGCCACCTTTGTTCAATGGAACTAACTATAACTTTTCAGAGACTAGGATGAAAATCTATATTTCTTTGGTGAATTTTGAGTTATGGAGTATAGTGATTATTGGACCCTATTTTCCCACTAAGAAAATTGATGGAAATAGAGTTCTTAAGACCTTGAAGGAATTCAATGAGGGTGACAATTAGAAAATGACCTTAAACTATCAAGCCATGAATATCCTAGGGTTTGCTCTAGAAGTTAATCAYTACAATAGAGTTTGTGGTTGTGATTCCGATCATCAAATGTGGAGATCGTTAGAGGTGACTCATGAAGGTACTAGCAAGGCCAAAGAATCTAAGATGGGAATGTTAGTGAGAGATTATGAACTTTTTAAGATGAATCCAAATGAGACCATTTATGAAATGTTCATTGGATTCACCAATACCATAAATGAACTAAAGGTTTATGATAGAACTTACGCTCTTAAGGAGCAAATATAAGATTCTCTATGCTCTACCTAGATCATGATAGCCTAAGGCATTAGTGATTGAAAAAGCTAAGCGTAATCCCCCAAATTTATTTTTCATTTTTACGAACTTTATATGATTATATAATGTATAGTATAATCTACAAATTAGATTATATTCATGATCATTAGTTATTTTAAATATTTAATAACAGTAGGACTTTGAGGCCGTTTGATGTGTCAATTAGAAATAAATTATTATTTCTGTGACTGGTTATTTATTTATGCACTATTTGTGAGTATATCAATTTAAATGAAAGATTTTATTAGTTTAATTTAATTAAATATTTAGTTAAATTAATTTAGACTTAACACGTTAGAGTCCATTCTCTTCTTATCCAAATCTAAAATCAGATTTAAAGTTCGATTTTGGGCTGGAAGAAAAATAATAGATTTTATTTTAGTTAGGCTTAGTTGGTTAAGGAATAAAAATGTCCACAAAGGAATGTTAGTTAGGGTTAAGTTAGCTTTATATATATATATGACCTGAAGAAYATGACTATTCATCTTCTTCCTTAAACATAAAACCTAAATCCTTCACTGCCACCGCCTCTTCCCTTTGCCCTCATCGACGCCGGCCTTCCCCCTCTCTCTTTCTCTCCCCTCTTCTCCACCGGTGCTGGATGCCGCTCCATCTCTTCTATTCTCATCACTATCGCGTGACCAGTTGACCAGGCATTGTGCACCGTCCACTCGAACCAGTTGCATACGCGCCGTCTGTTTGTGACCAAGTCATCGTTCGCCACCTGTTTGCATGCTCGGAGTGCATTTTTGTCCCAAAATAGATGCCATTACATCTTAGACTCGAAACGATACTTAAGGTTCGGGATTCAAGGTGAATCCTTAGTTCCTTCAATTAAATTAACCGAATGGGGCCTATGCTGTGTTATATGTAATAATAATTAAGGAAAAATATAAAATATGTTTAATGTAAAAATTTAAGTTAGTATGATAAAGTATAAGGAGAATATAATTCTAGAAGCATGTTGGAATATAATTTAAGGTGAAATTTAGGGTTTGTATGATAAGTAATATATTGTGATTATGACTATTATTATTATTTTAAGAATGATTAAGAGTCATGGAATTAAATTATAATATTAGTAGTTCGATTTTTATTGAGATAGAATTTAAACTCGAAAATTATTGGCTAATGTCAACTATAGAAAAAATGATGAATGGATTAATGGTGAACGCCCATGTTCAATGAATATATTTGGTTAAACAAATTCAGTAAATATTCTTTGTGTAACAATATTAGGATACTTTTGACACTTTGACGTTATGGGCAACCAAGACACTCCACTAGTGATTTAAAGTAAACTAATTTATTACGGACTAGAAGTAAGTAAATTCTCACATTCTCATTAATGCATATGTATTGTTGCTATAATTAAATTGCTCTTAGGTAAATTGAATGTGATTCATGGTTATAATTGGATTGCTTTTATGCGACATGATTATTGGTTTTATTTCAAGTATGTGAACTTTTCTACTTGATGACATGATGGGAAGTTTAAGTTCAGAGTTTATGTGATCCATCTTCATGTGTATATAGTTTATAATATTTCCAAATGTTTGGCATGGGCATAATCATACACTTAAGAAAGCAAATGTTTTTAAAGAATGAAGTTTGGAAAAGCAAATGTTTTGAAGAATGAAGCTTAGGAAAGATTTTTTTTTTTTTTTTAATGTTAAATGATTTCCAAACATTAAGGATTTTGAAAAGGGGTGTAAGCTTAGACCATGAAAAGTATGAGTGGGAAATGGGGCGTGGGAAACCGATGCACTCGATCCAACCCTCTCGTAGGGTGGGAATTCATGTGTTATTCACCTTTTATGAGGTGATGTTCAGGAAAAGATTAAATTATGTTAACCGCTTTGTCYTTCTACCGATAGAATATGATCGAATTTCAAATAACAATTGCCCACTGTAGAACTTAATGGGTAGGCATTACACTAAGTGAGCTCACGATTTGGAAAGAAAGTTTTTCTGAAATTGACAAAGTGAATTTTTGAACATCATGACATATAATGCATGATGCATGTATTCATGAATGGGATTTACTTACTAAGCTTAATAGCTTACCCCATATTCCCTTATTTTATGTTTCAGGTGATGACTAGCCAGATAGTGTGAGAAGATCGTTTAGGGAGCTGACTTTGATACCCAAGGGTAATTTATGTTAATTAAATTTTCTATTAATTTATAAACTTGTTGAATGCTTAAATTTTTATTCGTTTTATTTCAAAATCTTCTGCTAGATTTTAATTATATGAGTTTAGTTGGTAAATTATATTAATGGGGTTTGAAGTGATTTCATTATACATGGAGTATTGGAAATGTTTGGAGTGAGATTTTCTTATATATACAGGGGGAATATGTTGATATTACAGAGGAAACTCTGCCGAAATGTTTATAAACCCATTGTATTAAAATATCCAAATTTTTATTTTCCCCAATTTTCGCAATATTTGTAAGTGTAAATGAGTGGCATTCTTGGATTATAACAGTTTCTAATTTAGGGGTGTTATATTTTGGTATCAGAGCTTAGAGCTTTAAGAACGATTCAATAAACTTTGCAAGAATTATATTTATAAATTCTTGAAGGATGTATGGGTATCAGGCCATACCACAAGTGTTTCTTTCAGGACCATTTGGTAAGGTTTATGTTTTAGTTTAATGATTGACTGATATTTAATGCTCATTTGTTATAAGTATTAGCTCATTTAGGTTTGGAATTCCTAAGGTTCATTTTTTAGACCAAGATGAATATTGTTTCAATTGTAATATCGAAATGAAATCGTAAATGTCTTTCTTACCTATCCCCGAGATGAATTTGAAATTTGTCAAGAATCAAATTTAATGTCATATTCAGGAAAAAGTGTCTATAGAATAAAGTCTCTGAAGGAAATCCTTTTGTTAGGAATGCGATACTTAATCTATATTAAAGTATTGTTTAAATGCTTAAGATGTGATACTCCTCTCTCTTGATTCAGAAGTCTGATTAAAGTAAATGTTGAGCAATTACAAGGTGATTAGTTAGGATGGATAATCTTTGATAAGTAAGATATTGAATTTCTTTAGATAATGCTCAAGGAGTTCTTGGTCCATTTGAATAGGTTCAGCTTTGGTTGAGATAGTTCTTTAAACAAAGTATTTTTCATAAGGAAAGGTAAACGGTATGTGATTTTCGATTGCAAGATGCTGAAAGTAATTCAGAACAAATTTGTGACTAGATTTTGGACTATAAGGCTTCGATTTTGATTTGATGACATGATTCTTAAGTAGGATTTTTATTCATTTGGAGATTATTGGCTTTTCTTTAAGAAGTTAATATGATTTTATTTGTATTTGAGGAGATTAAGTTGTTTTCAGCTATAAGTTTTGAGGAAAGGAATTAGAGTCCATTGAATAGATATGTTAGTTTGGATCTAATTTCCATTTATGAAGTGATTATATATGTAAGATTATCAATATATAGGATAAGGTTTACGAATCTTTCAGAATTATAAAGGATCAAAATGTGATTAATGGAGGGTGAAAATACAACTGACATATCTAGTGTCCTTTTAATATTTCAAGAATATTTGAGGTTTAGCTAGGAAACTAGTCCGACTATTGGAATTAACGATCATGTACTTAGTTTTTTCACCATGGGAAACACCTATGTTGTTCAAGAAAAGAAGGATGAATCTATGAGGATATATGCATAGATGACATAGAGTTGAACAAGGTAACATTTTCGGGTTAGGGTAGTTTCTATTCTGGGGGTATTACACTAAGGATCTAGAGACCTTACCAGTGAAGAACTCATAGGATCTCTACTTACTCACGAGATGAAGTTGAAGAGATTTAATGATCAAGAAGATGATGAGAGAAATATTCCCTTAAGATTAATGAAGAAGGATAGTAAAGATTCTACTAGTGAGGAAGAAAGTGGTGATGAAGAGGACATGGCATGATTTTGAGGAAATTTAGGAAAACCTTTAGGAAAAGGAAATTTAGAAAGAACAAGTTTAGGAAGATTTCTTATACTACTTCTTTTTCCATATTGTTTTATGAATTCAAGGGAGATGATCATATTATGATGGATCGTTTAAAGGCAAAGGAAGAAAATCAAGAAAAGAAGCCACAAAAGTATGCCAAATTCAAGAAAGGTAGAGACTTCATTTGTGCATGGGATCAAGAAAGTCAAGATGAGGATGACAACTCAAAAGATGAAAAAGAAAATATTTGTTTTATAGTTATTTGAGATGAGGTTTGCAAGAAGTCAAACCTCAAAGGAACTAAATGGTTTCTTGATAGTGGATGCTCAAGGCACATGACCGCAGATACTTCAGTTGTTATAGGGATACAATTGGTGAATGAAGGATTTGTGACCTTTGGTGAAAAGAAGAAAGGATGATACTTGGAATAAGAAATGTTGGTAAGAAACCCTCTCCACTTATCGAATAAGTCTTTTTTTATGGTTTAAAGTATAACTTGCTTAGTATTATTCTTGATAAATTGAGTAATGATGTCATCTTTGTTGCTAGAAGTGTAGGACATGTTTATCTAATGTAATTTGATGACCTTGTTTTCCAAAATGTGAAATGTCTTGTTGTAAATGAAGATGATGGTTATCTATGGACAAGAATAGGACATGTGACTATGGACCATTTGAATGATTTATCCAAACATGATTTAGTCAGAGGCTTACCAAAAATCAAATTTGAGAACAGTCATCTATGTGATGCATGGCAATATGGAAAACAAATCAAAAGCTCTTTTAAAAATAAGAAAACAATTTCTACCTCTAATCCACTAGAACTAGTACATATGGATTTATTTGAACCTATGAGAATCGATAGTCTAGCAGGAAGAGATATGCTTTTGTTATTGTTGATGATTTTTCTAAATTTACATGGATTATATTTCTTGCACAAAAGATGAAGCTCTCAAGGAATTCAATTTTAGAAAATTGTAAAACTCCCTTGATTACATATTGATGATTATAAGAAGTAATAATGGAAGGGAATTTTCAAACAAAAGATTTACAAGCTTATGTGATGAATGTGGTATTACTCATAGCTTTTCATCCTCTAAAACTCCTCAACAAAATGGGGTAGTTGAATGAAAGTCATACATTGCAAGAAATGGCTAGATTTGTGCTTTGTGAAAATAATTTGCCAAAGTATTTTTGGGTCGAACCCATAACTAATGCTTGTAGTGTTATGTTATGAATGTTTTGCTTAGACCTATCTTAGAAAAACTCCTTATGAATTGATTTTTGGTAGAATCCCCACCATTTCCTATTTTAAAGTCTTTGGTTGTAAGTGTTTTGTTTGGAATGATAGAGATAATCTTGGTCAAGTTGGCTAAAAGTCATATGATGATATATATGTATTTTTTTTCATTTTTCAAAACAAAAAAGGAATATAGAATTTATAACAAAGAACACTTGTTCTGGATGTATATACCTAATRACCCTAAATATTGTATTATTGGTGATCTATCTCAGGTGTTAGAACTAGTCGATTCTTTATAAGCAACTTTATCTTACTTTTTCTCAAATTGAGCCTAGCACGATTGATGATGCCTTATGTGATACTTTTCTTGTTGCTGTGCAAGAAGAATTGAACCAATTTGAAAGGAACAAAGTGCAGAAATTAGTTCCAAGACCTATCAATCATATTATTATAGGTTGAGTGTTTAGAAATAAACTTGATGAGAATTTGTTATTATTAGAAATAAGATTAGACTTGTCACTAAGGGATTTAATCAAGAAGAAGGAATGGACTATGATGAGACTTATGCTCTCGTAACTAGACTTGAATCTATTCGTATGCTATTGGCTTTGCCTATTACAAAAAGATTAAATTGTTTCATATGGATGTTAAAAGTGCTTTGTTGTGTGACTTTATTAATAAAGAAGTTTATATAGAACAACCTCCTAATTTTATTCATGAAAAATTTACAAACCATTTTTTAAATTGACTAAAGCTTTATATGGTTTAAAACAAGCGCCTAGAGCTTGGTATGAAATGCTTAGTGGATTTTTATTAGAAAAAGCTTTTTCGAGAGGAAAAGTTGACACTGTCTAGTTTATTAAAACAAATGACCAAAATGACATTTTACTTATATATTTGGATGACATTATCCTTGGTGCTACAAAAGAATGCTTATGTAGTGCATTTTCTGAAATTATGCAAAATGAATTTGAAATGAGCATAATGGGTGAACTAATTTCTTTTTGGGCTACAAATCAACAAACTAATGAAGACATTTTTATAAATCAATCCAAGTATGCTAAAGTGTTGCTTAAGAGATTTGGTATGCTTGATGCTAAAATGATAGGAACTCCTTGTAGCACCACTTTGAAACTTGATAAAGATGAAAAGGGTCAAACCATAAATGAATCTCTTTATCTTAGGATGAAACATATCCTTCTTAACTTGACTTAGAATTCTAAGATATACCCATTCCTTCTGATAACACTAGTGCTATCAACCTTACCAAAAATAGTATCTAGCATTCTCAAACCAAACACATTGAAATCAAACACCATCTTTTTAGAGATCATGTGACCAATAGAGACAATCACTTAGAATTCATAGACACAAATGATCAAATTGTCGATATTTTTACCAAACCATTGGCTGAGGAGAGATTTTGCTATCTTAGATGTTTATTAGTCATTACACTTCTTCAAGATTAAGTCTTGATTGTCTGTTTTCTCATGTACATGTGATATCTTTCAAGTGTTGAAATTGATTGCCATTATGTGCTATATCGTATTTATTTATGTTATTCAAATTGCTTGTAGTAGGAATGTTATATTTCTCAATGAAACACTTCCTAACTAACGTAGCATATGGGATTCTCAGATGCAAGGTAACATCTGTTAGTGACCAGTAGCATTAAAGATGCTACAAGGATGCTACATCACGATTCAAATTCTGTCAGTATTTTTCTATCTTTTTCATTTAAAACTCTCTCAAACACAAAACCTTTCCTTCCAAACATCAAAATTCTTCCATATTTCACCAACTAAATTCCTTTTACTCCTTGAAACTTTTAGTCCTCTATGGTTAAAACAAAAATAGCTGCAAGAAGAGGAAGGACCACCAATGCAAGGGGAAGAGAAAGAGGTAAAGGTCAAGCTAGAGACCAAGGCAATTATCAAGAGGAAGCCAATCTTCCTTTCATGAATGACGCTGCTCAATCTCAATACACTACTCTAATAGATAAACCTAGAGTCATTGCTCATAGAAAGAATGTTATCGTTGAAGATTTAGGGGTTTTGAGTCGGTTGTTGAAAGGTTTAGGAATCAAGGGTGGAAAGTATTCTTACTTTGCAAACTCCTATCTATCATGCCATGATTTTTCAATTCTATGCCAATGCATCATTCAATATCACCTATGCTAGATTAGATACTAGGGTGAATGGTAGTGACCTTCACATTACTCCTAATCTCATCAATGCTGCCCTTGTGTTCCAAATAAAGGTGCTAGCTATAGGTTTCAATCCAATGCATTGCCCAAGAATAATTCTTTGACTTGAGGAGATTTTTTAAAATCTTCTTGAAAGGTAGAATGATTAGCAATTCCCAAGATGCTCTTGCTAGCCAATTTCCTAATCCACATAGAGTATTCTATTATATCATCAAAATTGTATCCTTACTTTCTAAGGTCATAGGACTCAATTAACTTGTAGTGGAATCTTCATGCTTACAATCTTGCTGTTGATTCCCAAATTGACATTGGGGACATCATTTAATGAAACATGCCAAAGATAGGGGTTGTAGAAATCTACCTTATGGGTGTATCCTCAATCTCATATTTCACTACTTAGTCATTCCACTTGATACCATCCCATCATCCCTTTCAATTGAAGTTCTTCAAAGCTCAAACTTGAGGAAAATGGGAATTCTTGCAAATTTTGTTCAAGAATCAGATTCTAGTGAAGAAATGGATGAAGGTTAAGAGGTTGAAGCACATGCTTATCCACCTCAAGATGAGAATGCTACTCATGGCAATGAGCTTCGGAGCAAATATGCTAATGATGAAAACACTTTAGATATATTGGTGCCTCTCTTAGTCTCTTTCATCACCATCATACAAGTTGCAATCATCCGTTCACAATATCAATAACCCTTTGAAGCAAATATGCTAATGATGAAAACGCTATAGACATATTGGTGCCTCTCTTAGCCTCCTTCATCACCATCATATAGAGTTGCAATCATCCGTTCACAACATCAAAAATCGGTTGGATGGCTTTGGCACACAACTTTCCGAGTTGCAACCGCAACTCCATGCTTTCATGAACAAAGCCTCTTCAAGCCATCCCCCATAAGATGATGATAATGATAAGGATGAGGATGAGGATAGGGAAGATGATGGGCCGCTGAGTAGTTAAGGTTTAGGATGCTTTTGCTTACTTTACATTTAGAATGTTTTATTTTAATGGTTTTGTTGTGTATTAGACCTTATGATTGTGGCTTTTCACTTCTAACGTCATGCTTATTTTAGAGTTTATGAAATTCTATTTTGAGTTATTGAGATGGCATGGCGTTTACTTAATGCTTCAATTTGTTTTATYGGTTGAGTGCCCCTTTTTGTTCAAGCTTATTCCTTATTTGATGATCACAACAAAGGGGAGAAATTATTGAGTGTTGTTGAATTTGGGAAACTATATTGGTATATTGTTATTGTATGATAGTTTGGGCAAAGGAGCTGTGTTACAAAGACCGGTGTTATTGTTGTTAAGATTTGATGGAGTTATGTACAATAGTTTGCAAAAGGGACTAGATTCTTTTAGAAGGGGGAGTCCTTTTAAATTCCTATTCGGTATTCCCTTATAACCTTCATTGCCTTACATTGGTCTATCTTATGTCTTATCACTCTTGATAAATCAAGTTTTCGTTATCATAAAAGAGGGGGAGATAGTTAGGGTATGCCTAATTACAATCGACTTTTATTTTGCCAATAACAGAATGTTGAATGTTACTAATGATCTTTGTGAAGTTCTTCTTATAATTAGAAAGTTCAACAACATTTT
This sequence comes from Rhazya stricta, assembly GCA_001752375.1. Lineage (NCBI taxonomy): Eukaryota > Viridiplantae > Streptophyta > Magnoliopsida > Gentianales > Apocynaceae > Rhazya > Rhazya stricta. The sequence continues at coordinate 475,952 of MEJB01000022.1, read as the reverse complement.
ACACATTGAATTGGACTTCATTTTATAAATTCACAAGGAGAAGTTAAAGATCGTCAAGTCCTTTGCACACTGAAGGTTCAACAACTTTTGAATACTTGAAGATATTGGTTTAGTCTCTGTATAGATAATGTTTTATACTTTCTATCACTATCGTGACTAATCCCTTTTGAGAATTTGTTCCAAGGTTATAAAGCTCATAAAAACATCTTCAAAATCCTTTTCAAATCACTTTCACACCATAAATGAATTTTGAAATATACTAGTCTTATATACCATTACATTTTGTACCTAAAAAGAATCATTTTTATCATTTTTGATGGCCAAAGATGCCAGTTATAGATAGTTTGAACCATCCTAAGCATTATCCTTAGCCATAGACTGTACCACATTACCTGTGCCTATATTCGTGGGTGTCCCGAAGGTTGAAAAACCTTTAAGAGAGTACCATGATGGTACCAAGAATGTAAGTGTGCGTCCATGCAATCAAAATTTTTTAAATTTATTGTCTAACAACTATTTCATAAAACCTTAGTTTTTACACTATATATACTCATTTTTGGAGCCTTAAAAAGTAGGAAAACTAAGCTATTAAGTGCAGAGCAAGTTCTTTGAGATTTGKTCTTAAAAACATCATCTATTGGGCAAACTCCTTGATTTCAACAAGATTTATCTATTGAGCTTTATTTCACCTACTCAAACTATATCAAAGGACTGATTGGAGCTTCAAGCCGAAATATCCATCCAATTAGAGAATGAATTCGTGCTACAATTGTAAAACTCATCTTTTGAGGTGAGTTATTGTTTGGTTATTATTCTTTAGCTTTGTTGAGACGTTAGTCAAACCATAGGACGAGTGCACCTCTCTTGTGTTGAGATTGGTTGAGCTATGTGATACCAACCATTATTGTGAAAACTTCGTGTATTTTCATAAGTATAGTGGAAGTTTGAAATCCTAGGGCAGATCCTAGGTAGTGGATGTAGACTTTGTGAAGTCGAACCACTATAAATTCTTGTCTCTTGCCTCTTGTTATCATTTTACATTATATTACATATCTTTAACAAGTAATTCACTTTTCTATAACTCTCTTAGTTTCATTTGAATCCTTTTGGTTAATGAATTCATCTACTAAAGCTTAGTTGAAGTGTTCATCTTGTTAAATCTTAAGTATTATCAATAGTGCCTTGAATTATTTCTTTCATAGCTAATTACATATTGCTCATTGTTAATATTGATAATATTTTGGAATTGGATTGGTTAGCCTATTTCAATTGAGGGTAAAAGTGTTATTAAGGCCTAATTTACCTCCCTTTTAGGCATTTTAGGTTTGGTTCAAAAATTGGCGCCATAAACTCAGAGTATGATGGAAATTGAAGTTTTTCTCTTGAACAACGCCAATTGGATATATTGTCATCCGTTTTGATAGTTCGAGAACCGAACGATGTCCAAATTGTGTCAAACCAAATATGTTTCAAAGATCTTTTCGTCATCATCCATCCATCTATGTAAGTTTTCTATAGTTTTATTGCTATTTTCACTTCAAATATTCACAAATCCTTTACTACAAAACCAAACTGATACATAATGAAGTATTTACTCAATAAACTACAATTACATCTAGAATTCTATTAAATGGAACTCTTAAAATGCCCTATAATCTAGATTTAAAAATAATGTATCAAACTCCCCACACATAGAATGTTACTTGTCCCTAAGCAGCACAAAATTATTGTAATACTCGAGATTTAGTTTCTATTTTTCTTTTCGAACTTTATATATATATATATATATATATATATATACAAGTTATATTTAAATTCACTAATTAGATTGTATTCATGATTGTTAGTAAATTGATTAGTTTACGGTAAAAGGACTTGGAGGCCGTAATGTTCAATATGCCAATTAGAAATAAATATTATTTCCTTGATTTGTTATTTGTTATGTGTTAATGTGTGAGTATGTTTATTTAAAGGTGAAATTTTATCACCTTACTTTAATTAGAAGTCTTAGTTAATTAATTTAGACTTAACCCGTTAGAACTCGTCCTTTTTTTATTCAAATCTAAAATCGAATTTGGAGTTTGATTTTGGGCCAGAAGAAAACTAATAGATTTTAACTTAGTTGGGCTTAGTTGGTTAAGTAATAAAAATGGCCCACGAATAAAATTTTAATTAGGGTTAAGTTAACTTTTAATATATATATATATATACACGACCTGAAGAAGATGACTGTTTATCTTCTTCCTTAAACATAAAACATAACCCCCTCACCACTGTCGCCTCCTTCCTCTGTCCTCACCGATACTGGCCGTCCTACTCTCTCTCTCTCCTCTTTTCTACTGGTGTTGAACGCCACTCCATCTCCTCCGTTCTCGTCACTAGACCAGGCAACTAGGCGACCAGGTGCCATGGGCCATCCACTCGAGCTAGTTACGTGCGCCAAGCACGTGTGAGACCAGGACTGCCGTTTGCTAGCCCAGTGCGTATTTCTTTCCCGAACATGATTCACGCCATTACATCTTAGACTCGATACCCCACCTAAGGTTTGGAATTCAAGTTGAATCCTTAGTTTCTTCATTTAAATTAACCGAATGGCCTAGGTTTTGTATTATGTAATAATGATTAAGGAAAATATGGAATATGTTRAATTGAAATTTAAGTTAGTACGATTAAGTAAAAGGAAGATATAATTCTAGAAATATGTTGGAATATAATTTAGGGTGAAATTTAGGGTTGTATATTAAAATAATGTATATTGTGATTGGGATTATTATTGTTATTTTAAGAACAAATTAGAAGTCATGAAATTGAATTGTACTATTAGTAGTTCGATTTTTATTGACATTGAAATTAATCTTGAGAAATTATTGGTTGAGGTCACCATAGGAAAAATGGTGAAGGTATTAACAATAAACACTTGTATTAAATGAATATGTTTGGATAAACAAGTCTCAGATGAATATTCTTTGTATAATAATATTAGGATATTATGGCACATTGACATTGTGGGCAACCAAGGCACCCCCCTAACAACTTAAAGTAAAACTTTACTAAGGACTACAAGTAAGTAAATTCCCACATTCTCATTAACGTATATGTGTTATTGTATAATTAAATTGCTCTTAGGTGAACTGAACATGTATTGAATCTGAGTTATATGTAAGTAAATTCCGACATTCTCATTTAGTTATAATGCATGTGTGTTGTTATCATGATTGAATCGCTATATGAATTGAATGTGAATTCATAATGGATATTGAAGTGAATTTTTMAAAATCACCACATTCTCACTAATTATGATACAAGTGTATTATTATTATGATTGAATCTTCTTATGTGAATTGATAATTGCTCTTATGTGTTATAATGTGATATTATTTCCAGCATATGAATATTATTACTCATTGACATGTTAGAAATTTTAAGTTAAGGGTTCATGTGGTCCATGAGCATGTAGAGTGCACTACTTGCATATTCTCTTGTATGAACATAATTATACATTCAAGAAAGGYAATGTTTTTAAAGAATGAAATTTGGAAAAGTAAATGTTTTGAGGAATGAAGTTTTTAAAGATGTTATCTATGATGAATGATTTCCAAATGTTAAGGATTTTGAAAAAGGGTGTAAAGCTAAAGCCATGAAAGATGTGAGTGGAAAATGGGCGTGAGGGACCGGCACACCCGACCTAACCCTCTTGTAGGATGGGAAATTCATGTATTGTTCACCTCTTATGAGGTGATGTTCAAGAAAAGTTAAAGTAATGTTAACCACTTTATGATTCTACCGATAGAAAATGTGATCGGGTTCCAAAGAATAATAGCCCACTGCAAGCTTAATGGCTAGGCTTTACACTAAGTGACTCACGACWTTAAAGAAATGGAAATGTTTGAAAAGTTCTTACATTTTGAAAAGAAAGTTTTTATAAGAAAGTTTATGAAATGGAAATGTTTAAAAAGCTTTTATTGAGAAAGTAAAATTTAATAACTCATGACATATAGGGCATTATTCATGCATTCATGCATGGGATTTGCTTGCTGAGCTTAGTAGCTCACACCATATTTTCTTATTTTACGTTTCAGGTGATGATTAACCAGATGGTGCGTGGAGATCGTTTAGGAGCAGGCTTTGATACCCAAGAGTCGTTCTTTTAATTAAATTTTTTATTTATTTATGAACTTGTTGAATGTTTAAATATTATTCCTTTATTGTCAAAACTTCTGCTGAAATTTTAAATATATGAGAATTAAGTCGGTAATATCCCGGATTAAGGTAGTTTCTGATAAAGGGGAGTTACAATTAAGACAACCAGACAACACGACATGAAACAAAACCAAGATAACATTGCAAAAAAATCCTTAACAATTGTTGACATTAACATATGAGAAACCAATCCACATTTGTAGTGCCATAAGTAATTCACATATTAATGTCCATCATATCCTCGTGAATGTGAATGTGTCAAAGCCATTCTAAATATCATGAGAAACACTCACTAAAAGTCATTGACTATGAGTTATGGACAATGTATAACTAGATCAACCRATAGGCTTACTATTCTTACAACTCTCTACTAATCAAAGTAATGTACATCAACCAAGATTAGGTATGACCTTTCAACTTGTAATGTTAGGTCTTGGGGTATCAATGAAAGATCAACAAAACAAATAGAGAGCTTATGCAAACAAGAGATATAACATATGATAAATACAAATAATCCTTCTCCCATCAACTAACCCTTTTATTAAACATTTCTTCCATTTGCTTTTCTCATTTTTTCCTTTCTTCACCAACCTAATATACAAGGCACAGGAATATCCCATTTTTCTATATTTTCCACATTTTTTTCTTTGACATGTGATAGACAAAATTGCATATGGCAATTGACTTTGAACACGTAAGTATATGCGGTCCATAAGTAATATAAAGTGAGTAAAAGTATCATCCCACGAGGAATGATAGAATATAAAGTGGAAGCAAAACTCTTCAATAAATAACAAGTTTGTGATTTGATTTAATATCACTAAACAATGTAAAAATAAATAAGGTTCACTTCTCACATCCCCACTCGACCCCTAGGTGCCACTGGGGTCGGACGAGTCGCAGCTTGTCTCTTGACAGTCACGAAACTCAAATGAAATAACTGACTTACATAATTTGTTCAGATCTTAAGTATGATATAGGGATTACATATTCCCAAAGAGATCTTTAAAATTGTACTCTCAAAATCCACAAATCCCTCAACAAGACTACATCACCATAAAAAAAAAAAAAAGACCATAAAGCACAGGAGAGAATATTCCTTCATCTTGTCTCTAAAATTGATACTATGAAACACGTTGAATCTCAAAACTCTAGCTTTTGGATTCTAGCGCTCTAATCTTGTACTTGTTCCTAAGAAATAGGTGGAAATAGAGTGAATTAGGCTCAGTGAGTCCCATGTGTATGTGATATTGTATAATTTTAGTAGAAACATTCGAAAATCATGGTACTTCATTTCGAGTTAAATTAAAATTGTTTTATAACTCCATCAAATGCATGTGAGGTTAACCTTTTGCCCTCTAATTTGACGAGATTGTGTCCTATAAACTTTGTTTTGTATCTATATATTGTCTCTGAATATTAAAGCTTGAAAAAATAATACAGTCAACTAAAATAGACAAACTGGCAAAAATGGCTTGAACCACAAAGGAAAATGCCTACTTGAAGAGTCCGTTTGGGATATTTTTCCCAATTTGCAAAGCATTTTTTAAGGTTAAAATTTATTTTTAATATAAAAAATACTGAAAAAGATCAAATTATTGTTTGTCAACAAATACCCCATAGAAAATAACAAAAAACTATACATCCGAAAGAACTGAATTCTGAAAAATAAAATAGGCATGCCAAATTTAACAAAAGTTTTATTTTTCATTATAGGGTACCATATGAAGCAACCATCCCCCCGATATAGTCTTAGCTCACCATAGATATGATCCACCAATTTTGGCCATTTGACAACTCCCGAAGCACTGTCATCCAGGTGGCTCAAGAGGTCCTTACATTGCAGACCAGTCAAGTGCAATACTTTACTAACTGGACTAGTACTCAAAGTCGCTATCTAAGTACTCAATCATCCCAACACGTATACAAAGTGACCAAAGTGATATTTTATTTGTTCAAATTTATGTGCATGATATTATRTTTAATGGTACGAAAGATTGTTTATGTATGATTTTTTTGAAATTCTGCAATATGAATTTGAAATGAGCCCGATGGGTGAACTTAATTTCTTCTTGGTTTGCAAATTAAACAAACCAATGAATGTATTTTTATAAATCAATCCAAGTATGCTAGAGAATTGCTTAAGTGATTTGATATGCTTGATGCTAAAGAGATTGGAACTCCTTGCAACACCACTTTGAATCTTGATAAAGATGAAAAGGATAAATTTGTAAATGAATCTCTTTATAGAGGCATGGTTGCTAGTTTACTATACTTGACAGCTAGTAGACCGATATTATGTTTGTTGTGCTCAATTTCAATATGGTCCTAAAGAACCTCATCTTTGTGCTGTTAAATGTATTTTTAGATACTTGAATGGTACTTGTAATTTTTGTTTCCAGTATCCTAGAATCGAGACTTTAGAGTTCATAGGATACACCGATGCTGACTATGCCAAATGCAAGGTTAAACACAAGAGTACTAGTGGTAATTGTCAATTCTTAGGCCACTCCCTAGTTTCATGGTATAGTAAGAAGCAAGCATGTGTCTCTCTTTCTATGGTGGAAGCCAAATATATAGCTACAAGTAGTTGTTGTGCACAAATCCTTTGATGAATGACTTTAGCATGCAATTCAAGGATATACTCATTCTTTGTGATAACACTAGTGCCATCAATCTCACCAAAAATCCTATCCAACATTCTTGTACCAAACATATTGAAATCAAACATCATTTTCTTATAGATCACGTGGCCAACGGAGATATTCACTTGGAATTTATTAGCACCAATGATCAAATTGCTAATATCTTTTACCAAACCTTTACTTAAAGAACATTTTTGCTATGTTAGATGTTTATTATTGATCTTTTGATGTTTTGGACTTATGTGAGAGTATGGTGTCTCCGTGGGTGCATAAGGACGTGGGTTTCTTAGATAAATGAGAGAATGACATGTGTTTACTTTACGATAGAAGTTAGGGCAACATCCTTTTATGCTCCTAAAAGAAGGAACCAAGAAATCACAATCTCTTAGTCACAACACACACACACATAGTAGCAACCATACATAAGGAAGAAGAAGAGAAGAAAAAACTGTAAAAATGAAGAGGAATCTTGGAGCAAGAAATAGAATAGAAGAAGAATCCAAGGGAACTTCACTAATGAGCTTCATCAATTCTTCTTTAGGCTTTACTTCTCTACCTCTTAGTAGTATTTTAAGATGTTGAGCATAATACATTCATATTTTCTTGCACCTAAGAGTTTTTGATTAACTAATTTACTAAATGTTTTGCTGAATGCTTTGAGCAAAGTTTTCTTTATGAATTCTTTATTCAAGTGTATTGTGATACAATCATTGTTTCTTAGCTATTAATAGTGATTCTGAGAATTACTTGAAGGCTGAAAGGCATTAAAGTAGTGGAAACCTTGAATATATATAAATTTTGGGTATTTTAGGATACACCATTAATAAACATCATAGAAATATATACTTGGCTTGTAAAACCTATAAGAGACTTGTGATTTTATTTGAGTTTCTTAAGCTAAGTAACACCAGATAGGTTGAACAACCTAGTGAAAAAGGAATAAGGACCAACAAACTGAAAGGTGAGATCATTACATGTCTCGGTTTACGTTTTRTATGTTGTTAGACCTTTGATGAGGCGATATTGTAGCACCGATATAGCAATGATGAATTTGCTTCGTGCATATTAGTACGTTGGGATTCTTAACTCTAACTCATTCCTAACCTCTTCATCATTTTATCTGAACAATTGTTTTGCTTTGTCAACAAATTTTAGCGATTAGATAATTTTAGGTCATTTTACTTTATTTAGTGATAATTAATCTAATCACAACTTGCTTTTATTTAAAATTTGGTTATGGCTTGTTACATTGCCAATTCTCGTGGGATTGATACTCTATTTGTCATATATTACTTGTGCACCATGTACACTTACACATTTGAAATTTGTTGCATATGTGATGTGTCGAATTCACCAAAACTTAATAATATATAAGCTCACATTTAATTGGGAACAATGATGAGCCTCGTCTCCCGCAAGGAACGGTGAATCAATTTTTTCTCTAACGGTGAATTCAACTTGAGTAACACAAATGATGAACCAACAATTAAACTTCAGCAAGGAAACAATTAATTATAGAAAACAAAACTTAATAATAAACTTTCAAGAGAACAAGGTTCTGGTTAAGCTGATTAAATCCACACTAGTTTAAGCATTTGTTCATTGATTCAATAATTTACTCAATATTCACAAATAAATAAGTTATAGTTGTCAAAGAAAGCTTTAAACAACAAATCCCTCCTCAAGTGTTAATAATTAAAAGGAAAACCCCGGAGATACCATGTTCATTAAACTAGGCTGTTATCCTCTGTTGGCAAATCTCACTCTGATATTAGGTGAAATAATATCAATTTGCCACTCTCTTAAACCACAGCAAACAATTGAGACTTTGCCTGGTTTAACTTGGCTACAAGCTATTAGATTGAACAAAATATCTGCGCATAATATTCAATCAAGACAAGAACCATTAATAATAATTATAAAGAATAACAAATACCTATTAATAATTAAATATATGAACACTTTTAGATCTCACAAATGAACTAAAGTAGTACTTCATTAATCTTTAATCTGAATAGAAGAACATAGAAACAAAACATTATATGGAAAATGATAATATCTAAAGTGAATAATGGAGAATAGGATGTAATGTCTGTGTTTTTATCTGCTTTCTTGTGTGCCCTTTATATAGGATAGAAAACAACAAAGAATAGGAAATAARAAGAATTTCTAAATTATCTTAACTAACTAATTCATGTATTCAAAATATAATCAATTCAAATCACTAATTGATTACGAGGGATACATATCTCACAAAATCCTCTTTAGACAATAGGAGTTTCTAAAAAAATTAGTCTTCCAATCTTAAAAATAATTCTCCAAATTCGTCCATCTGCGTGCCCACGTGGTAGATCTTGTGCACTTCTGGAATTTTCTTTCAAATCACTCCAATAATGCCTCTTTTCTCCTACTACCTCCATAAAGTCCTAAATGAAAAAAATATCAATAAATCACATAATTAGTGCAATAATTCTATTCCAAAGTCCATCAAATATCTATATGTATTGCACTAATTTGGACTCTATCAACTCCCCCACATTTAAACGATGCTTATCCTCAAACATTTTCCCAAAAATAAGCAAACAAAAGACACAACAGAAACACACATTTAAGCAAAGTCTAATAATCCCAAAACTTTCTCAATGAATGCACAATCATAAGTGAGCTAAAATCCAACAGAAATCACATGCAATCCATAGCACTCAACTAATAAATGTTAACCTCCTTAATAATTGCCTCAAAGTTAAAACATACACTTCTCAACCGATATCATAAGGAAAAACACTCTTAAACACGCATAACTATACATGGTTAATATCACTCAAGTTGACAAAAAATGGCATTACCCTAAGCTTGCACAGATATCAAATTGCCACCACTATAAAGCAAAAAGTATGCACCAATCAAAAGGTCTTTATTTGGTTGTAAAGGGGCTAGGGTCATAAGTGGGATTTAGGAAGGATATAAAAGGGTTTAATAGCATCAAAGAGAATGCATGACTAGTCTAATGACGTTCAATCATGTGGAACTTACTTTTAATTTCCTTCAAATCTCTCTTCTTCTTCCATTTCAAATTCTTTTTTTGTATATCACAAGATAGCTTACAATACCTCATCAAATTATAATATGCTACTACTTGCAATCATCATTTTCTTTGCTCTTTTGCTTTTCGGATCTCTCTCTTTTTGTACACGCATACTCTCTTTGGCTCTTTTCTTCTTTGCTCTTTTGCACATGTATTTTCCTTCATAAAAGAATTCGAAAAGACCAATTCATATGTTTCACCAAACATTCACTTCACAATCAACTAGTCATGCATTCCTTTGACATTAGGGTTCTAAGATAGTCTATAAGCAAAGAATATGGCCAAGGGTTAAATTCTTGTGGTTTAATCAAAGAGTGGGATAATAAGGCTCAAAAAGGGTTCATTAGGGATAACTTTTCAAAGTTAGGTTAGTCAAAAGCCAAAAAGGGTATTCCTAAGTGCCTTAATCATTTTGGTGCATAGTTCTAGCTATGTGGTCTTGAAATGCATAATGGTGCAAGTTCTAGAATAACTATTTAATATGCAACAACCACTCAATCAAAGAAAACGTGAGCATATAGAAAGAAAAGTTCATTAAGGCTCAAGTTTCACTTATAAGTGGTTTTTTTAGGTTGATATATGCATGTTTATTATCTAAGGTACCTAAGGGGGGACACACTCACATATGCTTGAAACAACTATTTCTATATGTAATTGAAGAGGGCTTAAACTCAACAAATGACATACAATGCATTGAAATTTTTGAAATCGCAAAAACATTCCAACTAGTAAACAATCACCAAAAGAAAAAGAAAAAGAAAAATATTTTTCTAATTGATTTACGTTTTTGACAAACAAAACCCTACTAGTCCGAAATAACGAACAAAGAAATCTCCCCCACACTCAAAGGGTTTATTGTCTTCAATGAAGCACTAAATAGATGAGGAAGGAAACATAAATGAAGAAAAAGAATATACACAACATAAACAAATAAGAAACACAAAAGACCACAAAAGATGAAAAGAATAAACAAAGCTGAAGGGAAAACAAGAGAGAGACTACCCTATGGGGGAGGCGAAATGTGAAATCCATGTTTTTCCAAGTAAGTGGCAGTGAGTGTCTCTAAGTGAGCCAAATGACGATTAGTATCTGCCTGCCCATCTGACGGAGGACAGTCACTGTAGACTCGAATGAATGAGGTAAATCTGAAGTTGGGGGGGTTGGGAAATCTGCAGAGGAAGGGTGATGTTGGCTCAGATGTAAAGAAACCTTGCAAATTAGGAGCAAAATGGTTAGTGGAGTCAATATAAACAATTTCCATCCGATGTAAACAGTCAAGACCAATAACATCCATGGGACATGCTATGGCATATATGTAGAAGCTACATCTAGGACTCTAAACGAACCGCCAGGTGTGTAACAAATAATCCTAAGATCAAGGGACGTTTAGGGTAGGAACCTACATGTTGAAATTGAGTAGCTAACCAAAATCCACAATTAACTCTAAACCCCTTATGCATACACCAAAGAATAAAACAATTTAGATTTAGTTACTATTGACTATCCTTTCTACTAGAAACGTTAAAGTCCAAAAATTGATGGCGTTAACGCAATATTAGACAAATAATACCTTTAGACACCCTAGGGACAAAATGAGAATTACCCGTTGTCAAATCACCCCAAATTCCAACTATATGAGTTTTAAATTGCTCAGGATAATCATAAAAGCTAGCCAAACACTCAGTATCAACCATGTGATCATCAAGAAATCCCAAAGCCACATTAAGATCATTTAATGACATCTTAAACTCATGCACCATTAATAAAAAACAAATCAACACAGAGGTATTATATGGTGGTTGTAAATGAAAAGGTGCTATAAAACTCTATAGTTAATTCAGTAAAAGCAGGACATATAATATACCAAATAAGGCGACTAGCCTATAACATCAAAGTACTTACGAACAACAGTCATATCAAATAAAGCATTTAATTTTAGGCCAACCAAGAATTTTACCGGGGTAATTTTGTGCAAAAGATACGCTGTATAACACTTCTTGGTGAGTGCTGAAGTGAATCGAAGGTGTCGAGAGCTYTGGGAGGTAGAATAGCCTTTCCTTTGCATGCTCGGGATGTCGGACTATTTAGTTCATTGCCGACATCAGGTAGGTCATCGGAGCAGAAGAATCTAGAATAATATTGGCAGAGGAAGGTGGGCATGGTGTTGGAGTGCTTGGGCGTGTGCTTCTTGAATGGAGGGCAGCAGCAAAAGGCGGTGATGGAATGATCAGCTCGGGTTAGAGTGGAGGTGATCACCAGTGAGGTGTGTTGTTTGAGGTGGGTGCTGGGGTTTCGATCTTGGAGTCGTTGGTCTGTAACGCTGAGATCTGGGCAAGGAAAGAAACAGAAGGTGAAAATAGGATGGGTGCTGATCGATGTGAAGAATAGCGTGGAGATGGCTGTTCGATTTGAGTAGAGGGCACTAGAGATGGTGTCTCAGCAAATTAATTCGGTCTTCATGATGGCTCGATGGACTGAATTGACATCGGAGATGGCTCGAGATGCTTAATCTTCCCTGAGCCAATCAGAGATGACAATGCATCGAGATGTTTCGATTTTAATTGAGACGAGCGGCAAGTAGATCGCGGATTCGGAATGGAGTAGTGGTCACCCCGCTTTTGCCTACTGATGCATGTGATGCAACAGTTGGGTGGCGATAGGTTGTTAGCTTTAACGGTTGGATATGCACCACCTAGCTGCGATTAGAGAGTGAGTGGGTGATGGCGGTGGCAACGCGGTATCATCAAAGGATGAAGAAGATGACAACTCCATCACCTGAGGTGTTGTTCTTTGTCCCATTGCAACGGTGGTCAGTGGTGAGGAGATGAATTCAGCTTGACCTATGGTGCCGATTAGGTTCGTCGGTGATGAATAGCGATAAGAGATGGCTTTCAAGCAGCGTCTAGTTAATAAGTAGTGGTGATCAGTCAAGGACAGCGTTCGATAGCAGCAGTGGTGAGAGTTTGGGCTGGTGGAAGAAAACAATTGGCAGTGTAAGGTTGCTAGAAGAAGAAGAATAGTAAAAAAAAAAAAATTAATTAGGGTTTTGGGTAAAAAATTAAAAATAGGAATTAGTAAAAAGAAAAAGTAAGTAAAAATAAAATAAAAATAAAAATAAAAATATGTTTGTTTACATAAAATAAAAAATAAAAAACATGTGATTAAGTCCATAAGGGCATATGGTATTTTAACAATGCTTCTAGAAATCTGATGACATCTCGTATGAAAGCCACACGGGCACATGGTATTTTGACTACGCTTCTGGAAATCTGAGAACTCCAAAAATTGCTCCTACCAAATTTGTCTTCAAAACCACAGAAGTCAGTTATCATTCTAGATGGATAATATATAATAAGAAAATAAGAAGAAAAACATCGAAATCATTGGGTTGCCTCTCAACAAGCGCCTTTCTTTAATGTCTTTGGCTAGATGAATTATGGCCTAAAATCATACATAAATAGGATGAGCTAATTCAATCTCCTTAATGTTCAAAAAGTTCATATTCTCCAAAAAATAGTTTAAGCTTTTGACCATTTACCTTAAAACTCTTATTGGTTTCTAAACTTTTAATTTCCACCATACCTTGAGAATTTAAACTTACCACTTCAAAAGGACCTGAACAACGGGTTTTGAGTTTCTCAGGCATGAACTTTAGTCTAGAATTGAATAGCAAAACCTTTTGACCGACATGAAATTGCTTACGACTCAAGTGCTTGTCATGCAACAACTTAGTTCTTTCTTTGTACATTCTCACGTTTTCGTAACCCTCCAATCGAATTTCCTCCAATTCTTGGAATTGGAGCTTTGTTCATCACCCACTTCTTTGCCATCAATGTTGCAATGTTTCACTATAGGGTGACATCCCTATTGGAGTTTTATAAGTTGTACTATACGCCCATAGTGCATCCTCAATCTCAAACTCTAGTCCGTACGTCTTGGATTTACTATTTTCTCCAAAATACCTTTAATTTCCCTGTTTGAAATCTCCACTTGTCCATTCGTCTGTGGATGGTAGCAGTTGCTACATGATCATGCACTCCATAGATTTTCAACATTGCTTCCACTATGCGATTACAAAAATGTGTACCTTGGTCTCTAATAATTGGCATAAGGCATTCCAAATATGCTAAAGATGTTAGACTTAAGGAAACCTACAACAACTTTAGCATCATTAGTTTGGGTAGCTTTTGTTTCTCCCATTTCAAAACATAATCCACAGTAAGTAATATGTAAATATTACTAAAAAGAACTAGGAAAAGGGCCCATAAAATCCATCCCCTAAATATCAAGCACTTCACAAACAATAATAGGCATTTGAGGCATTTTATCTTTAGAGGAGATATTTCCTACTCTTTGGCATTACTCACAAGTTTTGCAAAAAAACTATGAGTCCTTAAACAATGATTTCCAGTAAAATTCACAATCTAAAACTTTTCTAGCTATGCTTTTAGGACCAAAATGTCCCCCACAGGCATAAGATACAATAAGTTAAAATGCAATAAACTTCCTCTTTAAAAATACAATGACAAATAACTTGACCTGAACAAATTTTTCATAGGTACGGTTCATCCCATATAAAATATTTAGAATCACTCCTCATCTTATTTTTTTGTGCATAACTTAAACCATGTGAAAAATTTCCAAAAACTAGAAAATTTACCATATCTGCAAACCAAGATTCCTTACCCTTTTTACCTTACATGTATGGTTAATAGATATTCATCTAGAAATGCTTTAGAAATGGGTATAGGGTCTTCTTCTCTAACTAGTCAACTCAAATGATCTACTACATGATTTTCTGCCCCTTTTCAATCTTATATTTCCCAATTAGTTTCCTGGAACAGCAAAACCATTCTTATTAATTGGGGTTTTGAGTCTTTTTTTGAAAGTAAATACTTCAGTCCTACATGATTAGAAAATACACAACTTTATAACCAAGCAAATAAGATCTAAATTTTTCAGTGGCAAAAACGATTGCTAATAGCTCTTTCTCAGTTGTGGTATAGTTGTTGGAGTCTTAGACGCATAATAAATCACATGATTGTTCTTTTCAATTTTTTGTCCTAAAATAGCCCTAACTATGTAATGACTCGCATCACACAT
Source organism: Rhazya stricta (assembly GCA_001752375.1). Taxonomy (NCBI): domain Eukaryota; kingdom Viridiplantae; phylum Streptophyta; class Magnoliopsida; order Gentianales; family Apocynaceae; genus Rhazya; species Rhazya stricta. Next base: position 460,919 of record MEJB01000022.1, on the reverse strand, counting down.
GAGCTCGAAGGGTAAATGCCAGTTTGGAGGTTGGATTGGTGCTATAGTCAATTGAAATCTTCAACGATTGAATGCCTTCTTGCACTCCTCTCCAAAATCAAATGGCATATCTTGCTGCAACAATCTTGTCAAAGGTTGGGAAATCTTTGAAAAATCCTTAATGAATCATTCAATAGAAACCTACATGACCAAGGAAAGCACGAATTTCTTTGATATCAGTTGCATATGGAAATTTAGCAATTAAATTAACCTTATCCTTATCTACCTCTAGCAGAAATAACATGCCTAGGACTATTCCTTCTTTAATCATGAAATGACATTTTTCACAATTAAGGTAGTTTTAATGCATCTTTTAGTACTCTTGCCAAATTATCAAGACATTGATTGAAAGAATCTCGATAAATAGTAAAGCCATCCATAAAAATTTCTATGCAATTTTCAATCATGTCATAAGAAATACTCATCATACATCTCTGGAAAGTCCTAGGTGCATTACAAATGAAAAAAAGCATACGACTATACGCAAATGTACCAAATGAACATGTAAAAGTAGGTTTTTCCTGATCTTTTTGGGCTACAAAAATTTGGAAACATCCCAAATATCCATTTAAAAAGCAAAAGAATAACTTACCTACAAGTCTCTCAAGCATCATTTGGTCAATAAACGGAAGTGGAAAATGGTCCTTTCTAGTAGTTGTATTTAGCTTCCGAAAATCTATACACATATGCCATCCAGTTTGCAACATCATAAGGATTAATTGATTTTTCTCATTTTTAACCAATTGAAACCAGATTTTTTTTTTTGGTACAATATGCACAAAAACTCACCCATCGATTGTCAGAAATAGGATAAATTATTCCTCATTCTAGAAGTTTAGGAATCTCTTTCTTAACCACCTCTTTCATAACTGGATTCAATTTCCTCTATGGGTCCCTCACAGGTTTAGCCTCAGACTCTAACAAAATCCTATTTTGTAAAGCACTTATACCTTTTATACTACAAGAGTCCATCTAATAGCATTTTTATGTTTTCTTAAGAGTCTTACAAGGCTTTCCTCTTGAATTTCAGTAAGATTCTTGTTGATAATTACTGGTAGAGTATCTTTCTCTCCCAAATATACATGTTTCAAATGTTGAGGAAGATGTTTTAACTCCATTTTAGGTGCCTGCATTACAAAAGGAAGAATGTTTTCAGTATTACAAGGTAAAAGGATATTAGAGGGTAAAAACCTTTTTGGCATTTCTTCTAAAGAGTATAATTCCATGATAGCCTCTCTAAATTTCTCATCATTTTCCTCTTTTGCACCCTTATTAGTTAAATTTTTGATTAAAATCAACTCTAATTTATCCTGCTAAAAATGAATTTCCATGTGTTGTTCAATTATAGAGTCAATTAAGCTAACATTAAAAATTCCTTCTTGATCATCGGGATGCTTCATAGCTTCAAAAATATTGAATGTCACCATATCACCATCAAATCTAAAGTTAAGGTCCCTTTATCAACATCTATTTTTGTCCTTGCACTTTTCATGAAAGGCCTCCTTAACAAAATTAGAACTAATTTTGCTGCACAAGAATTATCCATGTCAATAATATAAACATCAGCTAGAAATATTAATATCCTTAACTTTAACCAAAACATCTTCAATCATGCCTTTTGGGTCTGCATTGGACCTATCTGCTAATTAAATAACAACTCTAGTTTCTTTTATATGTCCTAATTTTAATTCTTTATAAACAGATAAGGCATTACATTAATTGATGCTCCTAAATCTACCATGACCTTCTCAATCTTTTTGTTACCAATGACACATGGAATTGTAAACATGCTAGGATCTTTACATTTTTGTGGAAATTTCCTTTTGATAATGGCTGAGACATTTTCTCCTACTAAGATTTTCTCATCATCCCTAAATTTCATTGTTGTTGTACAAAGCTCTTTCAGAAATTTAGCGTACCTAGGTACGTGTATAATGGCATCAGGAAGTGGGAGATTAATTTCTACCTTGCGGAAAATCTCCAACATCTCCTTTTTTTTCTTCTTCTTTCTTTGTCCGTGTCAATTTACTAGGAAAAGGAAGAGTAGTTAATACCTTAGGAATAGAATTTTCTTTCTCATTACTTACCTTTAAGGTGGAGGCTTTTTCGGAGTTTATCTTAATTTTTTCTCGAGCTTCTTTAGTTTATGATTTTCCTTCAACTCTTTTGCCACTTTTAAGAATCACAGCACTCATATTTTCTCGTGATTTACTTCCACTTGTGAGGGTAGTTGACCCTTGGCTTATTTCCAACTTATTCATAACAATTGCCAAATGTGTCATCTACGTGCCCATATGGTGAATGCTCATCTCAGTTTTTTGCTAAAAACTTTGATTTTCTCGCTACAAGAATTTGGTAGTGTTATGAATGTCTTTAACAAGATCTTCTAAAGATGTACCTGAATTGGTGTTGCTTGATTTGACTGAGACGACCTCGCTTGTGGTTGCTGTTGAAAATTAGGTGCCTTGTTTGCATAACTAAAGATTTGGATGGTCTCTCCATCCTAGATTGTAGGTATTAGAAAATGGGTCATATCGCCTTTGTTGCGGCGCATAGGCACCTCCAACTGCACTTACCTATTTCGTAGGTGCATCTTGAATGGTAGGACACATATCGGTAGTATGTCCCAAATTGGAACATATTCCGCAAGACTTTACTTTTTGTATTTGTCCCGTCCCTAAAACTATTTTCTCATCCAAGGATGTTAATGTATAAATTTTATGATAAAAATTTGAGCTATTTACCTCATTTACTTTCCTTAGCACATCTTGCCTTGCATTGAATTGTTGAGCATTTGCAACCATATTTGAGATAAAAAGCTTAGCATCTTTAGGTGTCTTGTTTACAAAAGCACCTCCACGGGCTACATCAATCATGTTCCTATCAATACAGACTAGACCTATATAAAACTATTGAATCAATAACTATCAGGAATCTAGTGATGAGGAAAACTTACGTAAAGTTGTTTAAAACACTCCTAATATTCATACAAAGTTTCCCCATTAATTTGCATGATTCCACAAATTTCTTTTCTTATATTCGCCACCGTAGAAGCTTGAAAATATTTCTCTAAAAAGTGTTTTCTTAATTCTTCCCAACTAATTATCGAATTTGATGGTAAGTAGTATAACCAATCCTTAGCTTTATCAACTAAAGAGAAGGGAAAAGATAAAAGTCTAATCTGATCCTCTGTCATCCCTTGAGTGTGCATAATTGAACAACCAGCATGAAATTCCTTCAGATGTTTGTTGGGATCTTCTCCTGAAAAACCATGAAATTTGGAAAACAATTACATTAGTCCAGGTTTTATCTCAAAGTTAGCTATTAAATCAGATAGATTAATACATAGAGGCTGCTAAGTAACATTAGGATTAGATAACTCTCTTAAGGTTCTTGCTTGTTGAGCCATGTTGACTTCGTTTTCTTCACCTAGTGGCTCCTCAAACTCAGTTTCATTCAGACAAACCTGGCTCAGTTGGAGTAGTAGATGATTTTGCTGCTTCTGGCACTCCTTTCCTTCGTTTCCTTGCTGTCTTCTCAATCTCTGGATCATAAACAAGATTACCTATACGAGAAGATCTAGGCATATACCAAAATAAAATTAAAGAAAAAATGATTACTTAAAATCGTTCCCCGACAACGATGCACAAATTTGGCATATCGTTAATTCATCAAAATTTAATAATATATAAGCTCACGTTTGATTGGGTATAATGCTGAGTAGAGTCGTCTTTCGCAGGGAACAGTGAATCAATTTTTTCTCTAACGATAAATTCAACTTGGGTAACACAAATGATGAACCAACAAATAAATTTCAGCAAGGAAACAATTAATTATAGAAAAGTAACTTTAACAATAAACTTTCAATAAAACAATGTTCTGGTTAAGGTAATTGAATCCACACTAATTCAAGCATTTTTTTCATTGATTCAATAATTTACCCAATTTTCACAAATGAATGAGTTATAGTTGTCAAAATAACCAATTATAAAATTTGATGCATCGTTAATTCACCAAAATTTAATAATATATAAGATTACGTTTAATTGGGTACAATGCTGAGCAGAGTCGTCTTCCGCAGGGAATGGTGAATCAATTTTTCTCTAACAATAAATTCAACTTGGGTAAAGGGAATGGTGAATCAATTTTTCTCTAACAATAAATTCAACTTGGGTAACACAAATGATGAACCAACAAATAAATTTCAGCAAGGAAACAATTAATTATAGAAAAATAATTTTAATAATAAACTTTCAATAAAACAAGGTTCTGGTTAAGGTAATTAAATCCACACTAATTTAAGCCATTTTTCATTGATTAAATAATTTATTCAATTTTCACAAATAAATTAGTTATAGTTGTCAAAAAAAGCTTTAAACAACCAATCACTCCTTAAGTGTCAATAATTAAAAAGAAAAGCCTTGTTAATTATCTCCTAATCGATAGACAACCCCAAAAATAGTACATGAGATTTAATGTATCGATAGCATTAAATATTAGAGAGACCCAATTCTAATCAGTAAACTCATATAGCAGGTTCATTAAACTAGCCTGTTATCCCTCTTGGCAAATCTCACTCTGATAGCAGGTGAAATAATGTCAATTTGCCACTCTGTTAAACTACAACAAATAATTATGGAGTTGCCTGGATTACCTTGGCTACAAGCTATTAGACTTAACAAAATATCTGCATATAATATTCAATCAAGTCAACAATCGTTAATAATAATTATAAAGAAATACAAAATACCTATTAATAATTGAGTATATGAACACTTTTAAATCTCACAAATAAAATGAACTAGTGCTTCATTAATCCTTAACCAAAATAGAAAAATTTAGAAACAAAACATTATATGAAAAACGACAATCAGATGTAGTCTCTGAGTTTTCATCTGCTTTCCTGTGTTCCCTTTATATAGAATAGGAAACAACAAGAATTCCTAAATTGTCTTAACTAACTAATTCAAATATTTAAAATATAATCAAATCAAATCACTAATTGATTACGAGGGATACACATCCCACCAAATCCTTCTTAGACAACAATAGAAGTTTCTAAAAAAAAAAAAAAAATAGTCTTCCAATCTTAAAAATAATTCTCCAAATTCGTCCATTTGCATGCCCACGTGGTTGATTTTCTGCACATCTGGAATTTATCTCAAATCACTCCAATGATGCCTCTTTTTCTCCTACTACCTCCACAAAGTCCTAAATGAACAAAATATAAATAAAACATATAATGAGTGCAATAATTTTGTTCCAAAGTCCATCAAAAATCTATACATATTGCATTAATTTGGACTCTATCAATATGCGATTTTATCTATCATATACCAAGTGATAACATAGGCACAATTGCTTCAACATCATCAACAAGCTTTGTATAGGGGGTTCCCTTCTGTTTCTTATTAGATTTGCATTCAGCCTTTTAATGGCCCCTTTTGTCACAATTGTAGCAAATCCGTTTATTCTTCTTGTCCTTAGAATTAGTATTTTTCTAATCTATTTCTTTTATTTTTACATTTTTCCTCCTCAATCAAATTAACTTTAGGATCACTCTCATTTTCTTTCTCATGAAAGATCCTTGCACCTTCTTCAATTCTAAGATGCTTCAAACCATTAGATATGGTTAAATCTTCTAAAATATGCTGTAATTTCTTTTGATAATCATTCCTTGTAGAAGGCAATTTATTAATAATAGCATGTACTTTCATATATTATGAAATTTCTACAATGTAATCCTTAAGTTTTGAAATCATCATTTATAGGTTGTGAATTTGATCCAGAAGAGAAGAATTATCGTCAAACTTAAACTCAAAAATACTTTTCAATGAGAAACATATCTAGCCCTTACTTTTGGAATGCATATTCACTCTCCAGACACGCACATATCTCCTATGGACTTTTTATCGTTGCGAGGAGATCAGACAAATTGTTCGACAAGATATTGAGAATGTGACATCCAAACATAATTTCATATTCTTGTCGATTCTCTATCTATTGCTTCAACTCCTCAGAGTCTCCTTCTTTAGGGGGTGGTGAATCTCAACAAGATCCAAATTCAACAAATATGCAATCTTCAATCTTTAAGGAAGAATATCATCTTATCCTTCCACCAATTGAAGTTGGTCCTTGTTCCACCAAACTTATCTAACTTGACAAAGTTTTGATTCATGACTTTGAGGGCAAACACTTGGGTGGACTCCATGATTATGAAATAAACTCTTAAAGATTGTATGAAAAATGTAGGAGGAGATACAAAGGACAAGCAAAAAGCAAGATAGAAAGACAATAATGGAATCAATTTGGATGCATCTAAGGTGTGTAGACCAGTTTCCTTTAAGTATCTATTACTCCATTATTTGCTAACCCGGTATTAGTGGCAAAACACTTCTAGGATACAATAGATTCTTGAATACAATTAAATTAGAAAATTTTTGGATTGTACTCCCAAGAATAGGATTGCAAGAGTTAGATTTAATTGTGATCTGCCTACAATGATATTAAAAGGCTATAACAATTAGTGGCATGTATAGACATCAATTGGATGAATGGCGACCATAATGGGAGAGGTCTCTTCAACTTAAGTTTGAAACCTTATGACTTTTGAGACAATAACCTTATGACATTTTAAGTTCAAGGTTGTGCACCCGCATGATAGATCAAGTGAGCTTTTGGTTTTTCCCAACAATTATCACTCCAATATCGCGTGTCCACGTCATAATTCAAGTAAACTCCATTTGGGCAGGCGATAGTTCAACATAAAACTTGATGTCTAAACATTTATAAACTATATTACAAACTAATTTTCAGTAATATTTTATTAGCAAACGTGATGTATCATCATGAAATAGAATATACATTAAATCATTTATGTGATAGGTATCAATCAACAATAACAAACTGAATCAAAAAGGAGTAATTGTTTAATATTTTAAATAGTTTGGTTATGGTTTCAAGTATTTGAAATCAAAACTTTGGTGGGTTTGATTTGAAAAATGATGAAAATCACATCAAACTGAACCATGAACACCCCTAGTTATGTTATTATTACAATAAGGGTGCATTACACATAGCAGCAAATCATGTTTTCCATGAACAAGCAAGACACAAGGAGATGGAATTTCATTATATAAGGAACAATATTCAAGATGGCTCTATAGTAACGAGATTTGTGAACTCTGCCCATCAACTAACAGTTGTATTGACTAAGTCTTTGGGAAATGAGGTTTCCATGCCTGTGTTTCACAAGTTGGAAATGCAAGACATCCATTCTCCATTCCGAGGGAGAGTGTTTCAAAATCGAATATGGCATATCCTTTGTATTAAGTAGTGAATATATGTTTTACCCTAGTCTTCTTCTTTTCACATTGAAATCAAGTTATTCGCACATGAGGAGAAAAAGTTCTTATTCCACATTGCAAGTAGTATCTTGAAAATAGGTTCTTCGGAAGGCATTACACATCGTGATTGTTCTAAAGTAATTCAACATATTTCAGTAAAACTAATTGATAACTTTTGTGCAGCATGACATATGTTAGCGATACATATGCATGGTATACAAATGGAGATCTCTTTCCTTTTAAATTGCCTCGAGAGAATTAATTAATTTCTCCCTTACTCCATTTTCCTTCTTCACAGGGCAGTGGTGGAGAGTTGAATTCTTCACCAGTTTATTTCCTTTTCTTTTTCTTTTTCTTTTTCTTTTTCTTCTCTTCATTCATATTTATATATAAGAAATATTGGATGAGACCTTATAAATACATCTTGTTGTTTGATCCTTATTCTCTAATCTAATAGCTCAAAAATTGTATTGGATATCATTCAGGTGACAACAAAAGATGGCTATATCCTAAGTATCCAACGGATTCCACATGGAAAGTCGAGCAAGGCACAGAACAAAATTCCAGTTCTTCTGCAACATAGTCTTTTCGTGGTTATGTCCTCCTCAATTTACATCTTCTTTTTGCTACTTCATGATTAGTTTCTTTGTCATTTTTCATAAACTTTACATTATTATCTGATACTCCAGTGCTGTAATAGGATAGATAACATGGCTGCTTAATCCACCTGATCAATCTTTAGGATTTATCTTGGCTGATAATGGCTTTGTTTGGATAGTCAATACACGTGGGACGAATTATAGCCGTGGACATACAACCCTTAACACCCACAATCCGGTTTGTTCCTTTACTTTTCCCCATTTTTATTTGTAAATAACAAAAATTGTGAATCATTTCCAACGGAAAAAGCCAGTTTCTATTTTTAATTTTTTTGGGTTCTTCTTTGACTTTTGCAGTCATAGTGGGAATGGTCATGGGATGAATTGGTTGCTTATGATCTTCCAGCTACAGTTCACTATGTTCATGATCAAACAGGGCAGAAAGTACACTATGTTGGTCATTCTTTGGCAACTGTCCTCCTTTTCTCCATGCTCTTTTTTTGTATCAATGGATGCATTTTAGATAGAAATGATACGTTTTCTTTTATATGCATTTTTCTTTTTGTTTTAACTTATCGAGGGAAAAGGGGAGGAAAAGCCAAAACAAATTCCTAAGGGGTCAGTGGAGCCTTTGACATATGAACTGGAGAGAAGGGTCAAGTCAATTCTCATTTTGAAAATGACATACCTCGTTCCTTACATTCTTTATTCCTTTTCTATTTTTGGTTTTTCTTTTCTTCTTGTTATTGACAGATTAAATGATACTTATTTAAATTCGATTTCCCTTTCTCGTTTCAGGGAACTTTAATTGCTTTTGCTGCATTTTCTCAAAAGGAGTCAGTGAACACAATAAGATCTGCTTCTTTGCTTAGTCCTATGGCATATTTGGCTGAGAGGTCTTCATTTCTAGCCAAACTGCTGCTGATGCTTTTATAGCTGAAGTATTCATAAAATTTTCTCTATCTTTCATAGCCTTTTAGTTTGTTTTTTTGATTAAGGTTGTCCAATAATCTCCTTTCGTTCTAATGTTTCAGGATTTATACTGGCTTGGAATTAGGTAGTTTGCTCCAAGAGGGTGAGTAGAAAAGCTACATAAATGCATGTCCCTCTTGAAATAGGTGGATTGTTACTAGAAGARAGTTATGACATCCCTTAATTGTCATAAAGATTTAAAAATACAAAAAGAATAGAAACTAACATTGCTGGAATAAACAGGAAGGCTGCTGCCAAATCCTTGGAAGAAATTTGCAAGAAACCAAATAGCAATTGCTCTGACTTGATATCTTCTTTTGCAGGTTCTTTCTATATATTTATTTAAGAAAATCATTTTTTAATATTATATATGCACTTCATTTTGAATATAAAGACTTTCTTTCTAACTAAGTTTCATTATTTATAATAATATAGGTCCAAATTGTTGTGTGAACTCTTCATCGACTGATATTTTCCTTGAGCACGAGCCTCAATCCACGGCAACGAAGAACATGATCCATCTTGCCCATAGTAAATCATATGAGCAAAGTTGAAAATGGATTACGAAAATGGTGCGCAGAATTATTTATGATGCAATATATACAATACAATACATTTGTGATATTAAAATCCTTGAGCAAATACTGTAATTTTGATACAAAAACTAAATGTTCTAATATTTGTTCTCTTATATATCGCGATCTCAAAAAGGCCGGTTTGGAGAGAGAGAGGGAGAGAGAGTATCACCTTATCTGTTCTTCACTACTCAAGAGGTAGGGGGACTAATTTTTCTTAGAAAATGAATCCCTCATATTTCCTTTTCTTTTATAGTGATTAGAAGAGGCACAATAGAAATGTATGATTATGGAAGCGCAGAGAAGAACAACAAACATTATGGTCAGCCCACACCTCCAGCGTATAACATGACAAGTATTCCAAACGATTTTCCTTTATTTTTTAGCTATGGAGGCCAAGACTATCTCTCTGATGTCGATGATGTTCAGACTCTTCTAAAAACCCTGAAAGATCATGATGCTGATAACTTATAGCTCAGTATAGAGAAGACTCGGACTTCGTTTTTGGTGTGAATGCTAAGCAAGTAGTGTATGATCCTCTCGTGGCATTTTTTAAGATCCATTGATAACTTATGCAAAATGACAAAAAGTATAATTGCATTCTTGTAATTTGGTTATAGTGTTTGTAAATACTTGAGTTGTAATAGGAGTTTTCTTTGTCATGCATGAACCAATGTCTAATTCAATTGGTGTTGCATACTGGATTGAAATTACTTACAACCTTCCTTTCATAATATACATACGTTATTTTAGGATGGGAGACTCTTTGATAATATAAATTATTTTACAAATATAAAAAATAAATTTCCCAATATAGTCCTACTTTAATCTTATCACCTTATCCTAATTAGTCTTGAAATCAATTTTAAAAAATATCATTTAATCAAAATCAGAACTATTTATTTATTGTATTTGACTATGAATTTACTTAATATGATTTCAAAAGACTTTCATGTTTCAAATTGTCTGGCATTCTTTAAAGGGTAAACAATGTTGTTTAACCCTAAGCTTCGACGTATTTTATTTTTTATCCTTAAACTTGCAAGGCTACGTTTGATAAAATTAAAATCTGAACTTTGAAGTTTAAATAGTGGTTGAGAATCTTTCTAGTATATTTTACTGCTATACCCCTTGCTACACATAACTATCCACCAATCACAACACAATGTGTATATATCCTTAACCCCTTTAACATCTCTCCTGCTTCCTTTATGTTAGGGTTTAAGATATATATACATATATATGTAAGATTCAGGTGGTATAGGAGAAAGATGTACCAGAAAATCTGGAGCCTAAAAAGTAGTTGAATTTATGAACTTTGAAATTTTAATTTAACTTCACTTTGTATGACTAATTTTGAATATAAAATATGCTAATCTAATATGCAATGTCTTAATATTAAGTTAGAATATCATCACTTAAAATTTATAGAAAGAATTAAGAATCATTTAATGTATTAAGAACATTATACAATTATATTATGAAACGYTCTTAATTTAATAAGCTCTTAATTCATTTAGTTTTAAGTGTTCAATTGGGTTGTCAAATAGGGCCTAAGACATATTAGTTCAGTTATTCTTCGATTATGCTATCTAACCAATGATTCCAAAGAAGTATATCAATTATTGACCAACCAAATCATGAATATCAAATATTCTTTTTCAATAAATAAGCAACCTATTTTTTAAAATAATTGAGCTATATCCTTATGCTTAATTTAACCTAGAAAAATGCATCACACATATAGTTCTCAAAGATTGCCCAAATCATGTAAATATGTCTCTATTTTACATGTATTTCATGACACTTGTTATTTAACCTAATTGGAAAAATTTTATCTCTAATCACCTTAAGCAATGTTATAAACAATTGAAAGATAGTTAGTTATTTAACCCAACATTAAGAATAATAACAATGGTTCAATAAACATAGATATATGCCACATACGGAAAATGCCTAACTCAATAACAAAAAATCCGAAAAAGTTTCAACGTAGTCTTTGAATAAAAGATTTAGCTCAACATGATTCGAGAAAAGCAAATACAAATTGAAGAATAATAGGATCAATCTCCATTCTATTGGTCACTTTTTCTTCCAGGCACCGAAATCATCTTGGGAAGCATGTTACAATTTTGAAATCAATCGATCCACACAAGAAATGGCTTTTTTGAAGCTGAACTAGCGTTGGTTATTTACTTTGCCCAATGTTGGCTCAATTCCTTTTTTTTCTCTCTGCCTACATTGAACTGACGTCGACTCGGGTACTTACCAGCTCCGGATAAGTGACTTTTTTCAATTTGGAGTTTCTCCATATCTCTTGCTAGTTTGATATAAAAACCAGCACGGAAAAATCTCWAGTTTGACAGGATTTGAAGTTTTTCACTTGAATTGGCACCAGTTTGTTATACCGTTGCTGATTTGGACGGTTTGGGCCTAAACGATGTTCGAATTGGTCAAATCAGATGCATCTTGAAGCATTTTCAATCTTCTATACATCTGTGTAGGTTTTGTATTGTAAGATAGCATCAGAAAAGTTTCATCGTGGTCTTAGAACAAAGTATTTAGCTCAACATGATTTGAATAAAAGCAAATACAAATTGAAGATCGATATAGAAAAATATCATGAAAGATAATAATTTTGATCAATCTTCAATATGTCAGTCTTCTTTTCCATCCAGAAAAACTCATCTAAGTATTCCAATATATTCTTAAAGGTACAAATATGAAGGTTATATTTTTGGGAGCGAAAGGGATATTCTTATAACATCTATAGTCCTTCCCAGAGTGGAATATGAGTCTAAAATTCTAAACTGCCCAAACCTCATCCAAAATTGCAATACAACTAGAAAACCTCCTTAATTTCATCAAAATGACACCAAATTAGCTTGGAAAGTGTGTCAAGTTCAAGAACTTCTTCGGCCCGATCAAGAACCGACCTTCTTGAAGCCAAATTGGTGCCGGTTCTGTACTTTACCCTGCGATAGTTTAGTTCTATTTTTTTTCAATTTGCACCGAACAAGAGCTGGTTTGGGTACCTATCAGTGCCGGATATGTGATTTTTCTTTCTGGTTTCGAGTTTTTTCATATCCGATAATGGTTTGGTCCAAAAACTAGTGTCGAAAACTCTCTGGTATGATGGAAATTGAAGTTTTTCTCTTGAACTAGTGCCAGTTTGATATACTATTGTTAGTTTGGATTAAGGCTCGACCGATGTTTGAATTGTGTCAGACCAAATAGGTTTTGAAGCTCTTTTCGTCCTCCATCCATTTATGTAGGTTTTCTCTAGTTTTATTGCCATTTTCACCTTGAATCATCACAAATCTTTCTGTACGAAACAAAACTGATACATAATGAAGTATTTTCTRAATAAACCACAATTACATCTAGAATTATATTGAATGAAGCTCTTAAAATTCCCTATAATCTATATATAATAACAATGTATCAAACATCCCACACTTAGACCCTTACTTGCCTCTAAGCAACAAAAAATTAAGAAGACCAAACAAAATGACCCAAAACAAAACCAAGATAATAATCCATAAAAATCCTTAACAATCGTTGATATTAACACGTGAGAAACCAATCCACATTGTTAGAGTCACAGGATTCACATATCAGTGTCCATCATAGCCTATAGAATGTGTATGTATCAAATGCACTCTAAATATCATGAGAAACACTTCATTAAAAGTCACTGACTATGAGTTATGGACAATGCATTAACTCGATCACCTCATAGGTTTACTATTCATAAACTCTCCACTAATTAAAGTAATACAAATCAACCAAGATTAGGTAGGACTTTTCAAGTTATAATGTTAGGTCAAGGGATTGGGGTATCAAATGAAAGATCAAGGATATAGCAAAACAAAGAGTGAGCTTATGCAAACAAGAGGTATAACACATGATAAACACGAATAATCCTTCTCCCATCTACTAACCTTTTCAATCAACACTTCTTCGTATGCTTTTCTCATTTTTGTTCCTCTTTTTACCAACCTAATATACAAGGCACATGAATATCTCATTTTTCTATATTTTCCACAGTTTATTTTCTTTTAGATGTGATAGACAAAATTGTATATGTCAATTGTCTTCAAACACCCAAGTATAAGCGATCCATAAGTAATATAAAGTGAGTAAAAGTATCATCCCATGAGGATTGATAGAGTATAAAGTAGAAAGAAAATTCTCCAATAAATTAACAAGTTTGTGATTTGATTTAATGTAACTAAAATAAAGTGATTCACCAATCACTAGGATAGTAATTAATCACAACAATAACCTCACAAGAGATGATTAATAGGGTAAAAGTGAAATAGAGTTAATTAATCCCTAGTGTACTAATGGTCATGCACTGCTAAAACAATATCTATCACGCAATCAGAGATAGTTATGACCTTACTTCTTTCGAATTTGTTGGTCCTTTTTCTTGTTTCCTTAGATTGGACATTGTACAAATAGGATTTTTGGGCTAAACATATATATCTATGGTGTCTATAACTGAAATACCCAAAAATACCCACAGCCCATATTTATTCAAGGGGTTCGCTAACTTAAAGTCTTTCAACCCTCAAATAGTTTTGACATTCACATTAATGGCCAAAAAATAGTAAATGTATAACATAATACATACTTGAAGGAAGCATGAATGAAAGGTACGCAAGCTTTGCTCATAACATTTAATAACCCATTAAATACAAAAGTTCATCACCAACTCTAACTTTAGAAAGTTAGTTCATACTCTTAAATATCAAAAAGTATAAATATTCAATATTAAACATCTTTAAAATAGAACAAGAAATAGATAAATAAAGCCTAAAGGTAGAATCTTGATGTCATTTGGTGAAAAACCCTTGGATCCTTCTTCTTTTTCCTTCCCGTTTGGTGGCTTCTTCTCTCTTTTTGCTCAATTTCTCATATCTTACCTATTTGTGTGACTATTTTGTGTAACAGATAATGACTCTTGGTCCTTTCTCTGGGAACCTTAAGAGTTGTTGACCTTTGAGCCTTCTAATCTAGGGGTAGTACTAGATTAGGCTAGGTTACCARAGCAAGTGATGTTAGTTTAAGGGTTTCGATCCCATTTTCAGTATTRTCGGATTCACCAACAGATCTACTGAATTTTTAAGTTCTGATGAACACAATGAAGACAAAATCATTAGCATTTCTCTAATAAGTGCATATCTTAAACTAATATGTCTAAACTTTACATTGTACACTCTATTAAAAAGTTCTTAGGACAAAAATCTATGTCAAGTAGTAGATCTATTTGCTGCTCAACCTCCTTACAAATCAAAGATAGTGCTAGAAATTTAGTGTTCATGGTGAAATATGCCATAATTGTTTGTTTCTTTGAAGCCCAAGAAATAGGACCACCATGAAGTATAAAAATGCTGCTACCCGGAGGTTTTTATCATAAAGCTAGTAGTCCAAGAAGCCTCCAATGTTCTTTACTTGGATTTCTAGTGTATCTAGCAGGTCTAGATAGCATATAAAACGTCGGCCCAATATAACTCAAGGCATGCATTAAACTCTAAATAACACTAGCACACTCAAGATGAGCTATTGGATTACCATTTATAGAGCTTGTAGTTATGATCAAAAGGAGTACTTGCTTCTTTCATATTTAGATATTGATATTTATTTAGTATTTTATCGATGTAGTGTGACTGTGAAAGGACAAAGCCCTATTATGCTTCCTAACTTTTATATCTATTCCTCCAAGTTGTTATGCGCATGGCATGCAGTCAACAAAGCGTCGCCCACAAGGATCATGGCACTTATCATATCTCAGAAGTCATATTTTTCCTTTCAGCCAAACAATTTTGTCGTGGTATCTATGGTGCACTTGTTTAATGTATAATTGCATTTATGTTCACTACTTCTATCAGTTCCCAAAGATTCTATCTTTTATTTTTCTTAATTTTCTAAAAAGTTTTATTAACATGACACAACAAAGAGCTTGATTAATCGATTGAAAAATATGCAACAAAAATAAAAGGTCGGCTCTAGCAAACCCTGTTAAAAAAAAAAAAATCATAGAAAAGGGAAAACAATACCCAGAAAAGGGATGTACAAGAATGAGAAACTCTTGAGAACAAAAAACAAAGAAGAAAAAAATTGAATACCTAGATAAGGGGGTTTAAAAGGCTCAATTTTGTTGTCATTGATACCATGTAGCCACGCTGCCATGTTTTCTCCTGAAACATTGCCCATTGACTAAGCTATTAAAGATATATTACTATAACACTACCTACCTGAGTTCCTCTTCGGATTTATAAGATTATTTAGGGATAGGGTTACTTAATTAATTCAAATATCAAACYCAAATAGGATAAAGATAAATCAAATATATCAGCCAAAAATTGGATAAGATTTCATGATTTAGCATGATCTTCACCAATTTGTTTAAAGTAAGATTCCAGTTGTTTGATCAATTTTATGTGAATTGTTATAGTTTTATCTTTGTTCAAGTTTTCATTTAGTTTGATAATATAGGATAAAATTATTTTTCCAATAATAGAAATGGTTTTCAGCATAAGGGTCTCACTTTATCCAATAGTTAAAGGCAATATTTGTAATTAAAAGTCAATTAACTAGCAAAACTTAAGTAAATAAAATTTAATTCCAGTTAAGTCATTTTTGCTTATTTCTTCAGAGTTAAGATGAGATTTGTGCGTATAAACTACTTGTAAATATGAAAATTTTACTAAATTAAATTTTTATAATCTATTTAAATAATTAAAAATTAATTTTAAATGCTCTACTAAATTGGGGAGTATGTAGCATGTTAACCAATGAAACGGTGACATGTGTCAATGATYACAATGTTCAACCAATAAAAATCAAGGAAAGCTTGGCGAATCAGGTGATGCCTCATCGCTCTTAAATGTAGCTTTGATCAATCAAATCAATTCGTATTGTCTATAAATAATGAGCTATTGGATTACCATTGTCCTCATAGATATAAAAATTAGGAAGCATAATGAGCTATTGGATTATCATTGTCCTCATAGAGCTTGTAGTTATGATCAAAAGGAGTACTTGCTTCTTTCATATTTAGATATTAATATTTATTTAGTATTTTATCGATATAGTGTGACTGTGAAAGGACAAAGCCTCATTATGCTTCCTAACTTTTATATCTAAAATAGTATCTATTCCTCCAAGTCGTAATGCACTTGGAGAGAAGCCAAATTTCTCTCCAAATCCTAAGATCAAGCTGCAAAGTCCTCGAAAAACTTCAGAGAGTTCAAATCCCGCAATCAAGCTGCAAAGCCCTTAGAAAACTCCAAAGAATCAAGATCTCGAGATCAAGTTGCGAAGTCCTCAAAAAGCTCCAAAGAATCCARTACCGAGATTAAGCTGCGAAGCACTTGAAAATTTTCAAAGAGAAGAATCAATGGATTGAGTTCTTGCCACAAGAACGTTTCAGAGATTGTAACACGTATTTATCAAATTTAATTAATTCTTATTTTGCATTCCTCTTGCTTTCTGTTATTATTTTGTAGACAAGAAATTTGTGTAAATAAACTTTGGCACACCCAGTGGGACAATCTCTGCTATTCATCTCTTCTCTTCAAATCAAGTCAAATTCATCAATAGCTCCTAAGAACAACATCTCCAAAGCTACCCCATCCAGATCTGCAACGGTTGGTGCTATTACCAAATCAACCATGTCAGTCACATATGCAATATCTATGAAGCGAAGTAAGGCGGCATTTGATGCTGGAAAAGAAGTGGAGTACTTCTCATACGATCAGATCTACGAATACTCCAACCCCATATTCATTTACAAATACTCCAACCCCATGTTTATGGATGTTTCTCTTCAAGAAGGAAAAATAGGCGTCGACTTTGCCATAAGAACGACCATGTCCATGTTGAATCCTTGAACTAAGTCACAAACATCTAAACAAGATGATGGTGAGTCTTCTACAAACTCTGCAACTATTGTTTGCCAAGAAGATCTACAATTGGGGAAGCTCTGCCATGAAGATTCCACTACAACTTCATTTATTTTATCTGTTATGATGATCGATACTGCCACAATTGAAGAACAAATCGCAAAATTGGGCCGAATTGGTGGAAGGATTTGCAGAATATTCCCAATAAAGAGATATCACTCTTGCTCGATTGTTGAAACATTTCAATGGTACTGCAAAAACAAGTCAAATTGCTCCAAAGCAACCACAAATAATGTTGAATGTGCTTAGGTTGCTCAAGTACAACGTCAATCCAAAGTTGGATCTGAAACTACAATAGAAGTACAAAACATTCAAGTTTCTTCTAATGGATTGATCTCAATAAATAACCTAAAGGATGTCATTGCAAAAACAATTGAAGAAAAACAGGAAGGAAGCTCTAGATCTTCTCAAGGGTACACCAAACCATATATTCAAAAGATATGCAGTCTTCAAATGCCAATCAGTTATCAACCTCCCAAATTTCAACAATTTGACGATAAAGGAAGTCCAAAGTAACATATAGCTCACTTTGTTGAAACATGCAACAATACAGGTACTGAAGGTGATCTACTTATCAAACAATTTGTTACATCCCTTAAAGGTAATGCTTTTAATTGGTATACTAATATTACTCCTGGATCAATTGATAGTTGGAATCGACACGAGCAGGAAATCCTAAATCGATTTTATAGCACTCGAAGAACTTTAGCATGCTTGAATTAAGTTAAATTCGATAGTAGAATGATGAACCCATCATTGATTATGTCAATGGATGGAGAAGTTTAAACCTTGATTCCAGAGATCGCATCTCTGAATAATCTGCAATCGAGATGCGCATCCAAGGCATGTATTGGGGTCAGCAATACATTTTAAAAGGAATCCAATAAGGAACTTTTGAAGAATTAGCTACTCATGCTCATGATATGGAAATAAGTATTTCACAAATCAAAGTCAAGGAATTTATGTCAAAGAGTCAACCAAATATGAGAAGAAGCTAGAATTTCAAAGTGGGGGCAAACTTTCCTCGAAATTTGAAGCTAAAGATTCAGTACGAGCAAAAATTCAAGAATACGAGCCTAAACTGCACGCTATTCCTTGATAAGAGTTAAAACTATTTGAAAGCCTCGTCAATAATTCAAGATGCTCCTAGTGTATGAGCTTAAACTACACATGCTCCTTGATAAGAGTTAAAACTGTCTAAATGCTTTAAACAAAATTTAAATCACTCCTTTGTATATGAGCGTAAATTGCATGCTACTCCTTGATAAGAGTTAAAACTATCTGAATGCCTCATCAAAAATTCAAGATGCTATTTAGTGTACGAGCCTAAACTGTACGCTAATCCTTAATAAGAGTTAAAATTGCTTGAATGCCTCATCAAAAATTCAAGATGCTCCTAGTGTATGAGCTTAAACTGCACGTGCTCCTTGATAAAAGTTAAAACTGTCTAAATACTTTAAACAAAATGAAATTTTTCCTTAGTGCACAAGTCTAAACTGCATGTTACTCCTTGATAAGAGTTAAAACTATCTACAAAAATTTAAATTGCTCTTCGATTGCACGCGCTTAAACTGCAAGTTCAAATTATGTAAAGATGAACTACGTTTGACTTGATTCCTTCTTTGGATACGTAGGCAGCTTAGAAAAACATCTGAGTTCAGTTGCATCTTCAATGATATATCATTTTCTTTGCTTCTTATAGCAAAGTCAAATCTTTAATAGATCATTCAAATTGAAGTCCAACAATGGTCTGGAATCAAGACCCTCCTGCAGAAAATTAGAATCTCGAAGAAATCCAAGGCTTAAAGTCAATGTCCTTCATAGTGATGGTGTAAATCAACTATCCTCCTGCAAAAATTGGGACATCGAAGATATTTAAGGCTTAAAGTCGAAGCATTCAAAGTCGATGTCCTTAGTAGCGATGATGTGGAATGGACCCTCATAGCTCCAAGTTGATAATCCATGGCTAGAAACCAAAGCTCTCTCCCTCCAAATTGATGCTCCGTGGCTTGAAATTAGACTCTCTTCTCGCTCCAAGTTGGCGATCTATGGCTTGAAATCAAAACTTTTCCATGGTATTGGTGTCTAGCTTGGAGCAAAAGATGATCTTCCTCATTAACTCAAAGTCAAATCCTTGAAGTCTGATCTTTGAAGTAAGGGTCCAAAAAAAAAAATAAAAGAGATTGCAAAAATAGTAAGAGAGAGTTTAAAAAAATTGAAAAAAATAAAGGAAAAATATAGTGCTACATTCGAGAAGGTTTGACTCGTTGGAGTTCCACCAGAGTGCCTTTAGGTAGGTGGCAGGGAAAAAATGTATGTCTCAGGCTCAAAGGACCTTGTATCTCACTCCAACAATCGAACTAGATTTATTTGCAACTAAAATTATACAAAGATGAGGCAAAATTTACGGCTGTTGTAGRTGTCCCAAATGCAGCATGGGTTGCATYTTGGATGATTATGGTCCAAAAGGGTGAACACTTGAAGCCATGCTTGAATCATACCAAAAGGAGAAGCAGAAGACAAAAAGTCACTCGCCATGGTCGCCGCTGCTATAAAGCCAAAGGCTACCTTGGCTAAGAAGAAAGAGGCTCTAAAGGCCACCAAATCCAAGGAGAAGCAAGTTCAAACCCACTTAGAAACACACCCAAAAAAAAAAAAAAAGGGTCAAATCTAATTCAAGCCTCAGCAAAAAGACTCAAGGGTCATCCCTAAACCGGATCAACTCAGCTGCCCAACTCGAAAATAGCCAGTTATCTCTCTGCCAATGCCTAAAAAAATGCTTCAACCCCAAGCATGGTGACTTACTGATTGCCAGAGCGTTGCACCAGTCTCCTAGGGAATCATTAAAGCAGAGCTCGTTGCTGCTCTTCACCATGTCCACGAATTAGAAAGAA
The DNA here is from genome assembly GCA_001752375.1 of Rhazya stricta. Lineage (NCBI taxonomy): Eukaryota > Viridiplantae > Streptophyta > Magnoliopsida > Gentianales > Apocynaceae > Rhazya > Rhazya stricta. Next base: position 440,521 of record MEJB01000022.1, on the reverse strand, counting down.
TAGAAAAGCAGCTTCAAACTTATGTCTCGAGAATCGBAAGACAAAAGAGAAAAGCAGAGGCCGTTGTTGACTTCGTTTGAAGTCATTGCTATGGCTCGAAGAGAGGGACGTCGTAGCTGCTTGTAGCCATCGTTGCTCCATCTTCGTTGCCACTTGAAGTCATCTCCGTGGCCATCACCAAAACAAAATGAAAGGAAGGTGGAAAGGCCTATCTTATCGCCAATACTAGTTGCTGTTCACCAGCGTAGTCTTGGGGCGTTATGCATCACTATGGAAAGTGAGTTGCAAGGCAGAAGGTGAACTCGAGGAAGAGGCCACTATTGTTGTAGCCACCTTCGGAAGAAGTAGAAGTTGAGAGCTTCATTCTTGCTATCTGTTGTGACTTCGTACGTTATCACATGACTCAGATTGGAAGACATAGAGTTGTTGTGGTCGTCTTCCTCATTGCAACTCATTCTCGCTGCAGTCGCCACCGGAAGGAAACGGAAGGGGAAGAGTCGTCTAGTCACGGAGGAAGAAGCTTTGAAATCTTCACCATGGCCATCGCAGAGGAAGAAACTCTGAAATCTTCATTGCTACAGATCTCCGGGAGGCGAATGTCAAAAGACGGAGGCCACCGCGGAATAGAAAGCAAAAGTCTCGGTGGCCACCGCATCCTCCGACTTCTACTGCTCTACCACCATCAATGAAGACAAGGATGGAGACGAGCAAGGATGTGTGAGCTTGGCAGACTGGATCAGCGGATCTAGGCCTTCGAGTCTTAGGCCACCTTCTCTTAGCCTACGAAGTGAAAGAACTGAAGGCTTGGGCTACTGGGTTTGGGCTAATCTTCAATCGCTTTCTTCTAGCCTATGAAGCGAAAGAACTGAAGGCTTCGGCTGCTAGGCTTAGGTGGGTTTTTGGTCGCTTTCTTTTGGTCCATAAAGTGAAGAAACTGAAGGCTTCGATTACTGGGTCTAGGTCAGTCTTAGGTCATTTTCTTCTAGCCCATGAAATAAAGGAACTGAAGGCTTGGCTGCTAGGTCTAGATTGGTCTTGGATCGCTTTCTTCTGGCCCATAAAGGGAAGGAACTGAAAGTTTAGTTTGCTGGGTCTGGGCCGATCTTAGGTCGCTTTCTTTTGGCCGATAAAGCAAAGGAACTGAAGGCTTCGACTGCTTGGTCTGGGACAGTCTTAGGTCATCGGTCTGGGCTGTCTTCTCAAAGCCCACGAATTAAGCGAACGGAAAGGATAGTCTATTGGATAGGCCATTTGATGGGCTATCAATCTGGGCTGGTCTTGGCCCACTTTCTTCTGGCCCATAAAGTGAGGGAACTCTACGGGTCTTGGGCCGTTGTCTCTTGGCCCATGAAGCAAGGGGGTTGAAAGAATAGACCGCCGGTCTTGGCTGCTCTACAACAGGCCCGTGAAGAAAAAAAGAAAAGGAAAAGTAGACTCGGCAGAACAAATAAACAACACCAAAAAAAAAAAAAAACTTAGGCCCGCCCTCACACAAAAAAGGAAAAAAGAGGCAAAAAAAAAAAAAAAGGAGGCCCACAATTCATGGGCTGAAACAAAAAAGGAGAAGCAAAAGTGAAAAGAAAAAAAAATATGCAAGCATAAAACAAAAAAGAAAAAAATCGAGTCTTGCACAAAAAGAAAAAAAAGTAAAGGTGTTCATGATAAAAGAAGATGGAAGTTTTACCTCTTCTTTGACTTTTTTCTCGACACCTCTTGTTAAAGTCTCTCTCGAAAATCTTCAAGCGTAATGACAAGTGTTATATCAACATCAAATACTTACGTAAATAATAGTAGTTTGACCTATTAAAAAAGAAAAAAATATGCACAAGATGACTTACCAAAGTATCAAGGTTGGTGATGCAAAGAAAGATAGAATGGGAGAAACTCTTGTAATTGGGGTGTATATATAGGCAAAAGAAGAAGAGAGTTAGGTTAGGATTAAGAGAATAAGTCTTATCCCAACTCCGATATCTATCAGTATGTGACACATATCACATCTCTAATATCTATCAATTTGTGAGATATATCACAACTCCAATATCTATTAGTATGTGAGATATATCACATCTCCAATATCTATTAGACATCTCCAATATGTATCAGTATGTGAGATATATCACGACTCTAATATGTATCCAATATGTTATGTTTAGATTAGGATTTTGATTATCAGAAATTAGATTAGTTAAGTTCCAGTTTAATAGGATAGAGGAAGAAGAATGGGCCAACGAATTGAAAGAAAAGGAAGCCTAACTAATCGAAGGAAAYTGTAACACCGCCAGATTAGGAACTGTCCTAAGCCAAGAATGTTACATCATTCAACTCGCAAATTGTCAACTATCATTTAAAACTCAACATTTATTCAAAATGAAAATAGCGGAAGCCTCAAGAATTTAAACCATTCAAAAAAATAATATAACTATCTTATTACATAAAATAAGTTCGAACCAAATTCCCGATATCATAGCTCGCCCACAAATGACCTCCTTGGCCCATCTGGTTACATATCATCTGAAATGACACATAAGAAAAGAAATGAGCTAAAAAGCCCAATAAGTAACCTCAATGCATGAATGCATCAACCTGTCCTACATGCCATGAAATTATAAAATTTCGCCTTTAAATAAAAACTACTTTCCAAACATTCCTTTTTCAAAATCTCATTACAAAACATTTCTTTCAAAATTCACTTATATTAAAACATTCCATTTCCTTTCATTCGTGAGCTAGCTGAGTGTAACGCCTAGCCACTAAGCTTGCAGTAGGCCATTCTTATTTGGAACCCGATTCCATTCCTACCAATAGAATCGCAAAGCGGTTAACATTCAAAAAAAGATTTTCTTTCATACTTTCACCTCTAAGGAGGTGAACATTCCATTCTTACCTACCCTCCAAGAGGGTAGGGTTGAGGCGCTGGTCCCCCATGCCCCATTTTCCACTCACATCTTTTGTGGCCAAGTTTACACTCCTTTTCGAAAGCTTTAATATTTTCCTTTAAAATTCCATTTCCTAAACCATTCACCTTCTAAGTGTGTGAATGGGTCATGCCAAATGTGATGTAGAATTCTAACCACATGCTCATGACATGAAATGCATGCATCCGTATATAACATAACATTCGACAAACAGTACAAAATAAGAAGCATGATAATATTTTATTTGACAATACAGGATATGAACACATTAACATTCCACACAATTATACACATCAACATACAATCTCATACACAACATATTAGAGCAATTAAAAGAGTTCAATTACATTCATTTATAACGTTAATGAGATAGGAGGATTACTTACCTGGACTCCTTTACGTTAACGGGCTCTTACTTAAGTTGTGAAGTGAACTCCTTCAACCGATCTTAATGTAAGGCCTCYAAATGACCTAGTTGATTACAGAAAGAGGGTCTACTTAGTTTGATCGTTCCAACTTAGATATTATGTGTTTAATCCAAAAATATCCTTTATAAATTTAATAATTCATATTTAGGTCTCATATTATCAAATATCACGTTTTTAAGGTTACAATTCAACTCCTTAGCTCGGGTATAAACCTAATCTATATTCTCTCATTAATTCACTTCAGAGCATAATTATGTACAAGTCATGCAATTTCAATATTAAATGTTAGTGTTTCATCTTAAAATTCACAATATCCAAATGTTYCGGAAGCAGTATTGGATTCCTGGGCGTGCGCTCATGCGGCGAGCACAATAGCGTCTAGGCGCTTGGGCGTCTCAGCGTCAGTAATATTATTGTATTGTAAGTCGGGGCATCGGTCGCCTGGGCACCTAGGCGCTTGCTGGACGCGTGCTTGGTGCTACTGGGCACGACTGAATCTAGCACTGTTGAGTGCCGGGCCTTGTTATTGGCCAAACAAGTTTACGGCTGGCCAGCAATGTTTCTGGTCAACTTCCGACTACTCTAAAACTAGCGAGTTGGGGAGAACCCGCACGACTAGACACCTGCTAGCGCTGCACCTGTTGCTGCCCTTGTTGAARGACCACGTTGTAAATCAACAGGTCGCGATTTTGATCCCAGACAGTGGGACTCATCCAACAATGCGAACAGCAAGGAAGAGGGCAAAGTGATGGTCAGCAGCAAGGGATCTGGCTTCTGTCGAAGAGGAAAAATGTTGAGCAGAGAAGGAGAAGAAGATCGCGATAGCAAATCTGGCGTGTCTGAGTCGCGCAGATCAGGTCGAGTAGAGAAGAAAGGATGACAGCGTAGATCTGGCAATTGGTGTTGCGCAAATCCGGTCGCGCCGAGAAGAAGAAGAAGATGGCTTACCGGATCTAGAGGCAAATCGCTTCGTTCTGAGCGGGTATGGATCTGGTAGGCATGGTTCCTCCTGGCTGAACGTCTGCGAGCCAGCTAAGGGGCACATAGCGATGGTTCCGGACTYGCGTTGCAAACACACGAGAGATGACCACGTCTCTAGATGAGCAGCGGTGGAGATCAATGGCACAATGAGGAATCGCTACAACTACCACCGATCAAACCATGATCGGTTGCGACATCGATAGAGGAACGAAGAAAAGAGAGAAGGAGGAGCAAGGAAAGGCCGTGACAAGCAGCGTCGGGTAGGCAGAGGGGAAATGGCGGCGGCGGCGACGGCGGCAGCGGCGGCAGCATATGGGAGGAAGAAGATGAAGGATTTCTTTAGGGTTTTTCTTTTTCTTTTCTTTTCTTTTCTTTCTTTTTATTTTCTTATATATTTTCTTCTTTTTTTTAATTTTTATATTTTGACCGTAATCCGAACCTTTCGGGCTTCCCGTTCAAATTTAACTCAAAATCCGTAAATTCAATATAACGGGCTTCCTTTCAATAAAAAACCCAACTTCCGACTGACAAARAAATAGGCCCACGAGTCGAGCCTTTAACCAAATAATAACTCTTGTTCGACACGGACAATATTTTCATACTTATTAAACGTGCGATTTTAGAACATTAATCACATATAAAATTTTCAACCCTAGTTGGCACACAATTTCACACAAAATCAAACAAAATTGATATTGGAAAATTTCCGTGTGTTACAGAAAGGGGGCAAGCCTTGAAGAAAAAAGGCCTAATGTTTGAAGAACGAAAAAGACCCAAATATCTTAAGTACAATACAAGAAAAATAATCCTAAGTTATTGGACTTGCAATATTGACCCAAATGGCGTAACTTGAGTTGGAACTTGTCCACTCAACAACCTACCTTCAAGTTGTACTTGTGGCCAAGTTCTAAGGGGCAATTTGTATATATGAAAATTTTATTAAATTAAATTTTCATAATCTATTTAAATAATTAAAAATTAATTTTAAATGCTCCCATTAAATTGCGGATTATGTGGCATGTGAACCAATGAAATGATAACACGTGCCAATGATGACAATGTTCAACCAATGGAAATCAAGGAAAGCTTGGCGAATCAAATGATGCTACATCGCTATTGAGTGTCACTTCGACCAAGCAAATCAACTCATTTTGCCTATAAATAGAAGCTAAAGCACAAGAGGAAAGGGTTCAAAATTTCATATCAAAATCCAAAAATTCACATCAAGGACAAGTTGAGAGAAGCCAAATTTCTCTCTAAATCCCAATATCAAGCTACAAAGCTCTCGGAAGATTTCAAAGAGTTCAAATCTCGAGATCAATCTACGAAGCCCTTCATAACTCCCAAGGAGTCCGGATCTCGAGGTCAAACTGCGAAGTCCTCGAAAAACTCCAAAGAATTAAGATCTCGAAATCAACCTGCGAAACCCTTGAAAAACTTCAAAGAATTCAGATCCCGAGATTAAGTTGTGACGTCCTCAAAAAACTCCAAAAAGAAGAATCAAAGAATTAATTTCTTATCACAAGAACGTTTCAGAGATTGTAACACATATCTTATCAAATTTATGAAATTAATTTTTGTTTCATACTCCTCTTGTTTTCTCTTATTATAATGTAGACGTGAGATTCGAATAAACACTACTTTTATTAGTTTAAAAGTATTTTTTGTTATTTCTTGACAAAGACAGTTTTTTTCTATTTTTATGTAAGTTATCTTTTGATAGAATTGGATTCTATGTAAAATTCAGATTGCGATAATTACTTCACATAATGACGGGTGAAAGTTATAGGCAGGTCGCACCGCCGGTGGCAGTGGTGAGAGCCTTCAACTATCCAACCATGGCAAGCATCCATATTGACTGTTACTGTGAAGGTAAAAGATCAGAAGTAAGAGAGGGAAAAAAAAAAAAAAAAAAAAGAAGCTACTACCAACTTGGATTAGAGTACATTGACCATGATTACATGCAATGGGAACGTTGCAGCTCTAGGAAAGAAATAAAAAGTCTAAATTTTCAGATTTTTGCTTGAAAAGGCTTTGCTTGTGAGATTCTCGCAACAAATGACCTTAATTTTGTGGCAATTATATGACTTTAATGCGATTACAATATTGCATTTTGCTAAAGCAAACACACTCTAATTACAGACATCTTCAAGTCTTTTGAGGTATCAAATTATTTATTTATTTACAAAAACTAAATGGAAAACACATTTCCTTTTCGAAAACTATTAAACTCACACCCAAACTGCCTACATTCACACCATATTAATATTAATGAATATATATCGTTTAGATAAGAGTAACTTCCTTTAGTTTGACTTAAATGCAATGGTTTTGTGTAGGAGAATGTTATTATTATTATTTTTTTTTTAATCTAGATGCTATACATTAATGATTAGTGTGTAAATTTAAATCACTACTAAAAAATCTCACTCTCAACGAGTTGCGGGTTTCTGCCCCTGGATTTAGGTTATGTAAGTGCACAGTTCATAACATGCATTCAACAGTAATATTATTGTATTGTAAGTTGTTCCTTCGAAAGATCTATAAGGATAAACTTTAAATAAAATTTAACGAGTCTGCCTTAACGAAATAAAACCCAAACCCTAAAAGTATCCGAAAGGCAAAAAAAAAAAAAAAAAGAAGGAAAAAAGATTCAGAAATTTCCTTAAATTATCTCGAGGAAACATACAACGAACCTTTTAGGGAAATTAATGTAAGTTTTCTTCGCAAACATTCCATAATTGTATATCGGGTAGCCTTATAAATATGCGATGTTCAAAAACATGATTACAAAGGCAATTGTTACATTAAATTCTTTGCAATGGCAGAACTTCTTTCTTCAAAGGCAATTGCAACTTTTCTGGTGATTTTGACTGTCTGTGTCATTGGTGTTGTTGCATATCTTCTCTGGCCTCATTCACCACACGTCCAAATCAACTCTCTTTCCCTATCTCCTTTGGGCAACTCGAATTCTGATCCCTTCACTGCTGTTTGGAATATAACGTTTGATATTCAGAACCCTAATAGGTGGAGCCTCGAATACAAGGATGTCGCCGTCTCGGTTTATTACGAACATTTTTACGAGGGTTGTAATGAACATGTACTCCTGTCATCGTCTGCAGCAGATCAGCAGAGTTCTTTTTATCAGTCAAAGAGGTCTCTTACAACGTATGGAACGTCTGTGGTTGTTCAGAACAACGTCGAAGAGAGAATCAAGGAAGATTGGATGCATGGAGTCCATACTTTCAGTATTTTGATGCATGGAAAGTACCTGTCTAGACCTTTGTCGATTTCATGGACACTCCATAATACAATGGTTGCCTCCTGCAAGAATGTCGAGATTGGGTTTGATCCCATTGATAAGTTTGATATTAAAGGTAGTCTGAAAAAGTGCGTCGTTGCTATTTAGGATTTCCTTTCCTGATTTTTTAGCTTTTACGGTCTTCAGAAAGTTGATGTATTATTCTTGAAGATTAGGCTCAATGTTTCCCACCTTTCGGCTATTGATTTTCATTATTATTACATTGGTTTCATGTCAAACTCATCATCTCATGGCTCATTGAAATTTATTAACTATAGTTATTTTGTCAGTTTTATGAAAGTATTTATTCAGTATTCTGTCGAGGAAAAAATAACTATATTACCGAATTAAGTTTAAATATTTATTGGGAGAGATCATAAAATCATATAATATAATTAATAATCGAATTAATTTGTAATGGATTGGCTATTGTCACAAGTATATGAAAACAAATAGTATAAACCAATTAAATATATAATTTTTTGAGAGACTTTGGTCCAATGAATCTCGGTGAAATTTTAGTGATATTGGGGTGGTGCGTTATTTTCAATATCAAGTACAATAAAATATCTGTAAATGAGTAAKCTTTAGACCGTATAAATTTGATTAATTCATGAAGGTATTAATTAATTAATAATTATTAATTAGTGTATTTAGTGTTAGAAAAGAAACACTTCGCAATCAACTAAAGTCTTGCTTTATTTTATACAAATATGAATTATTCTATTAATAAAAGGAGGCTATTTGATTTGCAGTTTAATTATATTAATCTTTTCAATGTATGTATGAAACTAATATAATTTTACTAATATTAAGGGTTCAAAAAGATTTAGAAATACTAAATGGTTATTGTGTGTATCCATTTTATTAAATAAATACAATGACAAAATAAATAACAGTATATAGATGCAACATAAAAATTAGAGATGAGATTTTCACACATTGCACAAACACATATACAAACTATACACATAACACACCGCACACCTTGAGCTGCACTACACACGTTTGACGTTTCCCGACACACTTTCATTCATGTACTAAGGTGCAAAATACTTAGCTGATAGGAGTGGCTAAGAGTTATGTTATCTCTACAAAATTACAGATATCATGATCTTCTTTGGCTCAAGCGATTATGCTAAGAAAATACTCTTCTCAGCTGTGGGTTCATAAGATAACTAAAGAAAGTGCACATATGAATTCTGGTTACTGAAGTTGACTTACGGCTGCCTTGTAGTGGGAAGATTAATTGACAATAATTTGTGTTAAATTTTGGCTAACTAATATATTGTACTCATTTTATTTTTGAAATTATCACGATAGAGTTGTTTCATTTTTCATTAAAAGTCCGTCACATTTCACATATTAAGAAATAATTAATTAAATATTTTTCTTATCTTTATTTAATTTTAAAAATATCACTATTCAACCTTAAAGTCAAGCCTTTTTTCCTCCCTCTTATCCTATATTCTCTATGCAATTAGGCTTCTTCTTTTTCAAAATCGTAAAAGTGTCATTTTAATAGTAATTGTTATGAATTGTTCAATTAATACAATAAAGCATGATTTTGATACATGAATAAAGTTGGAGAAATAATTCATATTGAATGTTGAATTATGACTCTTGAGAATTGAAAGATGGTAATGTTGTGTTATTTTATTAATAACCCGATATATGTGCTTACAAATTAATAACAATTATATTTGACTTTCTATTCTAATTGAACTAATTTAAGTTATCAAATAAAGTACAATCCAATAAGACATCTGATCTGTGATATGAGCTTTGTAATGTATAGTGCCCAATAAAAAGGCTAACCTAATTAGAAGTAGTGGGAATCTAATCTGGCTGCTTATATATGGAAGACTAGGTCTTGATCCCAAGGCTAATCCAATTTTTCCCTCATGTTTCCTCATTCCTCATTAGGATTAAGTATGTTAGGTATAATTTTGTATATATTTATTCATATATGTGATTAGATATATTCATTTTAAATGAATCCATATATGGTTTGAGGATGTTATTCATTATTATGTATATGAGTTAGTTTGATCCATATGATTAGAGTGGAAAATTGGGGCATCGGCCTCGATCCTCTTAGGGGCTTGGCGGGGCCAAGCCCATCACAAGACCAATCGGGGCCGGTCCATTCCTTCAAGCTACTCGATCCCGGACCGGTCCTCAAGCTGAGGGTGCTTGGCCCTGACTTGGGATCAATTACAAGACCGATTATCTAAAGGGTCGAGTTGGTCCGCACTTAAACAATTTTTTTAATATTTAAATTAGGTTTATTAAAGTTTATTTATTAAAATAATTTAAAATTTAGAAATAAAAAATTTTACTTAGAAAAATAACTTAGAATTTAGAAATAAAAAATTATTTAGAAAAATAACTTAGAAATAAGAACGTTTACCTAGAAAAATAACTTAGAAATAAAAAACTTTACTTTGAAAAATAAATTTAAAATAAAAAAGTTTACTTAGAAAAATAACTTAGAAATAAATAAATTTACTTTAAAAAATAACTTAAAAATAAAAAATTTTACTTTGAAAAATAAACTTAAAATTTATTTATTAAATATAATAAACTTAAAATAAAAGTTAATAATAAAATTATTTAAATAATTGGATAAAGCCTCATTAAAGTGGTGGGGGTTTGGCATGGACCCACCCAATTTTATTAATAACACAAGTAAAAGATACATAAGAGGGGGCATAGTACCAAAAAACCTTTTGAAATTAATATGCAAAAATTAATACAACTATACAGGTCTAAGATAGAAAAAAAATAATAATAATAATAAAGCCCATACAAATCTATAAGAAAAGTTAGAAAAATACTAATCATCTAAACATTCAAAATCAAATTCAAGAAATCTTATGTCCAATCCTTGTTGCCTTGTTGAGGTTTTCCACCGATCACTACTACACATTAGAATTTCTAAATTTTTATGGAGACAAATCGATTTCTTCTATCGTCTAGAATTCGACCATTCTAACTAAAGGCAGTACGATTGGCACCAACACGACAAAATATCTGTGCCATTTGGATATTGTCTGATATGCATGTGCATTTTCACTCCGCCATTTTAGAATATCAAAATCCATCCCATCTTTATCGACATGTGGGCTCATCCTAAGTTCATGGATGCTTGATGARGTTGATGTAGAATATATTTTATATTCCTTGAAAATATGGTAGGGGTGGAAACTACATACGAATGAGGATGCACCTAACGAAGAAACTACAATTCTGGAATATGAATCGAATGAAGTGGAATTACCGACTTTCTTATACAAGTTATACAATTCAAGTAGAGTATCGTTAGTTCTCTTTTAAAACTGGCTAAATCTCCCTTAAGAAAGCAAGTACTAGTTGAATCATCCTTAGTTTCTAACAAGCTATACAAATATTCTATAGTAGCTTGAAGCTCCCGAACTTTTGCTCGAGGATCCAAACACAAAGCCAAGCAATAAAGTAAAAGTGCACCATCATAGTATTTTTAAACTTTTTTAACATATTATGCATCCCAAACTTATCATGTTCTGAATAAGTTATTAGTATATAAGCTACTCTAATTAGTTTATGAATCATATGCAAATTGTTGGATAATAGGAGCAGGAAAGAAGTTGTGTGGCTTCCTCAAACATTTTTAGGAAAGATGAAACTAATTTGGCATACTCAAAATGTTTGATGGTTAATTCAGGCTCGAAACCTTGATTATGATAAAATTCTATCAATTGGTGTTTTTGAGGAATAACGGACTTAAACATATCACAAGTGGAATTCCACCTAGTTTCAAGGTCTGGCTTAAACCTCTTGTAACTTAAGCCTTGTTCATAACACAAGGTTTACAAATGTTGGGCTCTAATGCAAGAATGTTTAATAAATAATACTYCATGTCTAATAGTTGTAACTAAATCTTCTGTATTTTGATATCCATCCTTAACACACAAATTTAAAATGTGAGATGCACACTTATCGTGAAAAATTCTATCATCTAACATAGGACATATATGTAATTTAAGAGTAGGAATTGAAGCATCATTGTTTCTAACATTATCAAAAGAAATACACATAATCTTATTTAATATTCTAAAACTCACTATAAATAGGAATAATTATTCTAGAAATATGACTAACATTGTATGCATATTCAAAACTTCTAAAGCCTAATAGCCTTTTTTGTATATTACACTAGTCATCGATCAAATGACAAGTGACACATATTTAATGTTCTTCTGCGCCACCATTCGAACTATCGCATGTCAATGAAAAATAGCCATTTCTAGAATCAAGCTACCTATAATAACATCCTTCATTTCTTTGTATACCCTAAAAAGATTGGCTCTTAATATTGATCTAGGAATCCTTTTATAACTAGGTTTTAATCAATTATTAACAAATGAGGTGAATTGCTGATATTCACCTAAACCTATTGTTTTACCTGTTGTAACTACTAGTCCAGCCATTAGCTTCCTAGTTCTTTCATGATTGTAAGTAAAATGACCACTAACTATTCTTCATGAGCTTTGTACTTGTGTTTGTTTAAGGTTAGTTTCTTTGTCGTGATAGGCTCTCAAATGCCTATTTACCATACCTATTCGCTTCCCAATTTTCCAATTCAATTCAACTCGACAAATCTTACATATGGCTTCTCTAACCAAATCTTCAATAAATCATTCTCAATGTTTTGCCATCGGCTTTCTAGATGCTTGTTTAGGTTTTGGTGGTGGCTTGGCACTACTTTCGAGTGTTGGCAAGGTACTACCTTCAGGTGTGGACATAGGACTAAAACCGGTGGCTGGCATAATTGTTTCACAATTCTTCTACACTTATATCTTCATTTAGATATTGATCACCTAAATGTTGAGGCAAATCTACATCCTTAAAAATATTAAAATTCTCTAAATCTTCACGATTATAATAAGGAAAGTCCATCCTAGTAATAAAATTAGGAAAAAAAATAAAACTAGGATAATTAACAAAGCTAGGAATAAATAAATAAAGCAAGTAAAAAAGTAATAACYTTAGGAATAAATAAATAAAGCAAGTTAAAAATTAACAAAGCTAGTAATAAATAAATAAAGTAATTATAAAAAGTAAAAACACTAGTAATAAATAAATAAAGGAAGTAAATAGTAACAAAGCTAATAATAAATAAATAAAGCAAGTAAAAAAGTAATAAAGCTAGTAATAAATAAATAAAACAAGTAAAAAAATAAATAAAGTAATAAAGCTAGAAATAAATAAATAGTAAAAAAATAAAGCTTGAACAATGTGATAAAACTAGATAATCAAATTACTGTATCTAGAGAGATATAATAAAAAGAAAATCTTTAAAGAATGAAATAAATAAATAAATAAAGTTAAAAATAAATAAATATAAAAAATAAAGCTTGAAGAATGTAAGAAAACTAGAAAATTAAATTATTATATATAGAGAGATATAATAATAAGAAAATCTTTAAAGAGTGAAATAAAGAAATAAAGTTAGAAATAAATAAATATTTAAAAATAAAGCTTGTACAATGTAATAAAATTAGAAAATCAAATTGCTATATCTAGAGAGATATAATTGTAGATATGAAAATTTTATTAAATTAAATTTTCATAATCTATTTAAATAATCAAAAGCTAAATTTAAATACTCCCATTAAATTGGAGAATATGTTACATCGCAACCAATTGAAGGCTAAAACTGAAGACATGAGAGAAGCGGGACCTTCAAAAGAAGTCGGACAATTCAAGTCTCCTCAGATGGACTAATCCTTGTTGACCAATTAAAGGATTTCATCATGGGCACCATCGAAGATAAGTATGAAGGGAGTACTAGATCTTCTTCTGCATATTCTAAACCATATATCAAGAGGATTGATAACTTGAAGATGCCTATAGGCTATCAGCCTTTGAAATTTTAGCAATTTAATGGTAAGGGAAATCCTAAACAACATATTACACATTTTGTCAAGACTTGCAACAATGCTGTCACATATGGTGACTTCCTTGTCAAGCAGCTTGCTCGATCTCTCAAAGGAAACGCATTAGACTGGTACATTTACCTCACAGTTGGATCCATTGACAGTTGGGATAAACTTGAGCATGAATTCCTCAACCGCTTTTATAGCACCTTCGAAATGTAAGTATGTTGGAACGCGGCCATACTAAGCAATGGAAAGATGAGCTCGTCATTGATTACGTCAATCGAAAGAGAAGTTTGAGCCCAGATTGCAGAGATCACCTCTCTGAACAGTTTGCAATCGAGGTGTGCATCAAGGTATGCATTAAGGCCTCCAATACATCTTAAAGGAAATCTAGCCAAGAACCTTCGAAGAATTGGCTACCCGGGCTAATGATATGGAGTTGAGTATTATGGTGCACGGAGATCAAGGACTTCTAATACTCGAGCCATGAAAGAAGGAATGATTTGACTTCAAGAAAATAACTAAACCATCTTCCAAGTCTGACATGAAAGGATCCATGACAACAACTACAGTGCCGTTAGGATACCTATAAAAGAAAGTAGAAAAGTAATAGAGAAAGTAAATATTGCTCCAGAACTTGGAAGAAGGCGTATGACTTTAAAAGATATGCAAAATAAAAAATATCCATTTCTTGATTATGATATTTTGGAAATGCTTGATGACATGTTAAAAGTTGGGATCATCGAATTGCCAAAGAATAAATGACCAGAAAAAGTAGGATAGCTAGGAGATCCAAATTATTACAAATATCATCGTCTTCTTGGCCATCCGATAGAGAAATGCTTCACCTTTAAGGATAAAGTCATGGAGTTGGCTCGTAAAGGACCCATTTTACTGGAAAAAGAAAGAGTGGCTACTAATCAAATAAGCATTAAACCAGAGCTTTCTCCGCCAGGTCTACTAATGCAAATGTTGCGCATGTCTCACGATCACCTGAACACTTCGTTGAGAAATTTAGGCAATTCGATGTGATGAAGTTCAATGTAAAATCCTCACTTAGATCTTCTTGCAAATCATCTAACCTAGTGGCAAAAATGGTTGCAAGACCATTTGAAAATATTGAAGATGGCAAAGCTGATAATTCTGATTCTAAAAGCTCGTAGTTGTGAAACACTGAAAGAATCATAAAAAGAAATCTGTAAATAAGAAATTCATTCAAAGAACCAAAGTAATAAAAAGGAATATACCTAAGCTAAATAAGTTTATTCCTAAGAAGGTCGTCAACAAATCAAAGGGTTCATACATCACCAAGTACCGGCGACCAGTTACATTGGGAGAGTTCTTTCCAAAACCATTAACTTACAATCTTGAAGTTGTCTCTTGTTCTACCATAGATAAAATAGAAGTAAATAATTCCAACCCTTCCTCTCCAAAAGATTCAGTTCAAGAGGATTGCCTTGTGCAATCTAAGGGATGCACTTCAAATTCAATCGCATGTATGATGGCCATAATTTTCAATGATGATGATTTTTTTTTTTTAGTTCAAAACCCCATAAACAACTTCTATTCGTATTGAGCTATGTGCAAGAAAAGAAGACAAATCAAATATTGCTGGATTGAGGTTCATCAGTCAACATCCTTTCTCTACGCATGTTAAGAAAACTTGGCATTTTCCTCAGAAGAACACTCTCAAAGTTGCCTCATGATCCAAGGTTTTAATCAAAGAGTTCATAGAGTGTTGGGCACCATTCAATTAGACTTATTAGTTGACGAGATGTCATCGAGTGTTTTTGCTTCATGTAATCGATTCCAAAACCTTTACCAATATGTTTTTGGGAGGGCCTTGGCTTCATAACAATGGGGTTGTACCCTCAACACTCCACCAATGCTTCAAGTACATCAATGATGGTGCTGTGAAGGAGGTGACCATCGATGACAAGCCCTTTACGGAGATAAAAACATATATTASAAATGAAAATTTTTCAACGGTGGGAAGAATATATCATTTGGTAAAAATCAGATAGCCCCAAACAGAGAAATAAATTCAGGGTAAAGCGCTGTTGTTCCCAAATCTCAACCTTTTTCGAAGGAAGAACTTCAGCGTTCTGTGAAACTCCTAGCCAATGTGGAAAGCAGTAAGACAAAAGTACAACATATTCAAGCACCTACCATCCTCCACAATACTCCAAAATCAATGAGGAAAGAAGGCCAGTCTCCCTTTATTGAAGTCAAATCTCTGCAAGGATTTACCGTGCCTTTGACTAGAATCGAGGTGCTACAGCAATCAAAGCCTATCTTGAAGGGTTTTGCATGGTCTGAGGTGAGGCCAATGGTAGAACATGGCTCATTACCATCCAAAAGAACTGCAGATGACTTCTATCCTAATGTGTACAAACTTCAAGCTAAAGCTGGATATGATCCACAAAGTCAAAGTACTTTAGGAAGACTTATTTCTGAATCAAAGGTTCATGACATGAATGAGACATAGAAGATGTTAAAACAAAATGGGTATTCTTTGGAAAGTTCGTGTGCGGGCATTGGATTCAAGCAACTTGTACCTATGCTCATAGCAATAAAAAAGGTAAGTAATTGCTATATCTCAATAGAAGATGAATGTTCGGTGGTGGGTCACAAGTTAGTCTTTGACCGATTAGAAGAAGTAAATTCTCATGCCTTAGTTTTTGAGCGGCTGGGACCCTAAGGGAGAAGATCAAACAAATATTCTGCCTTACAGACTTGGAGTAGATAAAGAGTCCAGGACAATTCTGAAGGTTGAAAAGCCTTCATATATGGAGATCGATGCAAATGAATACCGAAGTAGAATACCTTCTAGGGTGAGGAGGAAAAGTATACTTCTCCTGAATTGTGGCAACGTTCTCAAAGCTAAACTAAAAGCTGTAGTTCATATAAAGCCAAAGGAGGAAGATGAAGAAAGTGTTGGCTCGTCTTACCATATCAGTATTATTGATGAATATAATGAAGAAAAAGATGCTGAAGAAGTACCTCCTGAACTTGAGGAAGATACAAAAGCCACTGTGGATGAGCTAAAAGAGGTGAACTTAGGCACTGAAAAAGATCAATGCCCAATCTACATAAGTGCTCTTTTATCTCCAAAAGAGAGTTAAGTGTATACCTAACTTCTACAAGAATTTAGGGATGTCTTTTCTTGGATGTATAAAGAAATGCCATGTTTAGATGCAAAGTTTTCAGTTTATCATCTGGCCATCAAACGAAGAGCTAGACCAGTAAAGCAGGGACAAAGGCTTTTTTATCCCGAATTGATCCCTTCAATCGAAGCAGAAGTAAACAAGCTCATTGAGGCAAGATTCATCCAAGAGGTCAAGTATCCCACATGGATATCAAGCATTGCGCATGCGAGAAGGAAAAATAGTAAAATTCGAGTATGCATTGACATCAAAGACTTGAACAATGCGTGTTTGAAGGATGATTTTTCCCTTCCTATCACTAAACTCATGATCGATGCAACCACTGGACATAAGGCCTTGTCCTTCATGGATGGATCATCTGGCTATAGTTAAATATAAATGGTGCTAAGGGATGAAGAGACAACTACTTTTCACACTCCAAAAGAGTATTTATTGTTATAAGGTGATGACGTTTGAACTGAAAAATGCAAGAATGACATACCAGCAAGCAATGTAGAAAATCTTCGATGATATACTCCACAAATACGTTGAAATTTATGTGGATGATTTGGTTGTCGAGTCACAAAAAGGGGATGATCATTTAAAAGATCTGAAGAAAGTTTTTGAATGCCTACACCGTCATCAATTGAAGATGAATCCTTTGAAATGCACCTTTGGAGTTGAGGGAAATTTTTGGGCTTCATTGTTCACTAATGCGGAATTGAAGTTGATTAGGCTAAGGTAAATGCCATATTGAGAATGCCAGAGCCTTGGAACATGCATGACATTCGAAGCTTACAAGGGGAATTGGCTTATCTGCGATGATTTTCAAATCTTGTTGGCAAGTGTCTATTCAGCTGATTGATGTGAAAAGAAGTACCTTTTGAATAGGATGAAACTTTTAGCAATGCATTCAAAAGTATAAAAGCACACATGGTGAGATCTCCTATCCTACCTATGCCGATATAAGGGAAACCTTTGTTGCTCTATATCTCGGCCCAAGAATGTTCTGTCGAAGCTTTACTTGCTCAAGAAAACAAGGAAGAAAAGGACAATGCCTTGTATTACTTGAGCAGAAGAATGACTCCAAATGAGTTGAAGTATTCGCCAATAGAAAACTTATGTTTGGCTCTCATCTTCGCAATCCAGAAGCTAAAACACTACTTTCAAGCTCATAGGGAGCATCTCATTTCCAACGTAATCCAATCAAATATGTCATGACTGAACCTATTCATTCGGATCACTTAGCAAGATGGTACCAGAAATTACAATAATTCAAAATAATTTATATCTCTTAGAAAGCCATGAAAGGGCAAGCTTTGGTAGATTTCTTGGCTGATCACCCCTTACTTGCTAAGTGGGACTTGTTGGATGATTTGCCAGATGAAGATGTTTTGTTAGTTGAAGTCTTACCTCCATGAAAGATGTATTTTGATGGAGTTTCTCATGAAAATGAAGTTGGAGATAGAATAATCTTCATTACACCCGAAGGTGATGTCCTTCCATATTCATTCTCTTTAACTCAACAATGTTCAAATAATATTGCTGAATATCAAGCTCTCATCCTCAGATTGGAAATGGCCATAGAAATGCAGGAGCTACAACTTAGAGTCTATGGAAATTCGAAGCTGATAGTCAATCAAGTCCACGATGTTTATGAAAAGAAACCCAAACCCTTTTTTTGTTGCAAGTGTGCAAGACAAATAATGAAATGGTTGGGTGATGTAACTATAAAACATGTGCCATGAAACAAAAAGAATTAGGTGAATGGTTTGGCAAAATTAGGTTTTGTCCTCTCATTGTGGATCCACAAAATCAACTATTGATCTGGCAAAATTAGGTTGTGTCTCCTTTTTCACGAAAGGAAAAAGATAATGAAGGAGAAGATGTAGATAGCACGACAAATGTTATTTCAGCCAGCGATGTTGAAAAAGAAGACCGGCATCAGCCAATCATCGATTACCTTTGCTATAGTATCATGCCTGAAGAACTACGTAGGAAAAGTGACATTCGATGACGGGCTCCGAGGTTTGTTCACCTCCAGCATATCCTCATCGACATTTGTTTGAAGGAGTTTTTTGGTGTTGTTTAGGAGATGATGAGGTGATGAGAGCACTTGCGAAAATTCATTCAGGTATACCTAGGGCCCATCAATTCAGACCCAAATTGCATTTTCAGATTAAAATGATGGGATATTATTGGCCTACAATAGGGAAGGATTGCCTGGTATACTCTCGCAAATGTCAAGCTTGTCCAATTAACGACAATTACGTTCATCAATCACCAGAACCGTTGCACCTAACAGTCATATCTTGGCCATTTGGTCATGGCGGCTTGATATAGTTGGATCATTGCCAAACTCATCTGCTGGACATGTGTTCATCTTAGCATCTACGAATTATTTCTCAAAATGGGTTGAAGCTGTGGCACTAAAGAAGCTCAAAAGGCAGAATGTTGTTGACTTCATTCTCACAAACATCATATATCACTATGTAATCACAAGATACATCATCATTGAAAATGAAAATTTTTTTTGCAAAAATGCAATGACCAGGCTTTGTGAAAAGTTCAACTTCAAGCAATACAACTCTTATATGTATTATGTAGCTACTAATGGATTAGCTGAAGCTTTTAACTAGACTCTTTGCAATATGTTAAAGAAATTTATCGACAGATCACAAAGAGATTGGCATCTAAAAATTGGAGAAGCTCCAAAGGCGTACGGAACAACATTTTTGAACTCCTACACAAGCTACGCCAAATGCATTAGCTTTGGGCGTCGAAGCAGTTCTTTCCCTTGAGCATCAATTACCTTCATGAAGGATAGCTGTCCATAGAGTGTTCATAGAAGAAGAAAATGCATGCTTACGTCTTGAAGAGTTAGAAGCACTTGATGAAAGAAGGTTGGAAGTGCAATAACGTTTGGAGTGTTATCAAGCCTGCATCTCTAGAACCTTCAACAAGAAAGTTCGTAATTTGAAGTGGGTAACATGGTGATCACAATTTGAAGGTCGATCATATATCCTCAAAAGATAAAAAAGCTTACAGCAAAGTGGAGATGGATCATATGTTGTGCAAGAATTGTATTCAAGTGGTTCATACAAACTTGTTGATAAAAATGGATTAAGCTTTGGTCCCATCAATGACAAGTATTTGGAGCGCTACTATGTATAAATTGCAATACAAAAAAATTCAAGATTTTCCTAGTGTATGAGCCTAAACTACACATGCTCCTTGATAAGAATTAAAACTTTCTAAATGCCTTAAACAAAAATTTAAGTTGCTCCTAACCTACATGAGCTCAAACTATGAAAAACAACAACAAAAAATGTCGCATGTGGTGAAATTGCCAAAACATTCCAACAAATTCAAGTTGGTAGAAACGAATGCTCTTAGCCTGCATGAGCTAAAACTGRGAAAAATAACCACCAAAGGTGTTGCATGCCACTCACGGCTCACGCAATCCAAAGTGCTACAAACACATGTTCTTGTCTTCTTTTCTTTCCATTGGAGGACAAAGTTGAGACTTGAGCTATATGACATGCTGATTTTTTTCCCAATTCCACAAATTTAGGTCGGTTTCACTCGAGTTGTGATTCAGTTATTTAATATATTCAAAGCTTYCCTTTGGTTAGACTTCTTCGCAAATTTGAGGTCAATGTTCAAACTTTAATTCAATTTACTTTGACCTAGACTTTGAGGTAACCTTTTAACTATGATTTGTAAATCGATTTAGGAATCTTTTAGTATGAACATGACATAATAGAACCATTTATTATAAAACACTCTAACAAGTCCAATTTAGTAGAAAAGGATACTCCTGACCCGCAAGAGTTTAAACTATGTATGACCCTCCCTGTAAATTCTTTCACATCTTCAAACTACATTTTGATTGGATTTTTTTAAAGGATTCATAGGCAATTTGAAAGTTAATTTCTAAGTTCAGTCATAACACAATAAATTGGATAGTCCTTAATTGAGTAAGAAATTTGTAAATAAAAGATAAACAAAAAAATGGAAGAAGAAATGCATATTTTCTAACTCCCCCAGATTATGAACTGTTTTAAGCCGATAGTATTACTGACCTTACCCATAATCATATCATCTACTGTGGGAAACAAAAGGGATCTAAATACTTGTCTGAAAAGTTTTATAAAAATTTCAATAGCGTTTCCTCTATAATTTCAACAACTACCCCTGTACACAATAAAAATGTTCTCAAACATTTTCAATACTCGTAAGCGGCATGTATTCCAACCCAACATATGTCCAATATAAATAAATAGAGTATTCCAACAATCTTTTAATAACTTAACATTTAGCAAAATTGAAATTTTTGGAACTTGAAAGAATTTGAAGCACGAATATTTAAATCAACAAAGAAATATCTTAAACAGTACATAAAACTCTCTAATTAACCATTTATCTTATTCACTCAAATTTATTTAAATAACGCTTCGGGGTATCAAGGCTTACCCATAAACGACCTCCACTCACCATCTGGCTACACATCACCTGAATTGCAGAATGAAGGAAATTGAATGAGCTATAAAGCTCAATAAGCAAATCCCATGCATGAATGTATGTGAAAAAGGCACTATATACTATGAATTTATAGTTCACTTCCTCAATAAAACTTACTGAGAAAGTGAGCTATAGGTCCCCCATGCRCCATTTCCCACTCACATCTTTCATGGCTAGGTTTACACTTCTTTCCAAAATCTTAACATTTTCCTGATAATAATTCATTTATAAAATTTCATTTCCTTTCAAATTTTATTTCCTAAATGTACGAATGGCTAATGTCAGGAATGATATAGAGTACCATAACTACATGCCGACGTCATGAACTACATAAATCTGTATTTAAATACCATTCAATATAATAACAGTACGAAATACATATTACATGCAATAATTCAATAGAATCATAACACATTCCATAACACAGTCCATATAATCACCACATAAAACACAACGGAATAAGTAGGTGGATATGGGAATTTACTTACTTGGAGTCCTTAGCATTAAATTCTTATTTATATTGCAACGTGGAGTCCCTTGACCGCTCTTAACGTCAATGTGCTCGAAAATGACCTAATTATGATTATAAAAAGAAAATTCATTTAACATGATTGTCCAAACTTAAAATATTTAACGCTTATCCTATGAACGTCATTTGCCAATTTTAACCCGTCCTTAATGTAACACCCCGAATTTTACTTTTATGAATTTTTGCTCGTGAAATTGTGTGCCAACTAGGGTTGGATATTTTATATGTGATAAATATTTTTAAATCGTACGTTTAATAGGTGCAAAAATATTGTCCGTGTCAAATAAGAGTTATCGTTTGGTTAAAGGATCAACTCATGAGCCTATTTATTTGTTAGTCGGAAGTTGGACTTTTTATCAAAAGGAAGCTCGTTATATTAAATTTAAAGATTTTGGTTTAAATTTGGATGGGAAGGCCCAAAGGATTCGGGTTATAGCCCAAAATGTAAATTAAAAAAAGAAAAAAAAAAGAAAAGAAAATATATGAGAAAATAAAAAGAAAGAAAAAGAAAAGAAAAAAAAAGAAAAACCCTAGAAACTATCTTTTTCTTCCTCCCGCRGCTGCCGCCTCTTCTTCTTCTCTTCTTGCCACCGCCGTCTAGGACTACTGCTGCCCGTTGATAGTGGTTCTTCCTCTTCACGCGGTCGTTCCTTGCAGATCCGCAATCGCTCGATTGCCATCTCCATTGCCGTGCTTGAGATCATCTAGATCCAAGCCTCGCGACACAGCCTGGCTGCGCGATCCACAGCTCGGTTCCTTGCCGTGCCTGAGGTCGCCCGTCCATCGCTTGCTGAGATCGCTGACCATTTGTTCACTATGCAACGGGTTGCCCAGATTTGCGTGACTGGGGCTGCTGGTTTCCAGTTTGCCGGCATGCCACGGCGAGTCGCGTCATGCCAAAGGTGCGCAATTCGTGTCCACTGAAACCTTCTGCTGCGACACCATCGCCAATGGGCTCTGAACCAGAAGAGATCCCGTCCTCCGAGCCAGCAACAAGGCCGAGTTTGTTTGCTAAGACACTATCTTCGGTTCTAGCCGAATGGAATCTCCATGCTAAACAGTCGCCTCTGCTCGCCGACTCTCTCTCGTTGCCGACCAGACCTTGTGCCGACGCTATTCTGCTCGCCGATGCGATTCTGCTCACTGACGCAGTTCGCCAGAAGTCAACCAGAAATGTTGACGGTGTTTGTTTGGCCAAGGACAGGGCCCGGTACTCGGCAGTACCAGGCGCCAACAGACATCAGGCGCCCAGTGCCCAGCAGGCATAGGCACCATGAGCCTAGCGCCCGACGCCCAGGCACATTGATACCCAGGTGCCCAGACGCGATTGTGCGTGTCGCTTGAGCACACGCCCGAGGACCTATCGCCATTCCCTAGACATTTGGATATCGTAACCTTAAAGGTGAAACCGTTAATACATGATATTGAAATTTTATGACTTACATAATTATGCCCCAAAGTTAATTGATGAGAGAACATAGTTCGGTTTATACCTGAGCTAAGGAATTTAAATTGTAACATTAAAAAGACATGATAATTGGTAATGTGGGAACTAAGAATGGATTAATAATTAATAAAGGACATTTTTAAATTAAACACATAATACCTAAGTTGGGACGATTGAACTAAGTAGACCCTCTTTGTGTAATCAACTAGGTCATTTCGAGGGCTTATGATAAGATCAGTTGAATGAGTCCACTTCGCAACTTAAGTAAGAACCTGTTTACATATAGGACTCCATGTAAGTAATCCTCCCATCTCATTAACATTATGAATAAATGTAATTGAACTGTTTTGGTTGCTCGAATATGTTGTGTATGGGATTGTATGATGATATGTGTATAATTGTGTGGAATGTTAATGTGTGTATATCTTGTAGCACTTTTATGTCAATTGATATGCTATTATATTTCATATCTTGTTCTATTTGTTGAATGTTATATTATAGAAGGTTGTATGCATTTCATGTCATGGGCATGTAGTTAGAATTCTACATCACATTTGGCATGAGCCATTCACACACTTAGAAGGTGAATAGTTTAGGAAATGAAATTTTAAAGGAAAATGTTAAGTTTTGAAAATGCTAAAGTTTTCGAAAAGGAGTGTAAACCTGACCACAAAAGATGTGAGTGGGAAATGGGGAGTGGAGGACCGGCGCCCCGACCATACCCTCTTGGAGGGTAGGTAAGAATGGAATATTTACCTCCTTGGAGGTGAAAGTATGAAAGAAAAACATTTTTTTGAATGTTAACCGCTTTACGGTTCTACTGGTAGGAATGGAATCAGGTTCCAAATAAGAATGGCCCACTGCAAGCTTAGTGGCTAGGCGTTACACTCTAGTGAGCTCACGAACGAATGGAAATGAAAAGTTTTTACTATAAGTAAATTTTGAAGGGAATGATTTGTAAAGGAATTTTGAAAAGGGAATGTTTGGAAAGTAGTTTTTATTTAAAGGCGAAATTTTATAAATTCATGACATGTAGGACATGTTCATGCATTCATGCATGAGGTTACTTATTAGGCTTTTTAGCTTATTTCTTTTCTTATGTGTTATTTCAGATGATTTGTAACTAGATGGGGCGATGAGGTCGCTTGTAGGTGAGCTATGATACCCGAGAACTGATTTTCGAATCGATTGATATAATAAGATTATTATTTCTGAATGTGTTAAATTCCTGAGGCTTCCGCTATATTTCTCTTTTGAATAAATATTGAGTTCTTTTAATGATAGTTGATTAATTGCGAATGGAATGAGGTAACATTCTCAGCTTAGGATGGTTGCTAATCTGGGGGTGTTATAGTTATGGTATCAGAGCGGAATGATGTAACATTCTCGGGTTAGGATAAGATTCCTAATCTGGGGGTGTTACACTTAATTTCCAGATCGCCAAAACTATCACATTCTTAAAGGTACAACTTATTTCATAGCTTTTTACCTCTCTCAACAATTGACGATGGTAATACCAAAAAGAATACATTTCTAAGTCAAACCACCTTCTTCATACAATTTAAGCTCATTCTTAGATCGGGTATTAAACCTAATCTATGTTCTCCCACAATTTCACTATAGAACATAATTACATAAGTCATCAAATTCTATAATTGAACAACAATATTTTCACCTTTAAATCGATAAACTCTAAGTGTCGTGGAAGTGGCATTGCATCCAGACGTGTGCTCAGGTAGCGCGCGTGCAAAAGCCTTGGTCGCTCACGGTGCCTGGTCGCTTGGGCGTCTGGTGGCCTAGGCGTCTAGGCGCTAGGTCGCCTGGGCGTCTGGGAGCCTAATAGCCCGGGCGCCTGGACACTTAGTTGCTGGGCGCCTGATGGCCTTGGAAGACTCCTACTCCTGGCCAGACTCAGTTGATCAGGACAGATACTAGTGCTTGGACAGCATCGYTGGCGGCAACAGCAAGTGCAGCGCGAGGGAGAAGTGGACGGCTGAAGGGTTATCCGCCATTAGATTTCGGTTCAGCAGGTCCAAACCTGATCGAAACAACCGGATCTAGACGAGGCAAGCTTGGATTTGGGCAAGTGGGAAGCGGTGCATGCAGCAGTCTAACTGCGCGAATCGACGACCAGTAGCAAACTGGACAAGGTCGACGACGAACCTAGCGACAACAATGCTCTTGGGGCAGTGTAACACCACCAGGCAGAAGCATCATGAGGGAAGATCCAGATTTGCACGGCAGTTGTGGATTTTGGACGGCGAAGCTGCGTCGGGCAGAAGGGAGAAGAGAGAGGAAAAAAAGCAGCGGTTGCCAGAGAGAAGAAAGGGGGAACACGGCGAGGAGGGAGGGAGAAGAAGATGGTGAGAAGAGAGTCGCAACAGCTTGGTGGTGGCAGTAGCAAATAGGAGAGGAAGAAGAAAGGTTTAGGGTTTATATATATATATATATATATATAAGTTTGGGCCCTAATCCAAAACCTTTGGGCCTCCCCATTCCATAGCCAATCCAGTCCAATAAATTAAATTCTATGGGCTTTCCTTTTGGTAAAAATCTAGTTTTCGAATGAGAAACGAATAAGTCCAACAAGTCGAGCCACTAACTAACCAAAAATCCTAATTCAATTAACACGAAAATCCCATACTTAATTAAACGTACAATTAAATAATGATCACATAGGAAATTATCAAACTTTAGTTGGCACACAATTCATACGATCATACAAAATTCATAAAAATGAAAAAGTAATATCTCGAGTATTACATATTTTATTCATAATATATAAATAGATATTTGAGTAGGGGGCATGAAACAAAGTCCATTGAAACATTGAATTGAAAATTTAACTATCTTTTGCTTATTTGCTTCGAGAAGCTCCTTCATATCTTCTAAGTTCTTCACAGCCTCATCTGATTGAAACGAAGTGTTTTCAATGACAACAACCTGATCTCTCTTAGTAGAATGAACAACCTTCACATTCTTCAACTCTTCGCAGTTCTTCTCAAGTCTGACTTGATTGAAGCTCCTTCTTCCTCTTCTCAAGAGTGTCAAGTTCCTTTTGCAAGTTGTCGATCTTCATAGATGTTGACTGGTGGCTCATTTGGACTCCCTGAGTTGCAACTTGGATCTAGAAAGAGACTTAAAATACACATCCTTAGTCATTAAGTCATATGCGGATGACCTTCAAGAATCATATTTGTGCCTTCAAAACGGCCAACCAAATACTCCTAGATAGAAAGATCAATGGAACACATCTTCTTCATCTCTTCAAATACTATTCACAATTCTTCTTCAGTAGCAGAAATGGATTCAATTGGCGTTCAAGTAAGCTTCTTAGCAACTTGGTGCCATCGAAGTTGAAGATATTCACGTTTAACACTCTTTATAATGTCAACTCCATGGAACTCAGAAATGGGGAGAGCAATAGGTTGCCTTTAAGAATGTCTTGCCCTTTGTTGGGTGAAGGAAGAGGTGAACCACTTTTCTCTAAAGGTATGCTAGTTGGTTTGCCAGCAGGATTGCTAATCAATGTCAGAGTGATCATAGGAGATTGAACTGTATCATTGTCATTCTTACACAAGTCTATTTGAGGCACAATGCTCTCAATCCCATTCGTAAGTATAGGAATTTCATCCTCGTGCAAAGGACCCTCATGTGCCCTTAACTATGAAAATCGAAGAGTTAGAAGAGGTCTACAATTAAATATATTTATGTTGAGAGTGATGTACTTGCATGAAGGGCTAAGGTCTAAGGAGACATAGTCGAACTAGGTACTTCTTGCAGAAAGCCAAAAGAAGTAGTAGCGCCACCAAATGTCTTCTTCTTCTTTAAAGGATGATTCCATGGCCGATCCTGCTCAGTATCACTCACCATTCCACTTTCACTAGAAAGGATATCGACTTGCTTTCCAACCGTAGAAGAACCCACAAATCTCGATTGAAGTTTCGTTGCAGGGAGTCGCAACAATATCTTGTTCGCTGATGGAGATATAGCTTCTTTAGAAGTAGCATCAATGCCACCAATAGAAGAAAGTCTTAGAGGACTAGAGATCGCTATATACTCTTTCCCTTTGAAGAAACTCTAGTAATAACTCTTTAGCGAGACCCTCGTCAAGTATTGTACTCTTTGTAGCAAGTGGCTTTGACGTCTCCTCAGGAAGTACAACAAGAGAGTCTATCTTAAAGTGAGTAGATGATTTCCAAAGTCGAACCATATCCTCTAAGGTCTGCAAAAAAGATTTCTACCTCAAGTCACTAGGAATATCTTGACAATACCTAAATTCTTTGCAAAACCTATGCTGATTATAATGTTCTATCACATACATTGTATCTTGGAGAAGGGTCAAGAAGTTAGAGTGTAAACTAACAAGGTAATCGAACCAAGTTGATGATAAAGACATGTCGTCCGCCAAAGATTGTTTAGAGTTCGCAGATCATGCAATTGCATTTCATAGGAGAAGGATCCACACGTCTAAAAATTGCTTATGTCGTTGAAAGAGAGATATATTTGGCCATCTTCTCTCCATGGAACTTGACCATCCGTTTAGCTAAAATGCAGCTAGTACTCTCATGATGGGTGACAAAGTATTAAGTAATCCACACGTCCACAAAATGAATTGGGAATGTTGCACAACACTCCTTCAGAAATGGGGACTGGGAGACCTTGTTCATGTCATTGTAGATACTCACCAAAACTGGTATAGCTAGTAAGAATTGCTGCCCAAAAGCCGTAAGGCTAGCCATGACGAATGCAATTGATTTGTCTACTTGGAAGAACAAACTTACATATTCAACAAGACAAAACTGCAGCCAAGTTTACTTCCTCTCAAAGAATTTTTGGAACGTAGAGTACATCAAAAGGTTCATTTTCTCCTTCCACAATTGTCAAACAATTACCGTTTACAATGCCTTTTGGATTATGTAACATTCTCAGCTTCGCTGCAGTTCCCTGATTATATAGTCTCGGAGAGGCGGTGCATACCCAGTTGGCCCTTTAAACCAAAATTGAATGCAATCGTTGAAAGAAACTCCATGAGGGTAGCCATTCGCAAGTCTTCCAAAAGAATAAAAAGAAAAAAAGAAACTTACAATTTTCGGGAAGCAGGTAGTTGCCTTCATTTTCAGTCTCGTATAGCTCCTTCGCAGAAAGGATTACCTCATCATAAAACGAACCATGAATGGGAAGACCACCAAGACTCCTCAAGTCCTAAAGTGAAATAGGCAACGCACTAATCGAAGTGTGTAATGTGTTCGTCGATGGATACCAAAGTTAACAAAAGGCGTGCATGACATGGCTATGACGATCATATGTGAACAAAGAAGCATAGATGACATCATATATTTTCAGGTCACGAAGTAGCTTTTTATGCTTTATGAGAATAGTTTCCAACTACTCCCAGTAATTCCGTGTGTAGCTAGTCTCGCCAAAGTTTGAGGTGGGGCATTCCAAGAAGTCTTGTCGAGGTTGCAATATGCAAAAGAAAGATAGAAATTTTTGGAGCTTGTGTTTGCATCATGAGTTGAAGAAAACAATAGCAAAACTTCTAGGTTTGATAAGATGGAGAATGAGTCAACTTTTTATTTTAGAGCATGATGATGACCATTTACCAATGTGAAAATTTGCTTCGTTGGAAAATCGATTCACATTTTGGTATCTTCATGTTGCTAGGAGAACATTCAAAGTTATGGACTTAAATTGAGATTCCCTTTGAATGTCTGAGATGAAGATATGTGGCTTTGACTTCTCAAAATCCTTGATCTCTATCTCGCTAGGAATTTCGAATTGCACGATCTTCAAACAAATTTTCCAAAAGGGTAAGCATATTGAGTCTTAAAAAAGAGGATGCTGAAGTTGTAAAAAAAAAAAAAAAAAAATGTGTAAGAAGAAAAGAGAAAGAGAGTGTTCAATATATATATATATATATATATTTGGACATGAAAAAGAAAGAAGATTGCAAAAAATGATGGAAAGAGTAAAAAAAAAGAAAAAAGAAAAAAAAACAGACAAAGAAGAAATGGAAGCATTGAAGAATTGAAGCCAACAAATTCGTGGCCCGAACCAAAGTGGAGTTGGAAGCAAAAAGAGGATGCAAAGGTCCAAACCCAAACATCAAAGCAAAAAGAGGATGCAAAGATCCACTACCAAGCTTCGTTTAGTCGCGGGTCAGTTCTCTTTGGGGCATCGCTTCCCGGGCATGGGTCTGTTCTCTCTGCAGTGGCTGTGCTTCTAACTCATTTCTTTCCTAACCAAGTCACTAACTCCTCTTCCCTCCGCCGAAGATTAAGAAATTTGGGTGGCAGAAGCAGAAGGCAGAGGCCACTATTGCAACCCAAAGCCGTCGCTGTGGCTTACCAAAAATGAAAGGCAGAAATCTTTCTCAGTCACCACTTGCTGCTTGCCGCGTAGACTATTGATGCAGATTGAAAAAGATCGGAGGGCTCTTTACCACTRGACCTCAGCTGCTCGCCATCTTCTGCAGCGAAGTCCATGCCGTCTATCCGTCAATGCCATCACGACAAAGCACCATAAAATGGGGTAAGAGCTACCATGGTCGGCACCGCTATAGCTTGATGCCGCCGCGTTAGGAAACGGCGGACAAACGATTGGCTTGGGGCATCGGGCTTTGTCCGGGTCTGGGCGGCCTTCTCTTGGCCCATGAAGTGAGCGGATTGAAGAAACAGGCTGTCTGGGTTTGGGTCGCCTTCTCCTGGTCCACGAACTGGCAAGCTGAAAACGTTAGGCCATAGGATTTGGGCCACTAGTCCTACTAACTCGCAGAAAGAAAGAATGAAAATAAAAAAAGGAAAATACATTGGGGTGCGCCTGAACAAGCCCATGAAAACATTTGGGTCCGCCCCTCAATCGACCCACAAAAAAACAAAGGACATGGGCCAAAACAAACAAACAGAAAAGGGCAAACCTGGGCACATCTTTAGCAGGACCATAGGAAAAATGTAAAAGAAAGCAAAAACGAAAAACACAGAAAAGAGGCCAAAACAAAGAAAAGAAACATATATAAAATATAAGGAGGAGCAAAATAAAAAAGTGGCAAGGAAAAAAAGAAGAAAGGGGGGAAAAAAAAAAAGGAGAGAGAGAGAGAAAAGTGAAGTTTAAAAAAATAGAGGAGGAAAAGAGATGAAAGGTAAGCAAGTAAAATTATTCGAGTCTTGCAAACAAAACAGATGTTTATGATTAGAGAAAGATGGAAGTTTACCTTTCTTTATCTTTTTCTTGGCACCTTTTGTTGGGGTCTCTCTCGGAATTTCTCAAGTTTCTCAAGTGTAAAAACAAGTGCTACATCAACTCAAAAGACTTACGTAAGTAATAATAGGGTGATTTATTAAAGTAACAAGATATAAAAGACACAAGGACTTAGTCATGATTATGCTTGATGATTCAATACCGTCTTGCCTCAAGCCATTAATAAGTCATGTCTAATATATATATTTCTGCTTGGCTGAATGGATTTGGTGAATACAGGTCACATATTATAATTGTTGTTGGTTACCAAAATAATTGTTATTTTTTTTTTGTTATTCTGGTAGTTTTCTTATATCTTAATATGTACATATATTGATTTTATATCACATATAATTATTCATAATTATTTGTGTTATAAATATCAAATTACAGCTTCAATAATTTACAATTCGTAATAGAAAAATTATAGCTCCCAAATTAAACATTAGAAATACTAGAACTATTACAAATCTCCAAGCTTCACAATATATATTCCTAGGATATGCTCCTAAGCTCAGTATCACCTGATAGTTCTAGTAGTTTGTATCTGTCACTATAAACATGTGAGAAAAATAGTTAGTTAGGCTTAGCGAGTCTCGTAGTGTTTGCAACGTCTAAGTTACAAAACATTTGAGTGTGCATATTTTATTTAAATGGATAATCAAAATATCGAAAGCTCGGTAAAATGCATTAAAATAGTTAATGCTCAAAGTGTAGAATAAACTAGAGTAAAAAATAATCAAGTTAATCTAAAACTCAGAAAAATCCAAGAAAATCACAAAAGGTTGCTTGGTAGGAAAAATAAAATGTTTCCTAGAGTGGGACATCACTCAAAATAGAATGTTACCCAATTGTTACTTGTCTAATCGGGTAGGGTCAAGTTACCAGCTTTACTACCACATATGCGCATGCAAATTTCAACCGCTCATGATCACAAACAAAAGTACCCACTAGTAGGCCACACAGATCGGTTGGCTTAGGCTAGACCTTTTAACCAAGGGCATAAGCATCTGACAAAAAAGGCATGGGGTGCCCATGAAGCAATGGTTTGCTTGATGAATTCCCGATCCGCCACTGACATAACTATCGGCTAGGCCTTATGGCTATCTTGAGGACTAATGCCTCTTGATTCAAGAGGTACTCGTATTGGTTACTAGCCAAGCACATTACTTTGCTCGTTTGGCTTGCCTCTTGAGATAATTGATGGAGTACTCGCCTTTCACAATCAGATCCACAATCACAACTCCACAATTACAAGTTCGCAATCACAATGTTACAATCATATACAAGTCTCAATGTCAAATCAATAATCTTTTCGAAATTCAAAATAACTTGGAAAATAGATACTTTAAACAATGCACACTCGAAAGAAAAWACTAAGATATCATCGGGAAATGATTGAAAATCATAATAAAAACTAATTCCATACAAGGATTTACAAGTGTTATCCAAAATTCACATTAAAATGATTGAAAATTCTTGAAAAATTTTAACTAGAGTAATAAAATCGCTCGTATTTGAGAGTATAAATAAAATGAAGGGACTCATCTTTGCTAGCAAACTTCCTATATATTCAATTAAAAATCTGGATTAGGATACCCTAAAACATGTAGGAAATGCATCCTTAGTTGACTCATCAATCAAACTAAGCTATCTCACCAAATCAATAAAAGCAAAATTGTTTCCAATGCTTTCTACATAGCACAGGTAGTGTTCGAAAAAATGGTCATAAATCAAGTTCTGGTTCTAATTTCCTTACAAGGCTTATAAGGAAATGAACCTAGGACACAGGACTAAGTATTCTTGCTAGTTATACTAATTCTGAATAACTAATGCGTAACAGGGTTAAGTGTCTACAGACTAAAACTGTCCAACTTAGATCTTCTTTTAATAACTAGAGTTATACAATGAGCTACCTAACAAAATTAATCTTATATGAATCCACAGATATAGAGATTTACTCCTATATGTCATTCCAAATTTGAAGGCACGTTTAAGTACATAAAGCTCTATTAATCAGCAAGCAGTGAAGTTTGGACAAAAATGAGTAGTGTTGGTTCTATGAGTCATATCTCGAGTTTTACTGAAGCAATTCTAGTGAACAGGTCCCATTTTGATCCTAATAAATAAAGGAACACATCTGTGTAAATGTCTGCACCTAAGAATGGTTGTTTATTCCTAGAACTTACCTAAACAGTAGGGCGTAGTAGGGGAAGTCCTAAACTAACAGGGTTGGAGTGTTTTGATCATTACTCTAGTTTTGTTAATCCAATTCGTGTATAATTAGTCTCAAATTTTTCCTACGACATATGCCTTTCTAGCTATATCACACATGAAAAATTCTACCCTGTAAGAAAAGTCACTATTTTCTAAAACAGTAGGGTAGTCTGTTAACTGGACTGAACTGGCAACTTATGATGTAAGGGTCTAAGTAAT
This sequence comes from Rhazya stricta, assembly GCA_001752375.1. Taxonomy (NCBI): domain Eukaryota; kingdom Viridiplantae; phylum Streptophyta; class Magnoliopsida; order Gentianales; family Apocynaceae; genus Rhazya; species Rhazya stricta. The sequence continues at coordinate 407,651 of MEJB01000022.1, read as the reverse complement.
TTGATCATGTCTTAAATTCTACTAATGCACATTAAGTGAAATAGGTCCTATAATGTTCCTATGATAGTAATATTTCCAAACATATATTATACTAAAAGTTCGAGCATACGGTTAAGACAGAATTAACTCAAAACAATAGGTAAAACTTAGGTTCAAGTACATTGTCTAGAAATTTTGCTAGGTCCATATCTCATAATTTACGAATGATATAGCCTTGATTTATACCTTGTTTTGATCATAAGAACTAATACCAGTTAGTATAATAAAAAACACATTTCTATAATTCGTTCATAAGTAATTTTCTAACAAAAAATAGGGCATAACAGTTGTCCACAAAATTTCCAGCAAAATGTAATTTTTTAATTCTTTCTTAACCTTTGCTAATCATCATCACGCTAATCACATCAAATTTGAAGTCTTATAATAATGGATATCAATAAACATGCTTAATGCCATTGAAAGCCAATTAAATAGACAACAAGAATAGAGAAGGAAAATGCAGTCTAAGAGATATAGGAACTTTATTTTAATGGAGTGTAGGAGCTGCCGGAGGAGGGAGGAGGAAGGTGGTTGCTAGTGGTGTGAGGTGGTGAGGGGTGGTGTCGGATGAGAGATGGAGAGAGAAATATAAAGAGTTGAGAGTGTTTGAAATATGTTAAGGCAAAAAATAAAGATGTTGGCTGGTTAGGGAGTATAAATAGAAGGAAGAGTTAATTTCTTTTCAAGTAAAAGTAATTAGAAAAGTTTCAAGAACAAGAGTGATTAAAGCTTCATCAAGAAGATGTTTTTTATTTGAACAAAATTAAAGGAATCAAGAAAARGAAGAAGAAAGAAAGAGGGAGAGTGAGAGTAATCGGCTAGGGGAAAACGGGAATTCGTTAGTGGGTTGGTCAAAGCTAGATACAAGACTATTAGAACAGTATGCATTAAAGACAATGTATTCCTTTAAATTGCAATAAAAGAGTAATTTCATCTATTTTATTTTGGTGCATACATTGATTTACATATTTCCGTTCGTATAAGTCTAAGTACTTAAGTAAATGGTTTATGTGAACGTTCATACTTCACAGTTAGGCATAAACCATGGCTACTTAATTAGTAAGAGAAATAGGTTCTTGGTCTTTTGATAGAATTGGGCATTCTATCATGATAAGATCATTATGTAGTGGATTCTAATGATGATTGACTTGCCTTGGCCAGTGTCAATCTGTTTACTTCAATTGCACAAGTGTATCTGATATATGTAGATAAAGACATGTGATATTGGTTTTTGTTAAAATACTATCCATACAGAAATAAAAATATTATTGCTACTGAATGGATGAATATCCTGGTACTTGAGTGCTATTTGGTGGTTTGGTAACCCTAGAGTTGTATTCTTTGATATACTATAGGTGGGATCTTTTTGTAGATCAATAGCCTTGTATGGTGGGGATATGGTATCTAATTAATTAAGACAGAATGGTATAAGATAGTTTATGTGTTTCACTTTGTGAAGAACTAATCACTCTCTTGTGATTGTCCAAAGGATAATCAAATGATCCAGAGCCCTGGGAACGTGACTTTAGAATGTCTACTTCTAGGTAACTCCCGGTGATGAGTAAGGATGTTTGAGGTGTCATGGATCATCGGACTAGAAATCTAATGATATTAGATGTCATTGAGATGGTTTTAGTACATTATTGCTCTCTCTTTGATGGGTGTTGCACAGAAGGGTATATTCATCATTTCACATGTAAGTCGAAGACTATGCTCATGCAATATTGTTCATGGGTCAGTGTATCCACATAGTGATAAATGGACCACTTAAAATGTAACTATCACACCCCTAGATTAGGAACCTTTATCCTGACCCGGGAATGTCACCATTTACTCACTGACACGAATTTGTGAAAGCTCAAAAGAATTTAAACCAAATAATAAATATTTAATTCAACCATCTTGATCCATAACATTCATTTACATTAACTTCAGGTATCTTGGTTTGCCCACAAGCGACCTCCTCGCACCATCTGGCCACACTTCACCTGAGATGCAAAATGAGAGAAGAGGAATGAGCTATAAAGCCCAATAAGTAAACCTCATGCACGAATGCATATACATGTCCTACATGTCATGAAGGTATAAAATTTCACCTTTAAGATGAAAAACTTTCCAAACATTCCCTTTTCAAAAACTCTTTACAAAACCTTTCCTTCAAAATTTACTTACAGCAAAACATTTCCTTCCATTTCATTCGTGAGCTCACTGAATGTAACGCCTAGCCATGAGGCTTGCAGTGGGCCACTCTTATTTGGAATCCGATTACATTTTTTATCTCCTCAAGGTGAATCATTACCTACCCTCCCCGAGGGTAAGGTCAAGTGCGCGGGTCCCCCACGCCCCATTTCCCACTCACATCCTTCATGGCTAGGTTTACACTCCTTTCCAAAACTTTAACATTTTCCTGAACACATTACAATTTATAAAATACATTCCCTTTCAAAATTTCATTTCCTAAACCATTCACTTCTCAATGTATGAATGTCTCATGCCAGGAATGATATAGAACACTACCTACATGCCCATGACATGAAATGCGTACCACTGTATATAACATATCATTCGACATAAACATAGTACAGGATATGAAACACATGAAATATTCCACACAATTTAACACACCTCATAATACAATCCCATAACACAACACATAACACACAAGACATATATGTCAATGAGAATGAGAGAATTTACTTACATAAATCTAGGATTAAATAACAATCACACACATACGTTAATGAAAATGTGTAAGAAGATTCAATCATAATAACAACACACTTACATCACCACTAAATGAGAATGAGAGAATTTACTTGCATAGAACTCAAATTCAATAACAACAACACATGTARGTCAATGAGAATGAGAGAGTTTACTTACTCGGAGTCCTTTACGTTAAAGGTTCTTATTTGAGTCACGAAATGAAATCCCTCGACTGTTCTTAACGTTAAGGCACTCGAAACGACCTAATTTTGATTACAAAAAGATAGTCTATTTAGTATGATTGTCCCAACTTAGATATTCAGGGTTTATTCCAATAATGTCCATTACCAATTATTAATCCATACTTATTTCTCATATTACCAATTATCACGTCTTTTAAGGGTCAATTTAAACTCCTTTGTTCGAGTATTAAACTTAATTTATGTTCTTCACAATTTTACTTTAGGATATAATTTCATAAGTTATAAATTTCAATATTGATAAATAATTTTCACCTTTTAGTTCACAAAGTCCAAATGTCTCGAGAAATGGTTTTGGATTCTCGGGTGTCTGGGCGTCTGAGCATCTGGGGCGTCAGGCTCCTGGGCACTGGGCGCCTAGTGTTGGGCGCTGGACGCCTGGCACTGGGCGATGGGCGTTGGGCGCCCGCTGGCTCTGGGCACTCCCAGAACTGGCGAGCAGCCAGCCAAAGAAAACCATCAACAGCCTACGGCCTGATTCGGTAAGGCTTCTGCAATTTCGGCGACGAGCAGGATAGTGTTGGCATAAGGTCTGATCGGCGAGACGAAGGAACCGGCGACAGCAAGCTGAGGACTCAACCTCCGTGCTGTTACTGGACTGATCAGGCTTCTCTGGATGGCAATCGGGACGTCGCGACCGGTGGACAAAGAAGGTCTGATCGAGAAGAGGAGAAGAAGAAGAAAGTGAAGGTAGGTTTAGCTGTGCGATAGAACGTCCGAGCGGCGGGCAAGACGCGCGTGTACCCGGTGAGCAGATCGGGCGAGCGGCAACAGTAAGCGTGATAGGCAGAGGACTTGACGGCCAATTCGAGAGACTCTAGATTTGGAAGATCTCCGGCTGGGCACGGATCCCCCTGGTCTAACGTTCGCAAGCCGCTGAGCGACGCATATAGATGGTGTCAGGGAGTTCTCTCCAGGCAACAACTGGACCAGTAAGCCTCGGCTTTGGGCAAAAGGAAAAGGGAAGAAGGAGAAGAAGACAAAGGCCGCTCTGGACAGAGCCCTTCGTCACGAGCTTGGCAGTGGGAGGAGCGAATCTGGCAGTGGGAGAAGGGGAGAGAAGAGGGAAAGAGGAGAAAGAGAAGGAAAAGCCGCGACGAGCGGCGTCGGTTAGGCAGAGAAGAAAATGCAGTGGCAGCAGTGAGAAGAGAAGAGGAAGAGGCAGGTAGCATTTGGAAGTGGATGGCAGGTAGGGTTTTTTTGGGAGTGAGGGGGGCGGCAGTAATGGGGAGGAAGATGAAGATAGTTTAGGGTTTCTTTTTTTTTTAAAAAAAATTTGGGCCCTAATCCAATTTTTTCGGGCCTTCCCATCCGTTAACTAATCCAATTCATTAAATTAAATTCAGTGGGCTTTTCTTTCAATAAAAATCTAATTTTTCGAATGAAAACGAATAAGCCCAACAAGTCGAGCCTCTAACCAGCCAAGGGTCCTAAACCGACAAACACGATAATTTCACAGTTATTAACGTAAAATTAAAATCTTAACCACATAGAAAATTATCCAACCCTAGTTGGCATGCAAATTGACACGATCAAATAAAAATTAATAAAAAGAAATCTCAGATATTACAGTAACACCCCTATATTAGAAACTACCCTAATTCGGGAATGTAACCAACTTAATTCTCATATATTTAAAATTTCAGCYGAAGCTTTTGACAATAAAGAAATAAAATTTAAACGTTCAACAAGTTCATAAATAAATAAAAGATTTAATTAACAGAACGACTCCTGGGTATCAAAGCCTATTCCCAAACGATCTCCATGCACCATCTGGTTAAACATCACTTGAAACGTAAAATAAGGAAATATGGATGAGCTACTAAGGTCAGTAAGCAAATACCATGCATGAATGCATGAATAATTCCCTATATGTCAAAAATTATAAAATTTCACTTTCCCAATAAAAGCCTTCTAAACATTTCCATTTCATAAACTTTCTCGTAAAAACTTTCCTTTCAAAATGTAAGAACTTTTCAAACATTTTCATTCCTTTAAGGTCATGAGCTCAATTGGTGTAATGCGTAGCTATTAAGCTTGCAGTGGGCCATTATCCTTTGGAACCCGATCACATTTTCTACTTGTAGACCACAAAGCGGTTAACAATACTTAATCTTTTCTTGAACATCACCTCATAAGAGGTGAATAATACATGAATTTTCTACCCTACAAGAGGGTTAGGTCGGGTGCGCCGGTCCCCCACGCCCCATTTGCCACTCACATTTTTCATGGCTTTGGCGTTACACACCTTTTGCAAAATCCTTGATGTTTGGAAATCATTCATCATAAAAATAACATCTTTAAAAACTTCATTTCTCAAAATATTTGCTTTTCCAAATTTGATTCTTTAAAAAATTTCTTTCTTGCTTGTATGATTATGTCCATACAAGAGAACATGCAACTACTACAATCTACATGCTCATTTCTAACATGTCAATGAGTAATAAAATTTACATATTAGAAGTAATATCACATTATAATACATAAGAGCAATTATCAATTCACATTCAATTCACATAAGAAGATTCAATCATAATAACAATAAACACGTATCATAATTAATGAGATTATGGTGATTTTCAAAAATTCACTTCAATATCCATTATGAGTTCACATTCAATTCACATAGAGATTCAATCATGATAGCAACACACTTACATCATAACTAAATGAGAATGTCATAATTTACTTTCATAGAACTCAGATTCAATACACATTCAATTCACCTAAAAGCAATTTAATTATAACAATAATACATATGCGTTAATGAGAATGTGAGAATTTACTTGTAATTCTTAGTAAAGTTTTACTTTAAGTCATTAACGGGTTGCCTTGGTTGCCCACAGCATTAATGTGCCACAGTATCCTAATATTATTACACAAAGAATATTCATCTGAAACTTGTTTAATCAAACACATTCATTTAACACAAGCGTTTACCCTTAATACCTTCATCGGTTTTCGTATGATGTCCTTAACTAATAATTTCTCAGGATGAATTTTCATGTCAATAAAAATCGAGCTACTAATAGTACAATTAAATTTCATGACTCCTAATTTATTATTAAAATAACAATAATAATTATAATCACAATATACATTATTTTATTATACAATCCTAAATTTCACCCTAAATTATATTCCAACATYTTTTTAGAATTATATCCTCTTATTTAATCGTACTAAATTAAATTTCAATTAAACATATTCCATATTTTTCCTCAATTATTATTACATAATACCAAACCTAGGCCATTCGGTTTATTTAAATAAAGAAACTAAGGATTCACCTCGAATCCCGAACCTTAAGTGTGGTATCGAGTCTAAGATGTAATGGCGTCAATCATGCTCGAAAAAGAAATACACTTTGGGCATGCGAAAGGCAGTCCTGGTCGTGCAACTAGCTTGAGCGGATGGTCCACGGTGCCTGATCGCCTGGGTGCCTGGTTATCGGTCGCCTGGGCACCTGATCGTTGGGCGTCTAGAGCGCAAGAAACAGTTCGCTCCGATCCACTGCCGTTGCGCGCGTCTGCAGGCTCCGTTGGTCTGCCGGTCCGCTGGTTCGCTCGG